>OY728133.1:1382950854-1383550854 GCA_963277665.1 Viscum album
ACATTGTTAAAACTTTCCAAAATGAAGGATTCACTATGCATTGTTCTAAAAGACAGGAAAAAATGAATGATAAGTGTGTCAAAAAAATGTTTTATCCCCCATGTAATGAACTAAATAATATTTGTTCTATATAATTTTGACTATGTCATTACCATAACATATTTTTATTTTATATTATCCTTGTTCAATTGATTTAATAAATAGTAATGTTGGTTCATCCCCTGATTTTTTTTTATACAATACATAAAATGTTACTAATAATAACTTTGGAGTACAAAATATTTTAGGATATTCACATACTCATAGGTTTGTTTCAAGGTCTCATTTGACTATAAAAAATATAGAGTTGTTATTTTTAAAAAATCAAATATTGGAATTGGTTGTCTTAAAATATCTTATTAAGATTCAATTTTATCAGGAGAAACAATATCATTTTTCCTGTCACGTTTTCATATATGTGTGTGTATGTGTGTATTCATGTATACATGGATGTATGTATCTCATTATTAATTTATATTGATCACTCACAACTATCGGTTATAGTGATAACTATCATTGTAAAAAATCACTATTATTGTTAGTGTACTATTTTTATGATGTATATGAAGTGTTACATGTACTATAAATATGATTTTTTCATGAATAATGATGTCTAAAAAATTTATTTTTATTTTTAGACTCTTTTTAAATTATCATTCCATTCTATTCTTTAATCCACTTCTCTCTTAACAATGATTATTTTTAGATTTACATCAATCAATTATATACATTCTTTTAACCATGAAGCCTCTCAAATTTTACCATGGCTCTAAAGTAATGATATAATGATTATTAAAACATTTTATGTCATGGATTGATGTATTCATTGCATTTTTATGAATCAATAAGAAAAAATGGTAAAAACCACTGAGTGAGAGTTAGAGAGGTGGTGGTGGTGTATGATTTTATAGTGGATTTGATGGAGACCATTTCAAATTAAAGGATATCCATGGGATGTGAATGGGTTTTGCATAGCTAATGATGGAAGAGAATGGAGTTCAGTTGGTTATCTGTTATTAATTGATTTGTTTTTGTGAATTAGATTTTAATTCTTTGCAATGATGTTTATATTTCCATTGAATTCTCAAATGGAAATTTCGAAGGAGGGGATTATGAGGTGAAGGAATCTACATGAATGCTTGGTTATTAAAATTTTTAATATGACTAAAGGAACTAGTGAGTAAAAAATAAAAAACCAGTAGTTAAAAAATCAAGATCAACTGTGAAAAAATTATTTTTATGGAAATTTGTTGCCTAACCATACTGTAAATCATTTATTCCATCTAGAAACTAAAGTGTTCTATTCCTGCATGAATTTCATTATTAGGCCATATTATTCTTCTCTTATGAATCTATTCATTTTAATAATGCAACATAAGGGTGTGATAATAATTTATTGTTATCAGGAAACATAATGGTGTGAACTTGGATAAGCTAATAATATATTTTAATATTATAACATAATTGTGTTCTCACTTAAAATGACATTTAAATATTTTCATTTTTCTAAATTCATTTATTTCATTTCATTTCATGTAATTTTATAATTATAATTATTTTTTGTCACATGATTCTTTTTTTAATCACATAAATAAATTTATGTTAAAACATTCCTCTCTAACATGACTCCAAATAGGTGAATCACATATTTTTATCTCTTCAATTGGATATTAGCATTTTCAATTGACTACCATAATTTTTTCCTTATCAATGCCTCTATTATTTTTCTAGATATTATATTAATTTTTGAATTAAAAGTAGTTTTCTCCATTTTATCACATCCCTCACCAAATATTATTTAGTTCGTCAGTACATTGCTGATTTAGGTCTTGAGTGGATATAATTTGCATGTGTGTTATTTATATAAGAGTTGTGTTTAAATTTTTTTTATTTTTCTGGATCAATAACTTTAATCCTAATACAATGTTAAGGTGGTTGTTACTATATTTCTATATGTTGTTGTGTTTAAAATATTTAATTTTATCCATTTTAATTAAACCACATGTTGACCTTGCCATAGACTATATTTGGAATTATTAATGATGAATTTTTATTATGTTGTATTGGTGTTCATTTTTTCATTTGATTTTGATTAGTTTTAGATAATCGTTTTGGTTTATTTTTTACAATTATTCCTAATATGGTTTGATACCCCTTTTATATACCATGCCTTTTGATTTGTCTCTACGTACACTCTCTCATTCTCATTTATATTTTATTTCTTGTCTCATTTTTTACTTATGTTGTAGTTAGTTGAGAAATATCATAATTATAAGTGGAAACCCCATTCAAATATTGAAAAAAAAAACTATTAATCAACATGTGTGTAGAAGGATCTACTGTAAAAATACGAAAATTACATTTAGGTTTTCAATTTTAGTTTATTAATTTAATGAAAAATATTCTTTCATTGAGAAAATATGGATTTGATTACACCCCTTCCCTCACAAAATTTATTTCTATATTTAGGATTGATTCATGCATCTAAATTATAAGGTCCCATTCAGAATATTATTTTCCATTATTAAAAATTCATATTTACATGTTCATATTTTATTTGTAAACATGATTAGAATGAGAGATTTACTTTATTTGTTACTTTTTATATTCATTATAGGAAACATTTATTCCTTTTAAAATATATAATTATTTATTTTATTTTATTTTCTACTATGTAGCATGTCAAAATACAAATATTTGATTAATATTATTCATATATAAACCCATTTTCATGTTTTCTTATTTATTTTATGTTTTTTGGAATCATTGAAAAAAATTTATATGAAATGTTTGAAGTAATGTCCTAAAATTGTAATATTTATACTCTTACAACATAGCTATATGAACTTATAACAACAATCTAATATTTTCCATTATATTTTATATAATATAGAAATTTATATATACTAAATTTACATTCACCATTATGATATATTTTTAATGATTTATGATATGAATTTTAATTATTTATATTGACATAAGAAATATACATTTGTGAAATATTATAGTCACCATAGAAAATTTTTAATTCCTACTTGAATATTAATTCAAAAATTCGATATATTCTACGAGATGATTCTTTGCATTTTTACTTGTGTATATTTTATCAATATAGGTACACCAGTGAGAAAGGTATGTGACAAAAAACAATTTGTTATCCTTTTCTTTTGAATTTTTACTTTTATGATAATATTCAGATTTTGGATTTTTTATATTTTAGTTTATGATTTTAGTATAAGATTTTCATCTACATAAATATATACTATAATCTTTAAACGCGACAGTATTTACAGAAAAACATGTCCCATGATTTTGATTTTGTGGATCCATCCAAGGAAGCTCAAGAGGGATTGAATACTGATACTGAGGTGAGGCTCAAAGATGTAGTTAAACCTCATATTATTTTTTTCTTTTATTGTATCTTTACCTGTATATATAACTGACCTAGTGTGTGGTAATTTTTATTTATGGAATGGTTATTCATAACATTACTAAATTCAATTTTTTAACCTTGTTTATATTTATCTACTTTTTTCAGTTTATTTTGTGATATTTGATATTTAGTAATTCATCCATTACTAAGAGCTCTAATTCTTATCATAGGTATATGATACTTGGTTATTTTATCTATTTCTTTGCACTCTAATCAGGGGTGTAATCTCTCCATGTTAATACCTTAGACCACTGATTCTAGTCAGTAGCCTCTATCATACGAGGATGCACTTCTAAGGACATGTGGTGATGTGGTCCAATTACTATCTGGAGTGAGACAGTCTGGTACATTAAAAGATCCTTCCTTAGGTTATTTAGATAAATGTTTTTCTTTATTTGAGCTTCCTTGATATGAATCAAAATATTTCTCACTTTTTCCATTGTCTCCTCAAAAAGTTCTAGGCCTAAAAACATCTTTTCAATAACTTCATCCCAACGAGTTTGTGTATGACATATTTTTCCATACAACGCTCTATAAGGTTCAATTTTAATTCTTAAATGAAATCTATTATTATAATAAAATTATACAAAAGGTAAATACTAATCGCATATACCTTTAAAGTCATGTAATAATTACCTCAACATGTCTTGTAATGATAAAATAGTCCCATTGTATGGTTCATTTGTCTGGGGGAGATAACCAATGCTCAAATGTAGCTCGGTGTGGAGATCCTTCTGAAAAGTTTTCCAAAATTTCTATTTAAATAATTGGTCATGATCATATTCCATTAAAACAGGTGCACCAAGAAGTCACTCAAGATTAATTATATAGATTCATGTGAGAAACTCAAGAGGTAGATCCACTAATAGAGTAAGAAAATCCATATACTTGGTAAGTAAATCAATAATAAACCATATGACATCATTTCTTTTAGAAGTCTTTGGAAATACCATGAAAATTTCCATAGTAATATCGTCCCACTTTCTCGTAGAAACAGTTAGAGGATTCTTTAATCATTTAGGATGTTTTTTCTCATCCTCTACTTATTGTAATGAAACATCTTGATAAATAGTCAAAAATATTACATTTTATATTATCCCACAGAAAATGTTCAATCAAATCCATTTACATCTTGGTTCAACTAGGGAAATTAGAGAAATTTAAGATATTAGTTTCATCAATTAATTCCTTCTTAAGCTCATATATTGATGGAAAACATAAATTCTTTTCAAATTTCAACACAATATCTTCATAAATAAATTCTACCAAATTTCCATCATTCAACACATTAATTTTATTTTGTAAACCCTTATCATCAAACAAGGACCGTTTTATCTTCTCACGTAAAGATAGTTTGGAAATCATTTAGAAAAGGAGTGATGTTTCCCCCTCCCTAAGGATTCCCACATATAACTTTATTAAATCCATGAATATAAAATCTTTTTCAATCCTAATTTTTGTCAAAACTCAATGATCATTCCTACACAATGCATCATCCACCTTATTTTTCTTCCTAGAATGGTAGTGTATTGAGAAATCAACATCTCCAAGTAGCTATAGTAATCTCCTTTGTATCATGTTGTCAAATTTTTGTTAAAGGATTTATTTAAAACTTTTTTTATCTTTATATATCTAACATCTTTCACCATGGAGATAATCCTATATATTTTCAAGGTAAATATTACAACTACCAAATCATGATGATGGGATGGATAATTTTTTTATAGATAATTAACTATATTTATAAATAATAAACAACTTGGGCATTCTGAATAAGGATTAATCTGATCCATTTATTCAATGTGTCATTATATATAAAAAAACCATCCCTTCCCTATGGTAATGTCAAAATATATGAATTGACCAATCTCATATTTATTTATTAAAAACATCCTTTACAATATTTTGAATATTCAAACTTATCTTTATTTGTATCAACTTGGTTAATGGGTCATCTAATTGGGAATTTGATTTGAAAAAAACATAGATATCAACCTGAAAATAAAAGGATACTATGTATCTTCGTTATGTTTTTCAGTGTAGGTCATTCATTAACTATCTTTTTCATTAAAGGATCAAATAATATACCACCCTTTGAGATAATATATATAACAAAATATACTTCCAGATGCCATAATTCACACATAATAAATTTACCATTTCTCTCATTTTCTATGATGGTTTCATGAATGATTCTTGAGTGTATTTTATTCTCTTTATATATTTCAGAGTATACCAATATATCATCAATAGAATCCATAATGAAATTATCAAGATAATATTTGAATACCATATTCATGATATTTATAAAAATATAGGGTGCATTAGTCAATCCAAAAGTCCTTTCTATAAACACATAATGTTTATATATCTGGTGAAATTATTTCTTTATAATATCTTCTTTCCTTACTCATAGTTTGTGATACCCAAAAAATAGATCAATATTTTAAAAATATTGAGGTCTTTGAAGTTTATCAAAAAATATATCAATGTGACGTAGAAGATAATCATTCTTTATAGCGATGACATTGATTTTCCTATAATCAATGCATTAACTCACAGAACCATCCTTATTTTTAACAAAAAGAACATGGGATCCCCAAGGTGAAAAATTAAAGATAATGAATCCCTTGTCACAAAACTAATGTAGTTGTTTCTTAAGTTTCATAATTCCACTCTGATCATTCTATAGTGATTCTTAGATATTGGTTTTAAATTGGGGATGGGTTCAATGAAATATTTAACATTACCCTCATGTGGATTTCTAGGTGACTCTTTAGGATACACACAAATTTATTCATGCATAATAGGTACATATTCTATTCTAAGTTTACCTTTATCATCCACAGGTTTTATATTCACTTCATCCCCATGAATTTCATTAAGGTGAACTAATAGAGGTGGATCCAGACATGATTCTGATAATGAAGTATCTCTTTAAAAGATAATGGATTCCAAATCTCTTTAAAGAACCATATTCTCTTGGTAATAATTTATTTTCATTATTCTATAAAATACAACCCATACTAATGATTATATCAATGTCAAAAATAGTTATAATTACCAATTTTTTAAATATGGTATGTCTATGCATTATAATGGGGATTTACTAACATACCCTTGTGTAAATAAGATTTCTACTTGGATTATCGATTGATAACTCACTTATTATGGTTCTACGTAATGATTTAATGTTCATAGAAAACATAAAATATATAAAAGAGTATGAATATCTAAAAAATAGTTAGCTAAATTTTAATTTATGATCAAAGTACCTTCCACCACATATTTATAGACTTCAACTTTATATGTATCAATTAAATAAGCTTAGACTTCCCACATTGGCATATTCTATGGTAGATTCCCTTGATACATCAGGCATTGGTTTGAATAATTCCACATATCTTTATAGTTAAATCACTGGATAACAATGATTAATTTCATCCCCTTTAATTCATTATCTTGATGACCCTTGTCTCCACACTTGTAAAAAAAGTTTATTCCCTTTAATTATTTACCAGTATCTTTCATTCCACAATTATCAAATTGTGGAAATACCATCTTTCCATTATTCCTCTTTAACGCATTTCTTTTTTCCTTAGTACTTAGATGACCTCTTCTTTTTTTTTATTTCCCTTGAAGATATAAGACCTAGATATTTTTTCTCTAACATTATGGAACATGATACTATATCATCATATTATTAAAATGTTTAGGAGACTATTTCCTTTGGGAGGTTCAACATAATCCCATAAAATAGATAGTTAATATATATTTTCTATATTATGTATGTAATTTGTTATATGACTTGATTATATTGTGAAGCTAGCCTCGTATTCAAAAAAACATTCCTATTCCTTTTATATTAAGATGAGGTACTTTCTATCTATTTTATCTCATTAATCTCAAGTAAAATATTTCTCAAATAATATCACTTTAAAATTTATCCATTATATACATTCTATTTTATCACCTTATTTAGTATTCTGGATCAATGACCACTAGTGAACATCATCTCCATTTTAAATAATATACTATGAGAAAAAAAAATCATTTTAATCACTTCCCAAATCCATAAATATATTTTCAAATGTTTTTTTTTCATTTCACATATACCAATGGAATCATTGATCGATTAAATTATGGAAGATTTTTTCATAAAAAGTGATCCAACATAGGTGGATTGTGGTGCATAACAACTGGTTTCCCCATACGGCTAATGTTATTTCACAAAACCTGAGTCAATTTCCCCAATATGGACATCATCAACTTAGCTCCAAAATCTACTGTATTGACTTTATCATAAGGTAAATCCCTACATTGACTATGAGTGTTGACATTATTTACCTTTATTCTGCTATGCACCCGCTTTAAATAATGAAAAACGTATAATTATCTCATAATATCATGAATATTGGTCCATGGAATAAAAATACTTAATAGGGTAAAATTTAATAAATCATCTAAGGAATCAACATAACTATTTTCATATCCATGTTCTTATAAAATATATTTCCTAAGGGTCCTAATAAACTTTCTTTGATGCCAACTATAACAACCCAAACCTCAGTAACCTTGATTCAGTGTCTACTTTATCAAACTGGCATAGGATATAAGGGATTGAACCACTATTTTTTGAATTGTTTAATAGTCTTTGAAAACTATATAAATGCATTATTTCTATATTACATTGTAAAAATAAAACATAGGATGAAAAAAAATTATATCCCTGAAAATCATTCAAAGATTCCTACTTTATATCCCATGGAAATAAGAACATAAAAAATGGTGAGCCAAAATTATTAGTAAGGGATATTTTAAAATTGATGCTATAATTATTAGATAAGGATTTAAAAATATAGATGATTGGATAATAAATATATATTTCATTTAATTAATAACATGAGTTTCAAAATGTATCCTTGAAAAATATAAACAGAACAATCATGTGGATAATAATAACTGGAATATTAATGAAGGAAATTCATAATACTGGATGTCATGAACTTTTCATTAATGCCTCATTCAAAAATATTGTTAACCTTATCTTCAAACCCTCACACCAAGAAATTTTAATTAATGTGTATGTATACACCAAATACCAAAATAAGTTGGCTAACCATTTCTCTCATTAGACCCTTCGATGGATCAAGGGGCTATTTATAACTGAGACCCACCTACCACTTACATATGTTCATTACATTCCTCATATATTAAATCAATAATATAATGAATAATCAATATTCCTTATTAATCAATAAATATATTTATTGAATCAAGAATATGAACCATCAATATTTTCCCAAAAAATAAATTAAATTTATTAGTAAGATTCCTTCAACTAACACCGTATGGTAGAATATTATATTGTTAAAAAACATCTAATTTGTATAAATGATACCAAATATATTAATGATACTAAAAACATCAGCATTAAGGATAAAAATAATGTCCAATGAATAATGGAGGTTGATAAAGAACATGATATCAATAAAGTGAAAGATTGAAAAACAAGGCATAATCCATAAATTAGTAAAGGATGATAGAAGAACATCAATTCATTAGGAATGATGGTTTTAAAGAAAGGTAATTATTTTGATAATTATAGATGAAAATGGATGAAAATATTAAAATATAATTCCATAAAAATTTTTGTAACTTTTATGTAAAAATGAAGTTATAAATCATTTCCAAAAATCATCTCAACATTTTGGTTGATAATTACTTTTTATTCTAATATAAAAGCTAGAAATTCATATAAGAAAAAAAATTATTTTCTTTAAAAACCAATATAAAATTTTATGGGAAGATAAATAGTGAATAATGGTCATGGAGGTGGGAAAATTACTTCATAGTATATATGCTAAAAATAACATTCTTTTCAAATATTTATAAAAATTTAAAAATAACTTGATTAGAAAAATGTTAAAAATATTCATTTTAAACATTTTTAAATAATTTAAATTTTAGTATAAAAACACCTTTATCAATAATTTAAAATTATATTAAAAAATCCATAAAACAATTTGAGTAATATGGATATGGAAGAGAAATATCCTCGAATGAAGAAGAGAAATAAGTTCGGTTTTGTTTTTCAAACATTCTTTCTATATTTGAGTTTTCAGGAGAGGAAAAGTGGGAAGAAAAACATGGAAAATATAGAAATAAATATAGGAGAATAAAATATAATAATTTTAATAAAAAATAGTATATAATTCCTTCAATTTAATTTTAATCAAGAACAATCCCGAATATGAGTGAGATTATAAAATAAACAGTTACAACTTTAAAAAAAATTAATCAAAATATCTTAAAAGATAAAACCTGAATTGAAAAATTAAATTCCATGAGAAAATATAAATTCATGATATAATATGTTTAAGGAGTATTATATTCACAATATATGTTAAATTAGGTGCATAATATAAAACATGTCTCAATGGAGTGAAATTTAGATGAAAACCCCTCACCTCAGATTCCTCCTTAGTCGAACATGATATATTATCCATGATAATCTATTTAAATTTATAAAATAAATTATTAAGAAAACAATTCATTTATATTCTTTTTTTAAAATTCCTTTTATTATTTTTTGGCATCCATTCATTTTATAGTTCTTGCATATGTTAACCACTTAAGGATGTTTGGTCAATTTCTCCAAAACTATTTTGGTATGATGACGATGGAAAAAGTTGTTATGAAACGGTTATATCATCATTATAATTTTAAAAATTTCATGAATATAATTTTTATTAATTTAATAAAATTTTATAATAAACCCTGAAAGGCAGTAATTTAAAAACAAAATATATCGTCTATAGAGGTGGTAGTTCGCACGAACACATGATAAAGTTTTTATTTTCCAAATTGTTAGAAAGGAAAGATATTATACAATTATTATTAATTAAAAATAATATTAAAATCATATATATCATATATATTCATAAAATATATCCTTATGAAGATCCTTGTAAGGAAAATATGAAAGAATAATTACATCACTTCGTGAAGGTGGCAATCCACATGTACGCATGAGTGACACTATCATTTTCCAACGAATAAAAAGTTATGAAGGTAAATAGTATATTTTAATATTAGAAAAATAATTATGAAATAAATATGACACATATATACATACAAATATATATATTTATATCTTAAATATATAATGATATCTATCCATAAAAGGTGGTTATGGAAAATTAAATGCATCACATCGTGGAGATGGTAGTTTGAACGTACGAAAAAGAGATTATTTTATTTTTAAATGGATGGAAAAGAGGTAGATAATAGTTCATACATTAATAAAATAGAATTTAAGTGTATTTATGATACTAAATTAATTATTTTAGGATGGATACACATTTTTTGAAGGAGGTATAATAAGAAATAAATTGAAAGGATCTAGTTAAAATGATTGCCTATCATTTGGAAAACCTCCTTTGGATTAAACCATAATTCTTATTAAATTGGTATTTTATGGATATTAGAACCTCTAGGAAATTTATTGGGATTTTTAAAGGTATTTGGGTCGGTTATGGTCAAGATAAATTGATTAACAACATTTTAATAAGCAAGGAGAGGAGGTGTCATTTTTTAAGTGAGATGGGTCACACACTTGTAATTATTTTGAACATTAAAATAATATAAGGTTTTTTCAATAGAAAGTTGATAAAATAATACTCAATTTTGTATTTGGGATGATATAGGGTAAAAATAAACTCAAACATAATGATTTATCCAAGTTTTAATGTTATTTTATGTAACACTCCAAGGTTTTAAAAATAAAAGCAAATGTATGAAATATTGTATTAATTAGATAGTTATAACAACGCTTTAAAGGTAATTTTTTCACCTCTATGCTTTGAATTTCAAAAATTAGTCATCTACAGTTGGGATCAGTAAGTTATTGGGAGTCTGATGGAACCAACTTTATTTTTGGTGAATAGTAACAAACCCTTATGAATAGTAATATGAATAATAATAAGACCCTTACGAATAGTAAATCAAAATATTATTTTATTTTCTTAGGTATATTAGATAATTACATGTTGATTAATTTTTAAAGGTGATATAAAATAGTTATAGTTTTAAAATTGATAATTTTTTAATAAAGTATGATTTTATTTAAAAATTAAATTAATCATATTTAGAAAATTATTTTCGAAAATGGTGTCCATTTTTTAATTTTACACATCAAAAAATTGTTAGAGTGATTTTTTAAAAAATTTAGAAAATTATTGAATTTTTGATGAATAGTGAAATGCGGTAAAATATTATATATACAAATTATCAGTTAAGTAAATGATTTATGACATCATAAATAATGTAATCACACTAGGTTTGAACTCAAATTATCTCTTTACAATTTGGGGTCACATGAATCGATACTATTCATAGTCTTGAGTAAAAATAAAAAAATATTGATTAAAATAATGTAAAACTCCTCCTCTCCACCAATATGAATACCACCCAGTCCCCCCTCTTCCCCAAACACCTCTCAAGCCTTGAGCCTTGCATAATTTATGCCCAATACTCTTCCCAATACCCTTCCCCACATCCAAAACCTGCTGGTCTCACAAAAAGTCTTAAACCAAAGGCCTTAAGGAGGATCTCAAGGAGAAGAGATCAAGAGGTAAACATCCTCTTTTATTTTATTTCTTTTATTTCCATTTTCTTTCATATTATTCTTCTTTCCTCACCACCCCTTATCCAAGAGGAATGAATGATCCAGAATCATATATTTATTATGTATGATTTCATGTTTATGGAATATTATCCATTATACTTTTTCTCATCTACCACTTATTCAAGAAAATAAAACACTATCGGTGATGTGATGATTTACCGACATCATGGACAATGTGATTTTAAATTTCTTTAATTCATTAAAGGGTGGTCCTAAAGCAATTTTTATGGATGAAACAGATTTTAATTTATGTATTATATCTTATATAATAATCTATAATCACTTTTTACACATGTTATTAATTTATAAAACAAAATTAGTTCATTATGATTGAAGAATCACCAAAATAACCTAAACACATGTCAACAATGTTGTAACATAGGAATAATCCTCATTTCAGAATTCAAAATTATAAATGGTATAATTTATGGTTATGGAAATATGTAAATACCATTCCATTCCAATTCTGGAGTTTAACTTCCAATCGATAATAATATTCATCATGAACCGATCATGGAAACCATGTGAAGAACACACCTGAAAACAATGTAAATAACAAAATACTACTAATAAATTTGAATGACCTTGTAAAATGACCATATAATGTGTTATAAATATGAATATGTTTCTTTAGGATATTAATAACACTCTTTTAACCATTATAAATGATGTTTAAAAACATTTTATGAAAGAATAACTCCAGGTAAGGGAATTATTAACACAATTTCCATTATTTGGGTTAACTATTCTTCTTTATCTATTATGTGGTAGTAAGATTATTGGTGTGATGAATGTTTGTTTATATTATGATGTATTATTTTTATTTATAGTTTATACAAATATCCATTAATTCTCACTCCAATTATATTTTTAAGTGAATTTCATTTTAAAATCCTTTCAAATTAATCTTTAATAAATTTAAAAAATATTATTATATATATATATATATGGAAAGAGTGGTTTCTCCAGATTTCATGATAATTTATTACCATAATAGGATCATTGGAAAAAGGTTATGATTGGTTTATCCCATTATAGATCAATATATTTTATGTTGATCCCCATTATAGCTTGAGATATGTCGGATTGAACCCATTATAGCTCAAGATATGATGGGTGGGCCCCATTATAGCTCACCAATGCATTGGGTACCCCAGAGGTGGAATTTGACCAAATGGTTATTCCATGTGTAAGGTTGATTGTAAGAGTGATATAGTAAATTTTTCCCAAAGAAATTAAATGATGTTTCCATGCATCTTAATGAGTTTTTATGAAATGGGTTTTATTGGTTTTTATATTATCACTTGGCTAACGTTTTCTTTCCTTATATCCCTTACTGAGATTTTTTTGCTCAACCCAGGTTTTTAAATGTTTTTCACAAGTTATAGTGATGAGTAAGAGAAAGAAGGTAGATAATTTAAACTTCCTAAATATTTTTCAAAGTAATTTTGTTTTATTTAAAAATTATTATATTTAAAAAAATGTGTATTGTTTTAATAGTATCCACATGTATGATTATGAGATGCCACGTATTTTTATGTTATAATTAATGAAAACTCTAAAACTGGAAATACCATAAATATGTTATAATGTATGTCATCATCTAGAACTCAGGATAATATAATGTTTTAAGGCTATGTTCTCATATTTTAACCCATATCTCTTTATTTTAACCCCTCATTATCCCTTTTAACCCCTACCGTAGTAAATAAAATTTAACTCGGTTACTATTCATTATGACTAAAAATGAAATTAACTTCATTAATTAATTTTAACCAGTTAATTACATATTTGATATAATTCTTTCAATATTCAATTTGAATAATTTTTATAAATTAATTTTAATATAATATCACAAAACAAAATGAAAATTCATTTTAAGATAAATTCTTTTTTTAAACATAAAAACAATTTTACACAAAAATAGAGAATAATGTCGATTCACATGATATTAATTGAATTGTGTACAGTGAAAGGATATATTATTTACTTTAAAACAATTCCAAAACCTAATGAATCCTTAAAAGTATTTAATTAAAGAAAAGAAGAAAAAAATGTCTTTTATTAGGATAACACATTACTTAAGTGGCGTGCATGGGAAGTATTTGGTGGATTTCCTACTAGGTTTGTATACTCACCGCATGAATATGCATATTGGTGTATATTAGGTCTCTGTTTGAGATGATTTAGGTAAAGAGAAACCACTTTCTTTATAGAGTATTACTTTTCGGTTATGGTCCTTAGGTATGTTCCAAGGAGCTTAGAGGTACTTGTCTTCTCGAGCATGGGAGTGCACCATGTTTTCACTTTGTCTTTAAATTGAGTCTTTGAATTATTTTATTATTTACATACATTATTATATTATGTGAATTTAATTATTATTAATTAATATTATGTATTATAGTTTGGTCTTGTGTTGTTTCATGCATTATATATATGTTGTATTGGAGATGTCTCTTATAAGTTGTTTTGTGTGTATAGTAAAGTCATTTTACATAATTCAGTATCATCCTTATCATATTATCCATCTTTTGGTGTTTAAGGGATGTTGCCTAAGGTTAGTTTCACCTTGGTCTTTCCTTGGAAAATTGGTTGGGACTAAGATGTTACATAATATCTTCTATATTCATATATTTTAATATGAAATATATCAACAATAAATATCATTCATTCATTAAATTAAATCATGGAAGGCTAAATTCCATGTTACTATTTGAATATATGACATTAACCTAATTGAATGCGAAATCTATATTTTATTTTAAAATTATATTTTTTGTATGTGGTTAATGTAAAATCATCCATGTATTATGATGTTTAACACATTCATTAATCATTGTTAATATAATACACAAAAACTCATAATACATAATATTCAAGGAAACTACATATATACAACACTGAAAATTTTAAGGAAACTATATATATTTAAAAAATTAATTTGAATACATATTGAACATAAATTTAATTTTAAATATAAGATAATGAATAAAAAGTCATGAAAAAAAATTATTCTTTTAACATGCCTAAACCCATTTATTGTTTTTTAAAGGTAGGGGCTGAAGCCTCATTTAATTATTTAAATAAAAGAACATTTTAGACTGTGTATAGGGAGACCCATTATATATCCTGAAGTCCCAAGGCCAAGTGTCCTGAATACAAGGCTTTAATTCCCTTTTTGCCCAAAGGGCCCCTCAGTGAATAGTACTGCTACAGTACCCAGGCTGCTACAGCCCCGCCGCTACTACAATACCTACTACAGTGCCTCTGCCGCTACAGTGTCACCACCGCAACAGTTTTTCCCCTGCTACAGTACTGCTACAGGCCATGCTGTATTTCTACTATAGTGCCGAGAAATTATTCCCTACCCGAATTTTATCCAGGGACTTTTGGATGCCAAGCAGGAGCTTGTACCAGTATGGTGCTGGCTCATTGGAATTTTTTTATACCTGAATGGCCCGAAGGGCTTCTTTTTTATTCTATTATGGATAATTATTCTTTTAAGGGTCGAAGGGGAACCCGTACATAACCCGTATGCCTAAGGCACAAGGCCCGACCGACCCGCACTTCATGACCCGAAGGCCCATATGCATACCATGCCCAATACATGACTCGTACGCCCATCCCACTTGAACTTCCCCTCCCCAGATTCTACGTCATTGATCACCTAGCTCCCCACCTTGCATTGCTATTCGGCTATCATTGCCCCATACAAAGGTGCACAGTAGCTGGCCCCGATGGCGGCTGCCATACCCTCTCATTCTTTCATTGTTGATAGATTTAATATTTAGGTATTTTTATATAGAAGAAATTTAATAAAAAGGATTCAAATTATGTGAAAGTAAAAGGATTGGAAATATTATTCTCTACAAAAGAGTTAATAGTTGTTGGGATCATAACCAAATTAAAATTATTCCACTAAAAATTAATCACCAGAACATACAATGTTGAAATGAAGACTCGGAATTGAATTTTAACTATGATGAATGGAACATGGAAGACACTCCACACCCAAGTCACTGCACTACAACACAATAACTTATAAATGAACATATATAAAAAACCATTAGAGGACAACAATAAAAAGAAATAAAATGCAAAAGAACAATAAATGTTTAATGTGGTTTATAATTTCAACCTAATATATTGGAAAACACTATAAATATTTTATCCGAGTAAACATAATATGATTACAATAATTGTTCAATGTCATGTTTTCTATAAGTGATCCACCCCACTATAAATTGTATGACATATCTTGTTCATCAGGTATCCATCAACTTTTGATATTTGTCAGATAAAGTCCACCTGATCCGATCTCTATAGAAAAATCCTCAGTTTGGTCAAGACCTTCTATCACCGCAACTCCGACATCTAGTGGAAAATTCTCACTAATGGATATCTCAAAAGATAAATCTCATTCATCTCATCTGAAAACCCTTAATTTTTTACCTGTCATAAAAAACCATTGAATAAATACTCTTAAATAATATTTAGATGGATCTAACATTTTTCTAGACAACCCCTTACAAAAAGACCCTTTCATCTCCAACACTGCCTTCAAGATGGGTGATCAAGGCTAACGTCTAATTTTACCTTCAGACTATATCATATGGTAATTTGATCAACATAACATCCATACATATAGACCTATCACTATTACTTCTGATATCTTAATCTATCCCACTAGAAGTTATAGTTCTATATTTTCTTTTTCTAATTGTTTTAATTCCTTGGATAGAAAATTGTTTTCATTCGAATGTCTAAAAATACCTCATTTGAGATTAATTTTTAAGCTTCACCACAAAGTCCTCAATCAGCTTCAACAAGCCTCTTTCACTCTTTAATATTTACTTGTCCCCACACGATTCCCATTCCATGCTTCTGTTCATCCCAAACCAACTATGGTGGGACATCACCTCAACACATCCTAAACTATGACCTTTGTTAACATATCTAATAGATTCAAATATCCCTGTATCTTACACTGATCAATCACTGTACACTCCAATAACATCTATATGAAGTGATACTTCAGTTGAATTTGTTCTTATTTGGAATGCAATGTTGGATTTTCGGATAATTGAATTTCACTTTGTGATTCATAAAATAGAATTACAACAGTATGCCTCTTAATATCTTCTAATATCCCCTTTGTCCAAATCAACTCCTTCCAAGTTCCCATTAATGAAACATACTCCACTCTCATTTTCAAGAGTGAAACTATGGGTTGAATCATCAATATCCAACTCACTTACATCCCTAAAAAAAGTGAACACATATATGGTGGTACTCTTCTGAACATCTCCATATACAAAAAAAATATGAGTCTTCAAACCCTTAAAAGTGATCATTCATTCCATAGAAAAGTGAAAAGGCTTCAAAACTCTTATGTATTGGAGAACCTACTTCACAACCTTCCAATGATCTTTTATGGGATTCAGCAAGAATCTACTGATGAATCCCACTACTTTCACAATGTATGGACATGTGAATACCATACCATATATCAAGATTCCAATATGTGATGCATACATATCCTTTTCCATTTAATTGAAATCAAATTTAATTCATGGTTCCTTCTTCTTACTTTAGATGGAAATGTTTGGTCGGGGGTGTGGTAACTGGTTTCACCTCTCCTATGTCAAAGTGCTCATCCACATTTTGTATGTAGTTAGAATGTATTATGTAAAAATTATCATAACTTAAGTCCCTTTTGATCTATATCCTTAATATCCATTTGATTGAACTAAGATCCATTATCTTGAAACTTATAAAAAACTCATATTTTTAATTTTTTGATTATTTCTTTCACCAGAATCATATCATCATTATATGGAAGTAATATTATAATCCTCTCATCATTAAACACCTTTAGATAAAAAATGGTTAGAATTTCATTAGAAAAACTTTTGTTTAACCATGAAGTTGTTCAAATTCTGATTCCACTACCTTGTCACATGTTTCAAACCATAAAGGCTCTAGTTGAGCTTTTACATAAGGTCATGGTTTTGATGATCCATGAATCAATCTAGATTATCCATAAAAATATCCTCATCTAAATACTTATGGTTGAATATTTTCTTCATCTACAACTACTCTAGATGATATCCTTCCATTATAAAAATTCTAAACACTATCCAAATAGTCATATTTTTTCATACTAGTGAAAATATGTTTTATAAATCCACACTTTCTGTTCAGTAAATCCCCTTAAAGACTATACTATACTTGTACTATCATCTACGACCTTCTTTCTTCAGTTGATACACCCATTTATTTTTGAAGAACATTCTTCCCATGAGGTATCTCCATTATCTCCCATGTTTCAGACATATAGACAGAATATATCTCATCCTTCATGGATAAAACCCACTAATTAAAGTTTTTAAAACTTCCTTCTTCCTCTAAAACCTTGAAATCACCATCGTTTATAAGAATAAAATAGTGAATGATAATTTTGTACCATTTCACTTGGCACCTTACTTTGGTATACCTTCACATATTTCACTATGGTTGTGCTCCTTCCAGTACTATAAATTCCATTGGTTTTATCAAGATTTTGTAGTCCTTGAGCTCACTTATACTTTAGTTCATGGAAACACCATCTAAACTTGGTTATCTTTAAGGACTCCCTTCAAATGGTCCGGTATTTCCTATATTGACATGCTTTCGAAATGAATTGGAACATCTATAACTTCGAGAAAACCATTCAGTTGAACCTTAGATTTTGAAGATACTTTGATCTCATTAACATTATCTACTTGGTTCTCATCCTTCCATATGATCTTTTCATTGAGGATAAAATTATGACTTCTAAAAAACCTTATGATAGTTATTATCCCATATCTAAAAACCAAAATTTTCATCACCACAACCAAAAAATTAGCACACTCCATACATAACCTCAATACGATCTATATAATTTAAATCAATGTGGACATAGGAGAGTGCCTCAAATATTTAGAGATAGGTGAAACCCACTGTCATTTTAGACTAATAGACTTTGGGAAGTTCCTTCCCCTATAGAGAAGACATAATATTGTTGATTATGTTTGTCATTAAAATTCAACACTTCCACCCAAAAACCATAGGGGATCCCACATTAATTCTCCAACTCCAAAATATTTCAACCAATGTTGGATTCATCATCTCTGTTAATATATTATATTTCAGTGTACTTGGTAAGGTCTTATTAAACCATATTACTTTCCACCAATAGAACCTCTAAAACTTACAATATTTTTACTCCCCACCATTATCATAACTTATGAATTCTAATTTTTATATGATATCATTATCCATATTGTCTTTATATCAGAAGAATATTCTAAATACATCTAAATTTTTAGTGAGAACTAATGACCATACTTTTCATGTTTCGTCGATGATGAACATTTCATAGCTTATTGATCCTCCGTGACAACAAACCAAAACTAGGACCTATAGATCTTTATGAAACAAACACTAAATTTTGGTTCTTCAATTTCTTACCTTCCATTTAGAAGAACACTATATGATAGTTCCATATAATTTATTCCTCACATGTTTCATACTCTAGGATTTTAAAAATCTCTTTATAAACTAGAAGTTACGACACCTTCTCACTAAGTTGACCGAGACATTCATTTCATAACATCATGGATACTTATTTAGTATGCATAGTAGCTTTTGATACTCTCATTAAGTACAAAATCCCATCCTTCACTGCATTTTCTACAATCGTGGAGTAGTTTTAAATCTTCTTTTCTATATATTTCAATGTTTTATAGAAACCTGCATCATTTAATTATGCAACACAAATTATGTTATTCTTTAATCCTGTGAGATTTTACAATCCTTGAATATTCAACATGCTTCCATTTCTAACATGGGAAAACATTTCTTACATGCTAACTATTATTAGAACCTTATCATTACCAAGATGTACCCTTCCAATTCTTATAAAAATATAGTTTCTCATACACCCTATCTAGGATATTGAGTGAAATGAAGCTCTAGTTTCTATCATACAAGATAGAAGTGAAATTTAAAAAAGTGTGAGTAATAAATAGGGGTCATATTTTAATAATTGTTTCTTTTAATTTCAATGAATTAATCCCCACCATTTTTTAATTTTAGGAAAATGCATCCTTTTTGGGTTTTAATAATATTTTGGGATATATTATGAAAATGGATCAATAAATTTTTTTAAGTGTTTTTATTCATTTATATAATTTTTTGAACAAGTTGTGATTTTATTCATATTTTTCCAAATTTTTAGAAAAATGGTCATTTTGGACTAAGAAACATAATTTTAACTATGTATAGGTTCATGTATATATGAATAATACTAGAGTGGAAAGACAAATAGCTGTTGGGACATGTAATATATTTTTAAGGGTTTTAAGGTATACATAAGATGGTTGAGCACTGGAATTTTGAATCTAGAAAAATATCTAATCATATGTAGAAAGATAGAATATTTTATGTTTTGTCAAGACTTCTTCTTATATATCCTTTCAAACTCTAATACAACCTATCAAACTTGAATTTTTAAAAATTCATGCATTATATGTATAAATAGAAATTCTCACATATCATCACATCCATGAATTTTAAAAGGGAATAATCTTAAGTATCACTTGATTAATTAATTATCTTACACATGAGTGTTTATTCATAGGATGTCATATAGGATATTTTACATTGTAAAATATTAACAGTGTAACTCACATAATGTTTTATACTTCATGATATTTAAGAAAAATAAATCTTTTAACCAGGAAAATTGTAGTTGATACATTTCAATCCCTGAGATTTTAAAATAAGAATATAATGTTCGACAGAATATATGACACTAACACCGAGCTTAAATAGCCCATGAAATAATATTATATAAATATGATTTTTATAAAATAATTATTGAATTAGCAGGTATGACTATGATTAAAAAAATTATAATATATATATATATAAAGGTTCTAATTAATACAAATTTATTTATTAATTCTTAGAAAATAAGAACTCAATTTTTAGTAATGTCGTTTTATTCTTTGAAAAATATATTTTCTTCAAAAATTATTATTATTGATTTTTGTGAGAAAATATTATAATTAATTTCAGAAAATTTTAAAAAAATTTATTCGATAAAATTAAATTATTTTTTAAAATCATCATATTAAAATTATCTAAGTGTGATGTTTTTTTATTTTTATAAAAATATTTCTTTATCAATGAATTGTCAAAAATGCTGATTTTTATTGGAAACTATATTTTAATTTCAAATATTAATAAAGTTAAATTATTTTATGGATTTGTTTTAGAATTTAATTATTTTATTTCAAATAAATAAATTCCCAATTATATATATGGGAATGAATTTTATACTTGAATTGGATATAAAAACAAGTTTATACTTAAAATCCATTTTTTCTAAAAATTTGTTTTTCTTATTATTTTTTATTTTAATAATAAATTAATTTCAACTACTTCTATAAATTGAAACCTAAAAAATGGATTTCATATTTATAATCAGGGGTTCCAAATTTGGTAAGTAGGTCCCTTTTATTTTTGTTCATTATGAATAGTAATCATAGTAAATAATTTCCACCAAATTAAGCGTAAATTAGGTAATTAAGGTTTAAAATAATACGACAAGGACTGAAAAAATGAAAATACCACTTGAATTTATCTTATTAGATGAGTTTAATTCTTCCATTTCTATCCATGTATCAAAAAAATTGAAAATTGGTTACATATTTATTCAATTTTTACATTTATATTATTTTATGTAAAAAACATAAAAATTGAATTCTCTTTTTTTATTGTCTCTAAATTTATTAAATAGTGGTAAATAGAGGTCGTATTCAGTTATAAAAGGGTTATTTGAAATATAAATGATTTTTTAATAACAATTGAATTTATTTATACTTTTTAGTGATGAAATAATTATATTAAATGATTTCACAATGCCGACACAATATTTATTCAATTAATAGAAAAATAAAATAAATGAATTTAAAAATATTAAAAGTAATATAATTTGAATGAATTATTATGATCCATAAATGTTTTAGATAAATATAACTTTTTAGTGATTTATTAAAGTATTAAAATTGAATTACTTTTCTATCATGTTATTTTCAAAGTAAGATTAAATGAATAGTGTCAAAAAATGACATTAATTGTATTTTGTGTTAAATAATATTTTTTAAATTAATTAAAAGTTTTAATATATAATATTCATCCAATTTAATGGTATATGTTTTAACCTACCAACTATGGTCCATTAATAGACCAATTTTCCTTTTATAGTTACTATATTGACCCATAAAAAATAGAAACTATGTTATCGTGGTAATTGTCAATAATGGTTAACAAGTGTTCAAACAAGAATATAAGGGTAAAACCCTAATCTAAACCTGTAAAATTTGTATTTAATGATATTATTTTAGAAAATAATTTTCCATTATTCTAATTATATTAGTTTTGAACCTTTTTTCTATAAAAGTTAATTTAAAATAATTTAATATTTTATGTCATTCTAAGAGTGCCCTTCCACTCACATAAAATTGTCACCTCTTATCCTCTATCATCACACTTAAAAATCCTTTTAGTTCAGTCAATCCCAACCCAAATACCTTCCTTACATCCATACCCATATTCTAGAGTTCTTGGAAATTTTTTATAATGATAGGTGGATTCATTATAACACGAGGATGGGTGGTTCTATTATAAACCAACGATGGGGGATTAAGTTATAAACCAAGGGAGTGTGGTTACCTTATAATCTATGGATGGGTGGGTTCATTATATCCCTCCAATGCATTAGGTAATTATTTTTTTGTAGATAATTATGATGGATGTTGAATAATATCTTAAATACCTACATGATTTATTTATGCTTATTATAGTTTTTATGAAAATATCATGATTTCATAAGGTAAGATAATAGTATTGTGTTTTATGAAAAGTATTTTTTACTTATTAATGGCGAAAAGTATAACTTTGTGAAAAAAAATTCACGAGTTTATCATTATTTCAATAAATCGTAATGAGTTTAATTTTTTTTAAGATTTGTAATGAAATGTTACATGAAAATAACGGGACAGAGAAGTTTATTTCTTGAGTAAAAACTGATTATTTTAAACCCAAACATTATTTTAAAAAGTAAAAAATTCTATGAGTATTCATGAAAAAACGAGTTTCTGTATTTAATTTTATATCTCTTGATGAGACTTTATTTACCATACCACATTTTAGATATTTTCATTATATTTAAAGATGTTTAAGAACAGGGAAAAAACAATTTTAAATTTAAGAATATTTTTTATAAAAGTAAAACATGTTTCATTTTAAAAGATTTATATTGAAGTAAAAACAGATACTTACTAGATGTGTCCACTTTGAAAGGGTTTGTCTTAATTATCTAGAACTCTAAACATAAAAGTTATTTGGGTATATAAGTGATCCAACAATTCCTTTTTGATGTTGTAAGTTTTGGATGGTTGAAATTGGGACATTTTTATTCGTATCAATCCATGAATGTAAATTTTATTTTTTTAGCACGTGATCAGAGAGCGTGGGTCCATGGTTGTTATAGTTTGTATATGAGTAGGGTTTAGAAAACATTGGAGATTAGGATGTTTATGAGATATTATCTTAACCATCATGGGTTTATAGGTTTATTTTTGATCATAAGTTCCATGTCCTAGACACCCCTTTGAGGTTTTAAGCTATGGGATTTTAAGTTGATTAATTGTATTTTTGAAGAAAATTTATTGGTTTAAGGTATATGGAACCCCTAAATATAACAAGAAAGATTATTTTGTAAAACATATATTACATTTTTTAGGATTTTCATCACATTTTTGGGATTTTCATAATAATTATATTATTTTTTTAGCAAAAAGTATAACCTGTAGGCTGGGAAAAAACCTGTCACATTCAGCAAGGCCGTAGGGTTTGAATCAACAATAGAAGGGAAAAATGGTGAAATGTCTACAACTAAAATATGTGATATATTGGTTAGTATGAAATTGTTTTTTTATTAAAATATTTAAAATATTATTATTAATTTTATTTTGGGAATATATGTTTATCATATAGATAACTATGGGATTGGAAAGTAATTTGATGACTATGTCATTATTGTAGTCTTTGAAGAAGTTCACTACTTTTTGTAAATTATATGGTTAATGTAAATAAAAATAGTTTTTTTTATAAGATCATATTTTTTATTTTAGTAATAAATGTTGAATTATCTTTTGTATGTATACATGATTTTATTTTGGCTCTATGGAAGTTTTGGTTATTTATGGAAACAATTTTCATATTTGGGAGATTGTATGATTGGAGCATATACATTTTGGGTATATGAATGTTATGAGTGAATAATATTAATTATTGATAAATTTTAAATTAATCTTAGAATAATATGTTATCATATCATTCTAATATTCTGGATTCAATCTTAGTCAATAATATTTTGAATAATTTTAAGCATAGTTGAATCTTTTATGATATTTTAGAGATAAATGTATTATTTCTTCATTTAATGGTTTATTCATTCTTGGAATTGTCTTACCCTATGCTGACCATTTTTGTTTTGGTTAATGTCTTAAGAGGAGTGGCATATCTTATCATTATTTTGGGGTGATGTGATACATTAGAATTTTATGTTAGTGCTTGAAGCTTAAAAAAATCATTATTGAATACTCTTAATTTGGAGAAAAAAGTAATATTGTGTTTGAAATTGATCAATAGATTAAATTAAACATATCAAGCATGTATATTTCCTTATTTTCTAAGTCTAAGTTGTAAAGGAATTACTCAAATTTAGGAAAAAGTTCTTTAAAAAAATTCTCCAATTACCTTCATTTTCTATAAATTGATGGTCTTTTTGACACCTCTTTGATTTATGGTTTTGTGGTCTTTAACTTTTTCATGACACGTACTTATGATCAATGATATAAATCACTCTCCATAGTATTAAGTCATTATGTTTTCTTCTCTTCATTTCTATATTTCCACTTCCCACTATGTTTCTTATGTTTTGAAACCTATTACGTGTTATTCTAGATGACCTTCGTATTTCTCTTTTCTATCCTTTCAAAAGAATGTTTTATTAGCCCTTTTTAGAATGAGGGATTTCAAAAAAAGTATTTTAAAATTTAAAACCAACCGAGATCAAGATAAAATATCAAGGAAATAATTTTATAAAGGGTGTTATAATGTAGTACCTCATGATTTTGAAGGAACTGTATTTGTGATAGCGTATACGAAATGCCACTCTGAGATTAAATGACCCACAAAATATTATTATTTAAATAAAAGCATTATAACCCAACTATTAAATTGATAGTTATTAATAGGATTATAAAAATTATTAAATATAAATATAAATGTATTAATAAATAAAAACTTATTTATTAATTCATAGGAAACAATTAATCAATTTAGTAAAGTCATTTTATTCTTTAAAAAATATTTTTTCTTCAAAAACATTATTTCTTTTTTTCAAAAAATATTACTATAAATTTTTAAAAAATTTAAAAAATTTATTTTATAAAATTAACATTATTTTTGAAATCATTATATTAAGATTATCTTAGAGGCAATGTTTTGTTTTTTTTAAATTTCATTTTCAACAAATAAAGAGAAATACTAATTTTTATTGGCAGTTGTATTTTGTTTCCAATTGTTCACACAGTATAATTAAATTTTTCATTTGTTTTAAAATTTCATTAGATAATTTTGGTTAAATAGTGTCTAGATAAAATCATTTAAATGATTTTGAGTCTTTAATTGGGTATAAAAAAATTTATACTTAAAAAGGCATTTTTCATAAAATCAGTTTTTCATTGTGTTTTTCACTTTAATCATAAATTAATTTCAACCACTTATATTAATTGAATCCTAAAAATGAAGTTATATTTATAACCATGAGTTACAAATTTCGTAAATATTTCCATTTTATTTTTTTATCATTATGAATAGTAACCATAATAAATAATTATCGCCACATTGAGGGTAAATTGGGTAATTAAGGTTAAAAATAATACGATAAGGACTAAAAAAAGATCTAAAAACATGACTTTATTCTATTCCATGAGTATATTTTATCCATTTCCATCAAAATTTCTAAAATATATCAGCTTGGTTCCAACGCCGAATTATTATTTATTAAATTAATTGAAAAATAAAATAAATGAATTAAAAAAATCAAAGTAATATAATTTAAATGAATTGTTTTGTTCCCTTAATTTTTTATACAAATATAATATTTCAGTGATTTATTATAGGATTATATTATAATTCCTTTTTAGACATGTTGTTTTAAAATTCAAATTAAATGAAAAGTGTAAAAATGATATTAATGATATTTTATGTTAAATATTATTTTATTAAATTATTTAGAAGTCATAAAAATTTTATCTTCATCCATTTTATTTATATATTTTTAAAAATATCAATGATGTCATATTTATGGATAAATTTTTTTTATAGTAACTATATTTATCCCTAAATAGTAAAAACTTCTTTATTAATGTAATTGTCAAAAATGGTTAATGCGGTTTAAAACAAAGATATATGCATAAAGATATAATATAAACATTAAGAAAGTTTATTTTATGATATTATATCATCCCATACTCTTGTGAAATTTTAATTATATTGTTTTGGATTCTTTTTTCTGTGAAAATTGATTTATATAAATTTAATATTTTAGGTAATTCCAAGTGTTCCCCTCCTATCACTTATAAAAATGCACCATAAATCTATTTTATTCACACATAAAATGATCTTTATTTCAGAAAATAATTACCGAAATCCATTCCTTCAATCCCTAACCATGTTATAGAGGTATTAGTTTGGGCATAATACCAAACATAGAGGGTTTAAGGTGTATATTAAAGGAGGTTGTCTGAAGAAGAGGTGCAATCATTAACCTAATAATTTAGTATCATTTCTTATTATACATCCTTCAAATCTTCTTAAAACATGATGATGTAATAATAAAATAATATTGTTTATATTTATATGTTTTCATGTAAATTTCATAACCAATATCCACATCCTCTTCCATCAAATGGGAAACAAAACTATTGTTCGTGTGTACGGTGGATTATCGCCTCGCGAACCGATGTAATTCATTTTCCATCACTACCTCTCACATATGGTTATAATAATGGATTTAATTTATATATATTATATTAATTACATAACTAATATTTTGGTAAGATAACGTATCATCAAATTTCTTAATTTTCTATCCATTGAAAAATAACGTTGGTCGTGCGTATGCATGGATTACCACCTACACAAAGTGATGTTATTTTTCTTTCATCACCAGAGAACGTGGATTATATATATATATACATATATATGTGTGTTTATTTAATGAAATTATATAATATAAATTATATAATGATAATTATTTAAATATATATTAACACTTACCTTCTTTCCATCGTGATCGTTGAAAAATGGAAACATCTCTCATGTATACGTAAAACCTACCATCTCCATGATGGTAACGTAGCTATTTTTTTCATAATCATATTTCATGGATGATTTCTAAATTATAATTTATGTATAAAAATGATTATTATTTCATGATTGTTATACTTGAAAATATGAAATCACAAAATCATTGACTATATTCAACCTACCAACGTCATTTTGAACTTATGAGCCGAATATCATCAAAACGTACAACATAAACCTAATTAATTAAATAACTGATTATAAAATTATATTAAATTAAACAAAGGAATTATATGGTTGATAAATGTTTACAATAAAGTAAATAATTAACATAAATTTTTCATTCAGGAAGATAAATAATTTTTGTGAAGAGTCAGACTTAATGTAAGAGACACGTTACTTTAAAAACCTCCTTTAAATTGTTTTAAAGATTTATTTTCCAAATATTTCTATTCCATATCCATATTATTAAAATTATTTTATGGATGTATGTATACATAAATATATAAAATAAAAATTAAATTTTATGTCTCTCTTGAATTTATTTCAATGGTTTTCAAAATGAATCTTTTTTTTCATATTTTTTAAGGAATGTTTTGACATTAATTATAAAAGAAAAAAATGTTTTATTTTAACATATAGGAAATCAATGATTTTTCATGCCATTATAACCTTTATTTTATGTTTGGATTAATTTATAATATTTTGAGATTTTTCTATATAAAACCCCTCCTTCCATTTATTTTTTGAATTTTTAACAAGGGTTTTAAATGGAATGGATATTTCAATATTAAAAAATGATTTCTTTTGGGTGAAAATAATATTTTTATGAGTGTAATGTTAAAAATGGAATGATTTTATGTGTTAAATTTTTTTTATAGTTCTTGTAAATTTTTTATGATGATAAGTGGTTTCATTATAAACCTAGTATGTGTGTTTACATTATAAACCACGTTTGGTTGGTTATGTTAAAAATCAATGATGGGTAGTTGTGTTGTAAACTAAGGATGGGTGGGTCCATTATAGCACTCCAATACATTGGGCAATTATTATGTTCTTTGGTAAATTATTATGGATATTAAATGACTTACCATGTTACTTACATGATTTTTTTATGTTTTTTGTTTTTTTTATGAAAATATCATGATTTTATAAGGTATTCCAAAGATCTTATGTCTAAAGAAAAGTATTTTATACTTCTTAAGTGTGAAAAGTATAACTTTGTGAAAAATTTATCATGAGTTTATCATGATTCCAAATAAAACATTTCAATTTTTATTTTTTCATTTAATATTTCTAAAAAAATGATTTATAGAGATATTTTGGCTTATAATTTTACTTATTGAGTAAGAAAATGTTTCTCTTTTCATCCCAAACATTATTTTGAAAAAGGAAAACAAATTATGAGCATTCATAGACTAACATGTTTCCTTATTTCTTTTTATGTACATTATTGATATTTTTTGTGATCATCCCACATTTTTAAATATTTTTCAAAGGATTTAGAGATGTTTAATTAAATCTAAAAGTCATGAATGTTTATAATGAAAAGAAAACATGATTCATGTTAGAAGTTTTATATTATGGAAAAAATGGATACTGAGTGGATGTGTCCCCTTTGAAAGAGTTTTTCCCAATTCTACAAAAATCTAAACCTAAAATTTACATGGGTATATAATTGAACCCATATTTCATTTTTGATTGTGTATGTTTTGGATGGTATAAATTGGGTGATTTTTATAGGTATCAAGCCATAAATTTAAAGTATTTTTTATTAGAACTAGATTCAGTAGTGTCGGTTCTGGGGTGTTATAGTTAGTATTAGAGTGGGGTTTAGATAACTTTAGATATTATGATGTTTTTAGGAGAGGTTATCTTGACCACCATGGGTTTATAAATTTATAGTTGATTATAATATCAAAGTATTATACAATCCTTTTGAGGTTTTATGTGATGGAATTTTTGTTGGAAAGAATATTTTGTTCCAACATATCTTCATGTTATGAGTTTTAATGAGTAAAAAATCCCTACTTTTATTCTAACATGTTTATCCTAAATTTTTTCAGATTATGATAATATTAAACTATGTTTCCAAGTGTTTATTCTATGATATAAAACAATTTTATGTTACAAGAATTGAATAATATATTTAGTTTATCAGAATCAGAAAGCTTCATGTAAGACTTTATCTTATGATGTTCGAATAAGTTGATCAATATTGATTCTCTAGTCAGAATGAGATTATAAAATGACTTTATCTTCTGAAAATAATATTCATTGCTAGAAGAAATTTATGAAGATAAATATTACATCATAGTAACACTTTATATTTTGTGCTCAGGGATTATAAAATGTTTTATTGAAGGCAGTTTATCTTATGAGGAAGAGCTTTTTTATCTTACAAAAGTTATCTTATAGTGAATAGTGGTTTTAGTTGAAATCTTATGAGGATTTTGTTTTTCATAACATCATGATTACTCTGCTAAAATTTCGATAACTCACTTCACGCCTATAGAGAAAATTAAATGGATATTATTCATTTAAGGAAAGATTGGTTTTCACAAGACATACCTGAATAGGATGATATGAAGAATGAGAAGATCTCCATCATCACTGTTGAAAAAGAGTTTCCTATATTTGATAATTTTGGATACATATCCTTAATAGACTATCTCATCAGAATCACTGAGACTCACTCGACCATTAGAGTTATTCGGTACTGAATTTTAAATATCATATATAAAAATGATCAGTCAGCTACTACAAAAAAGAGAGTAAGAACAATAGTTGATGACATTTTAAATATCATAAAGAAAAAAGTTGGAGGCCTATACATAGTTAATAAAAATACTTGTTCATGATATACTTACCAGTTCAATCATTTTTATTGAATATCCTCTCAAGATACATTGAATTTTATCATTATCTCATGAATAATCATCATATACTTTCAATTGCTTCTTGAAACACTGTTCTTCAAACATTCCTCTCAAATTTTCTATTTATTATTTTGTGTTTTCACTCAATGTAAGAGTGTATATAAGACCATGGATAGCTCTTGTAAAGGTTGATCTTGGTTGGAAGCTCTTGGACCTTTTTATTAAGTGATATCTGATTGTACTCAGCTGGGAGCCCCTGGTAAAAGGGTTTTTATTGTGAAAATAACAAAACTAGTGGAGAAGAGTGATGGTGGAGTAGACTAAAATATTTTTATTCCATAAAAACTATAAATATCCATTTTAAATTTCCTTTCCATATGTTTTTATATTTTGACATCATATATTATTAAGGAAAGAATTAAACCTGCATACTTTGAAGAGGGTGGTCTAACATTCAATAAATTTTTAAGAACAAAATTCACCCCAACGTCTTGAGTTATACAACTAGTCAACGTATGGAGAAACAATTGGTATCATAGATTTTTATTCTTGAGTTCACAACTACTGAAGGTTTAAGTAAAAAGATCTCTATAACTGGATTTTATGGCTGATAAATGAGAAGTTATATCAATGGTTAGAGCTATGTACTTAAACAATGATAAATATGGTTGTAGTAAAGATCATATTATCATATTATCTAAAAATCATGGTCTAAAAGTATTTCTCAAAACAATTAAGTCCTATGAAATTACTATTTCAGAATCTGAAACTTGAGATGCTCCAATTAAAGAATATTATGACCGGAACTCCAGTGTTATGAATGTTAGCATTTGTGGGTTAGGACTAGATGAGTTTAAAAAAATCTCTCAATGTCAAAAAACATATGAAATGGGGACCACTATTTTAGTTTCTTATGAATTCACTCAAAATGTAAAATCCATTAGATTTGATACAGCTAATATTAAGTTTGATACATTCAAAATGGATGATGGAGAAAATATTACTCAACTAAAGGGAAGAATCACTACGATTGTAAACAACATTACCTCTCTAGGAATTCCTATCACTAAGCCTAACTAGGAATTGAATGTTCTAATAGTATTAGCACCTAAGTGGAGTGAAATCTCAGCAGATATCAGACAATCTATAGAAGTCAAAAATTTCAAAATAAAATATCTTATTGGGACTATCATGATGTATGAAGCTGAAAAGGAAATAGTAATTAAAGATCATAAGATGATCAAGAAGGAAAATCTTATATTGAAGGTTTCAACTTCTAAATATGGTATAAATATAAAAAATATATACAAATATCTGAAGCATCTAATGAAGAATATTTCTCAAGAAAATATAAATCAAATTTTCAGATTTCTAAATTTTTTTGAAAGTTCAAAAACATATATAACAAGAGGTGAGATTTTAGAATATCATTCTAAAAGCATAGACAGCATGGTGAAAACTCAAAATAATTGATATACTATGATTGTAAAAATATTGGACACATTAATCCTAACTACACAAAAAATAAATATGATATAAAGATAGAAAATAAATACTTCAATAAGACAGGATATGATAAATCTATGAAATCCATGAAGGCCACCTAGAGTGCTTCTGAAGATTTTAGCGAATGCATGACATCGGAATCATAATCTGAAACTAAAAATTAGAAGGCCAACTTTGTTTCATGGAATAGTTAGATAGAGTACATTCTTACTACTCTTTCATACATGAACATGAATCAGGAAATGATAATTTCTCAGAAAAAAATTAAATGAGTTCTAAACCATGATTCAAATCATATATAAAAGTATAAAAAATAAAAATAAAGCCCGTAAAATTTATTACAATAAAATTTTTAGTGAATATAAAAATATAACCATTTATATTTTAGACTAAAAAATCTATTTGGAAAATTCTATTACCTCAAATATTAAATAGGTCAAAACAATTGAGAACCTATAGAAGGAGGTTCAAAATTTCAAAGATATTACACGTGTCTTTACAAAAGGAGAATATTATCCAAACAAAATTATTGTCCAAAATCAACCCAAAAAAAGAAAAAAATTAGAATTCTAATCCAAGGTGAGAGGACTAAAATTTATAGAAAACCTTTTGTTCCTTACTCCAAAAAACAAACAACTTCCAAGAGTTACTTGTTTTCATTGCAGATAAATAAAAAAATTAAAAAACGTTTTTTTATTTAAAAATTACTCACGTTTGTGGAATCAAAAGTGTTTTTCCTTAAAAATATTCTTAAAAAAATATAAAAACATTTTTTGAAAAAAATTATGGATTCCTTGATCTCTTATAGATAAAATATCTGGACCCAAAAGAGTTTAGGTACCAAGTAATTCTGTTGTTTGATTTTTAATTATAGGGAACTGGTAGTATAAAGAGTTATACAAAATGGTTTATGGATATTGGTTATTAAAGTAATATGAGTGGATATTACTCTAACTCCCATTATCTAACTAAATTATATGGAGGATATGACACATTTGGTGGCAATTTAAAAAGAAATATAGTTGTAATTGGATCAGCTTAAAATTATCTGTCTATTCTCATCAACAATGTACATTATGTTGAAGTCATGAATTACAACCTAATAAGTATCTCTTAACTTTGTAATGATGGATATTATTCTGATGTTTCTAATAATTACTTCTTAGTTTTCAAATAAAAATGTATCAAGTTTAAAGCACCTAGAAAAGGCAATGTTTATATACTAGATATTAATTCTTTGCGTAGACAGAATGTAAACTGTTTAATTGTTGAAAATGATGAATTGTGGAATTGGAATAGAAGTCTTTGACATTACAATTTTCATTTATTGAGAAAGTTTTCAAAAAGACATTTGATTTCTAACTTTCCCAATCTCAAATTAGACAGTAATAAACAATGTGATCAATTCAAAATGGGTAAACAACACAATTTATCTTTAAAAACAATTAAAAAAGTTTCTACTTCTAGACCTCTTGATTTATTCCATATGGATATGTTCATACCAACTAGAACTACATGTCATTCTGGAAAATCATTTTTTGATGTGTTAATTGATTGTTTTTTATGGTTTACATGGGTTTAGATTTTGAGACTTAAAAGTGAATCACGTTATGTTTTTATTGATTTCTGTAAATATTTATGAAAAAATTATTTCAAAATCATGTCTTCGAGAAGTGATCATGGAGGTGAATTTGGGAATCATGAATTTAATTATTATTTATCCAATAAAGAAATTAAACATGCATTCATTTCCCTCATGAAACCTCAACACAATGGTGTTTTCAAAAGGAGGAATATGGCTTGGAATGAAATTTCTAGGACATTGGTATGTGAATATAACATGCCCACTCATTTCTAGGCTGAGGCTATTAACATAGTGTGTTATATCATTAATAGAGTTCTAATGAGTCTTACATGAAAGAAAAAACCATATGAGTTGTGGAATAATATAAAACCCAAGGAAGGATAATTCAAATTATTTGGTTACAAGGTTTACATCTTGAACCAAGGATAATCTTTGAAATTTCAATCCAATGGACGATAAAGGTATCTTATTAGGTTATTCTACTACTTCCAAATATTATTGATTTATTAATAAAAGGTAATGGATTTATAAATAATAATATCATGTGAAGTTTCATGAAAGTGATCATTTTGGTCACAAAATGATTCAAATTAATGACCGAAATGATTCAGTAAAAAATATTAGACCTAAACTTCTCTTTAATGACAACAAGGATGGTGATTTGGAACTTGATTATTTTAAACCAAATATAATAAGGTTATACACTAGTGAAACAATTTTTTCCCTATAATACCTAGAAAAATTAAATTCCATCCTTCATAAATTGTTATAGGAAACCTATATAAAGGAGTAAGAACATGAAGAAATTTAAGAAATTTCATAGAATTCTCTAATTTTATCTCTACTAGAACCAAAATATTTTGAATAATCCCTATCTAATAAATGTTGGTCCATAGCTATTAAAGAAGAGATAAATTATTTCAAAAGAAATAAGGTATGGGAACTATATAAAAGACCTTATAACTATCCTATAATTGCAACCAAAATGGGTTTTTAGAAACAAATAAGATGATCACGGTGTAATAACTTGAAATAAAGAAATATTAGTTACCCAAGGATATAATAAAGAAAAAATAGATTATTAAGAAACCATTTCTCTCCTAGCCAAACTACAATATATTATAATCCTTCTATAATATAAATAATATATGAATTTTAAATTATATCAAATAGACCTTAAATATTCCTTTTAAATGGTTTTTAATGGAGGAAGTTTATGTGAAACATCCTTTTATTTTTGAAGATCCTCACTTTCATAACTCAATTTTTAAGCATACCAAATCTCTCTATGGACTTAAACAAGCTCCAAGGTCATGGTATAAAATATTGAGCTATTTTATTTTGTCAATTAGTTTTATATTATAAATATAAGATCATTTGTTATTTAATTAAGATTATTTATTTAATATTTTATTAGTATAAATATATGTAAATGATTTTATTTTTTGATGATAAAACCAAAACCCTACAATGAATTTTCAAAACTTATGCAAAATGAATTTGAGATGATTATTATGGGTAAAATAAACTATTTTATAGAATTTCAAGTCCATCAAAAAGATTTTTTAAAAATTTTAAATCAAATTAAATACATACCTGATTTGATTAAGAAGTTTGGACTTGAAAACGGTAAGAACTAATCATCTCCTATGAGTTCCAATATCAAACTTGACACGGATGAAACTCAAAAACTAGATGATAATAAGTTGTATAGAGTAATCATTAGATGTTTGTTTTACCTTACTATAAGTAGGCTAGACATTATATTTTTAGTATTTCTTTGTGCAATATTTCAACGAAAATGCAGTGTATCCGTTTTTATTTTTTTAAAAACTATGATTTTTATTTAATTTCATACTCGGATATTAAATTTGATAGATATAGATTGGATAGGAAAATAACCTCAAGAACCTATCAATTTCATAGAAAATACCTACTATCTTGGTCAAGTAAGAATCAACAAACTATTTCACTATCAACTACTGAAGAATAATATATTTTTTCATGAATTTTCTATGTACATTTTCTATGGATGAAACACACCTTAATTATTTTTAGATTTAATTTTAATTGTGTTCCAATTGGATGTTCTAACACGAATGCTATCAACATCTTAGAAAACCTAATAAAACATTCATGAATGAAACACATTTATTTAATAAATAGTTTATTGAGTTATCATGCATAAAAAAACAATATCTTCTTAGAATTAATTTTCAAAAAAACAATTATCAGACATTTTTACAAAGCATATCCTTGATGACAACTTTGATTTCATTAAATCAGAATTGTGTATGATTAATTTTACTAAATAATATTTTCCTCATATTTAGAGTAAATATATTATTTTATTTATTTAAAATTATTTATATTTCATCATTTTGAGTACTGGTCATATCCAATAGGCTACATCACCTTATCTTAGTAATAATTACTATCCACATCATTGCGCGACCCCACAATTACAGTAAACAAAAAAAATTGGCATCAACTCTATGTGTGAAACATCTTTCAAATCTTTAAACCCTCTTTATCTTCGATAAATCCTTTTTTACCCAAAACTTAAGACCCTCCATCCCTTAAAACCATATGAAAATGGATAAAATTAAAATAACTAATGGTTCCTCCTTTAGTAGAATGAAAAGACAAAGGATATTAAAGAAAGTGTTAAGTGGACAAGCTATTGATTTTCAATGGCTAGACAATATTGACATTATCTTGAATAAATTTATAAATCATCAAGGATGAGAATACATTTTTGATGATCCAAAAACAATGCATTTCTTCAAGAAGTAATTTTTTTAGTTTTATGAATCAAGAGTCCTTAATTTTGGTGTTAATGAAGGCTTGGTTACTGCAACTGTTAACCAAGAAAATCTGTTGATATCCTAAATCAAGTTAGCTAAACCATTAAAAACCCCTCATGAAGGGCATCTATTCTTTAACACCTCATTATCTACCATCGATCAAGTAACACCTTTGGAAATCCTGAAGTATTTGTTTAGAACCACTGTTGTTGAGAAGTAGCAAGTAATGAATTGGGATATTGAAAAAGAATGTTTTGTCCAAATTCATATAGTCGCGAATATCTCAATAAAACAGTGAGTTTGAAAATATTATTTTTCAATATTTCAACTTGATTTATTTATTTATGTTATAAAATCCTATTATTTTGGAATGTTATATTCTACGACATATGTTTTGTGTTCAAAACAAGTTTCACAATTTCTCTCCTTTTGAAAGAATCTTAACTTCTTAATTCTAAATATGGGAGTTTCATTGGATGATAGTAACACAACTCTTTGTCAAGGGTTAAAGACCTTGAGTGTGAGTGTCTTGATAAAAAAGTGTTTAGTTTTGGGATATTTCATTAAGTAAGTTGGTTCCCTTATCCTAAAATGATGGATAAAACCCTACATCAACTCAGGGGGATTCATCTCGTTTACATGAGATATCGGTAATGGTAGAAGAATTATTCCATAGCACTGAGATTAGAAATTTCATGATGATGCAGAAACTCTTGGACTAAGGTAAAAATGGGTAAGAATTGGTATTCAAAAAGGCTATCAAACTGTTTATTAAGAGATCACCCCACATTGCCCTGGTTCGGTACCTATCCAAGTTTATAAAGAAAGGATAATCTCAGATATCAGTCACATATTTTCAGTTGGTCAAGAAAAGACAATTTCATATGTCTAAGAATGTCTCCTCTCATAATTGAGTCTCATAATCAAGTGTTGGAAAGAATGGTTGAAAGAATAATTTATAGGAAAGAATCATAAGAATCACATCATGTGGATGAAGTACCTGATGTTTCTAGAAAAACAATCAATTTGTGATGAAATCATTAAATTCCACAAGGAAAGGTATTCCCAGGTTCTTCAAGTAGTTGGAAATGAATAAGTACCATAAATTGAAAAAAGTATTTTTGAATTTCTCAACAAAGGTACTAAAAATTATTTTATATAGTCAAATCTCTAAAATATCAAGTCATTGAATCCAATAGAGAAGTAAAAGTTATTCATGATCAAATGTCCTTGAAATATGATATTCAAAAAGTGAAAATGTTGGTCCAATATGTGATAAAAAATTGTTTAGAACAACCCTCTATAAGAACTACGTATGATTCTGATGTTCAGTTGAAGATACTGGAATTATCCCAGGCTATTGATATTATGTTTGTAGTTGTTGGAATGCTACAATGTGAACTCATATCAAGGTAAATGTATCAACATCTTCAAAAAATGTTGTTAATTAAGTTATATGGATACCAGTTCATCCAAAGGATACTGTTGAAGTGGTTGATTAATCAAAAAAACAGATTGTTTCTATGATGGAAGAGAAACTTCCAAAAGCACAATAAAATTCTATTCAAGTGAAGAAGGATGTAGGTTTCATCATCATGAGAATATTTGGGATGGATGGCTCCTTAGAAAAAAACATTGATGTTGTATAAAATAAACATAATAATTTGAATCAAGTAGTTGGTAACAGCATAAATCTTAACTTCTCAGATGATGATAAGCTAGAGGCTAAAACCTTTCTAAAATGTTTAGATAGAATTTTGCATTTAAATGAAAAGTAAATTGTTTCCATCATTGGCATGACAAAAAAATAAGTTCAAAGTGTTGAGAAGTTTGATATCAAATTCAGAAAAGAAGGGAGACTTACAAAACATTATTAGTAATTTATCTCAACCCATATAAAATGGTTTTACAAGTCTTCTAAACTATTTAAAAATTGTATGGTGAAGAAAATTGATGCTTGTGCTCATGAACTTTTTCAAATTCGGGGAAGATGGATTCCTAGACAGCATATTCTTGACCATCACATATCCACCACTCAGCACCATAAGGAAATATTTGGTATTTCTGAGGTCCATCAAAGATAAAATATAGGGTTTTATTAGAATTGTCTTTATCCCTACCTAAACCATCCACTAAATTAACCTTTTCCTATACAGATAGCTTCAATTTGATGATGGAAAAGAAATCTTCTCTCAATATACAGTCCACACCAGTACGGTTTTCTCATGAAGATTGATCCCATCTTGGAGCATCCTTACTGACTTTGGGTGATGTTATTGGAATGACAACTGATGATCCTCTCCCTTCATCCTTGTTACCTTGTGATTATCACTTAAACATCAATAATCCACCTCCAAAAAGTCATTTTATAACAATCAGTTAACACACTCTTCATTAGTTAATGGAATGATTTCCCATTCGATAGGCAGTCTCAAAAATATTTGAATTATTCCACTTTTATATAATTCAAACATTTGAATCTATTTACATTAACATCTCTTTTTAATTATCATAATTATTTACCTTTACTAAAGTATTTTTTTAATATTTCTTTATATTTTGAATGATAATAATATTTTTACCTTTCAATCTTGCTTCATGAATTATTTTCAATATATTTCTTTATCATTCTATAATTCTATATTGTTTTAATGTTTCATTATGGCTTCTATTTAATGAAAAATCATATTTATTAGCAATAGAATTAACTGATTACTACTGTTTGTATGCAATAGGAACTCAATTCATCATTCTACATCTTTTTTATATCACAAAATGGGAGAGAAGGGGAGAAAATTAAAAAAAATCCACTTCTTTTATATTTTAAAGAAGGGGAGAAGGAAAAGAAAATAGAGGGAGAAGGAATGTAAAAGGAGAAGGAGAAAAAAAAACTTCCTTATTTTTTAAAGTTTAACGTCTAGTGTATGAATTGTTTTCAATATCATGGATTTTGTGATCATCAAAGAACAGGAGATTTTTGGAAAGAATACGTTGTTCTAACATATATTCTTGTTATGAGTTTTTATGACTCACAAAATACCTACTTTTATTCTACAAAGTTTATCCTAAAGTGGTTCAGATTATGATTATCTTATGCTATATGTACAGGTGTTTATTCTATGATATAAAATCATTTTATCTTATGATAATTGAAAAATATCTTCTGTTTCTCAGAATCAAAAAGTGCCACATAAGAATTTATCTTACCAATCTTGGCAACGTTTCTCAATATAGATACTCTAGTTAGAAAGACATTATATAAAGAATTTATCTTAAAATAATAATTTTCATAGCCATAAGAAATTGAAGAAGCTAAATTTTGTATCACCGTAACACTTTATATTTTATATTAGAGGATTATCTTATACTGCAATGATGTCAGTTTATCTTACAAGGATGATCTCCTTTATCTTTTGACAGTTATCTTATAGTGAATAGTGCTTTCAGTTGATATATTTTGAAGATCTAGTTTTTCAAAACATCATGATTACTTTGATAATCTCTCGATAAGTCACTTTGTGCATTTAGAGAACATCTAAAGGAGATTATCCATTTAAAGAAATATTATTCTGCACAAGACTTTCCTTAATAGGATGATCCAAATAAAGAGAAGGTCTCTATCAGGACTACTACCAAAGAAATTCTTATATTTGGAAATTTTAGCTGCATATCCTTAATAGCCTCTCTCACCAAGATCACTAAGCCTCGATTAACTGTTAGAGTTATCTGGAACTCAAGTTTAAACATCATATATAATAAATATTATTCATATACTAAAAAAGAGAAAAAGAACTATAATTGAATGCTTTTTGAATATCATAAATGAAAAATTCAATAGACCTATACATAGTTTAAAAAACAAATCATTTGTACGGTGCTTATCAGTTCTGTCAGTTTCAATGAAGATCATCACAATATACTTTTATGATTATCATTATCTTAGGAATAATTTTCATCTACTATCAATTTTTACTTGCAAATATGTTCAATAAATGTTCGTCTCAATGTTTCTTCTTATTTTATCATGTTTTCACTCACTAAAAGAGTGTGCAAAAGAATTTGGATAGGTTTTGTAAAGGGATATCTTTGTTGCTATCTCTTGGACATCTTTATTAAGAGAAAAATTATTTTACTCAGTTGGGAGCCCCAAATAAAATGTCTATTATAGTGAAAGTCACAAAAATTTTAGAGAAGTGTGTTTGTGGAGTGCAGTAGGGGATTATTGTTCCCTGAACTACTATAAATCTCTGTGTTCAATTTCATTTCTTCATGTTTTAACATTTCCGCTGCATATATTATTAAGTAAATAATTGAACCAAAATACTTCAAAGAGGGTGGTCTAATATTAATTAAATTTTTAGAAACTCATTTCACCCCCTCTATTGAGTTATACAGTCATTCAACATGTAAGACAACAATTTCAAGGAAATTAATGATATTTTAGAAGACATTATTCGGTTGAGGTATATGTAACCCTTAAGTTTAACATGAAGGATTATTTCAAAATAAAGATATTATTTTTTTAGTATGTTTATCATATTTTTGGGAATGTTATATGAATTATATTAATGTTGTTTTTGAAAAAAGGACAACTCATAGTCCAGGAGAAAACCCCTCACATAGAACAAGGTTATGAGGCATGAACACACATTCAAAGGGTAAAAAGGGTGTAACACCTACCACTGGACTTTGTGATGTATTGGTTAGTTTTAAATTATTTTTTTAGTTAAAAAATTTGATAGACGATGAATAACATGATTTTGGGGACATACGTTTTATCATATAGATATCCATGATATTCGAAAGTGATTTTGGGACTATGACATTAATGTCATTTTTGAAGAATTAATCTATTTTTGAGAAATTATAAAATTAAGGTAAATAGAAATAGTTTTGGATAAGATCATATTTTCATTTTAGGAATAAAGGATGAATTATCTTTTGTACGTATACATGATTTGATTTTGTATTTATGGTGATTCTTGTTATTTATGGAAGTGATTATCATATTTTGGAGGTTGTATGATTAAGGCATATAAATTTTGGGAATATGACTATTATGAGTGACTAATTTTTATTGGAGATAAATGTTAAATTAATCACAGAAGAAAATGTGACCAAATAACTCTAATATTTTGGTATAAATATTCTACCAAAATATTTTGAAGAATTTTAAGGACAATTGAACATTTTATGATATTTTAGAGATAAATTTATTATTTCATAATTTGATGGTTTATTCATTTTGGAAATTATATTACCTTATTATTATAATTTTGGAATTCATTAATGTATTAAGATATGAGGAATATCCTGTTGACCTTTTAGGATTATAAGATCTGTTAGAATTTGATTTTAGTATTTCAGGAAAAAAATATTCATTATTTAATACTAGTCATTTGGAGAAAAATACGGTATTATGGTGGAGATTGATTAAAGGATGAAATTATACTTATAAAGTAATTATATTTCCTTATTTTCTTAGTATATAGGGAAAATTAATTAATCAAATCTTGGAAAATAAACTTGAAATAAAACAATTATCCTATTACCATTATTTTCAGTGAATTTATGCTCATTTTCACATCACTTTGGTTTATGGTTTTATGGTGGTTAACTTTCTCATGATTATACACTTTATTTTGATCAATAATACAAGTCACTCTCTATAATTATTAGTAAATTCTATTTCTTATCCACTTCGATATTTTCATTTTCCACTAATTTTCTCCAATTTGGAATCCTAGTATGTATTATTCCACATGAACTTCATACTTTCCTTTTTTTGATGTGGGATTTCAACAAAAATATTTTCAAATGTCAACCCTTTAATTATAAAGATCAAATTAAAATTGATAGGGAACAATAAATTAAAGACAAGAGTGGAGAAAGTAACACCCGAATATTTTAAAAGAATAAAAAATTTTCGACTGTGTATATGACATGAAACACTAAGCATAAACGACCTAAGAAATATTATTATTTAAATATGATCGTTATAACCATTCAATTGAATTAGTGGGTATGAATAAGATTTTCTATATTATTAAATATATATAATGTTACAAATCAATAAAAATATATTTATTAATTCATTATAAATAATCACCCAATTTAGTAAAGTCATTATATTCATTCAAAAATATGTTTTCTTCAAAAAAGATTTTTATTTCATTTTTTGAGAAAACATTATAATTAATTTCTGGGAATTTTAGAAAATGTATTCGAAAAAATTAACTTCAACTTTTTAAATAATCATATTAAAATTATATTATGGTGAATATTTAATATTTTTATGAGAATATTATTTTTTCAATGAATAGTGAAAATACTGATTTTTATTGCAATATTTAATTTTATTTCAAGTATTTACATAGTAAAATTCGATTTTGGATTTGTTTAAAAATATTATTAGTTAATTTTGACTAAAAATAATCCAGTTATAGCTTTTTTAAAGAAATTTATAATTTAATTGGTTATAAAAACATTTTTATAGTTAGAAATGCATTTTTTTAATACAGTTTTTATTGCATTTTGTGTTTTAATCATAAATTAATTTCTATAATTTCTATAAATTTAATCCTAAAAATTTATTCCATATTTTAAATTATGATTTAAAAATTTCTTAAACATGACAGTTTGATTTTTATACACTATGAATAGTAATAATAGTAAATAATTATTACCATGGTAATTGTAAATCAGGTAATTAAAGTTAAAAATTATATAATAAGAACTAAAAAATTACCCTAAATCGTGACATTATACTATTTTATGAGTATAGTTTGACCATTTACATCCAGGTTTCTAAAATAAGGAAACTTGGTTCTATAATTATTAGATTTTGACCATTAGATTATTTTATGTAAAGAAAAGTGAAAATGGATTCTTTTTATTTTATTATCTCTAAATTTTTTACATAGGGATAAATAGAGACTATGTCTGATTATAAAATGGTTGTTTTAAATATGAATATTTTTATCATGATGATTTATTTTTAATTTATATTGATGAAATAATTACCTAAAATGCTTACGCATCGCTGACATGATATTTATTCAGTTAATAGAAAAAAAAATGATTTTTAAGATAATAAAATTAATATAATTTGAATTAATTATTGTTTTCTATGAATTTTTTAGATAAATATAACATGTTAGTGATCTGTGAAAGGATTATATTCTAATTTCTTCACTTTCATGTAGTGTTCAAATTCAAATTAAATGAATAGTGTCAAAAATGACATTAATGATCTTTTATGTTAAATAATATTTTATTAAATTATTTAAAAGTCAAAAAAATCATATATTTAGACCCATACTCAACCTATATTCTAATTATATCTTTTTTGATCCATTTTTATTGAAAATTAATATATATTAATTTAATATTTTAAGTAATTCCATGAGTGCCCTTCCCTTCACTTATAAAAGGGCACATCAAATCTTTTTTCTTCGGATTTTAAAATCCTTTTAATTTAGAAAATACCTACCCAAATCCCATGAATACATTCCTAACCACCTTCTAGAGGACTTGTTTTGAAAATAATATCAACCTTAGAGGGTTTAAGGTGTATTGTAAAGGAAGTTGTTTGAAGAAGAGGTATTCTATTTAACCAAATATTTTAGTATTAGTTATTCTTTTAACTCATTAAAATTTTCATCAAAAAATATGAAATAATAATACCAATATATATCATATACTAAGATATTTTTATTTAAATGAGATAACCTATATCAATATCCTCTTCTATCAAATGGGAAATGAAATTGTCATTTGTATGTATGGAGGAGTACCACCTTGTAAGCTGATGTAATTCATTTTCCATCACTTCCAATAAAATACATTTATAATGATGGATTTAATGTATATATGTTATATTAATGAAAAATTAACATTCTTTAAAGATAATATATCATATAATTTCTTACTTCCCCATCCATTAAAAAATAATTTCACTCATGTGTATGTGTAGATTACAATATTTATGAATTAATGTTATTAATATTTCATAACCACATCACATGGATGATATATATAACTATATTTATCAATAGAAAATAGAAATGTTACTTATGCATGTGTACGGACTACTGTCTCCATGATTGTAACGTACTCATTTTTTATAAAAATATTTCATGTTTGGATTGAAAATTATGATTGATGTATAAATAAGATAATTATGTCATTATAATTATTTTGGAGGTGTTGAAATAATAATCTCATTGACTATAGTCAACTCGTTGAAATCATTTTGGACTTATGAGTCGAATATCATCAAAACATATAATGTTAATTTAATTGATTAAATAATTGAGTATAACATGGTATTAAATAAAATAAAAGGAATTATAAACATGAAAATGTTATAAATAAATTAAATAATTAATAAAAATTTATTAGTCATGAGGATAAAAAATGTACGTGAAGAGACGGACTTGAGGAAAGAGACACTTTAATTTAAAAACCTTGTTTTAAATATGTATTTTATACATCATTATCATCCATATAAATACAATTAAAATTATATTATTGATGTATTTATATGGAAATAAATGTGTTATAAAATACATTTTATGTATCTTTTGACTTTATTTTGAAGGTTTTCAAAATAAATCTTCTTTACATATTTTATACGAAACATTTTGAATTTCTTTACAAATGACAAAAGAAATGTCTAATTTTTAACATATACGACATCACTGGGTTTTACCACCACCATACCCATTATTTAATGTTTGTAATCCTTTATAATATTTCATTTTTATTAAAATAAAAATCTCTCTTCCCTTTGTTTTGGGTATTTTTTAAAATGGTTTTAATATGAATGGATATTTTAATATCCAGAAATGTTTTCTTATGGGTGCTAAGAATATTTCTATGAATGTAATATTGAAAATTGAAATATTTTATATATTATTATTATGTTATATTTATTGGAAATTGTTTGTTATGATGATTTTTTCCATTATAAACTAGGTACAGGTGGTTATATTATAAACCAATGATGGGTATTTATGTTATAAACCTAGGATAGGTGGGTCCGTTATAGCCCTCCAATGCATTGGTTAATAATTATGTTCTCCATAGAATTATGATAGATATTAAATGATCTCCCAAGTCACCTATATTATATATTTCTTATTGTTATGGTTTTTTTTAATCTCATTATTTTAAAAGGTAAAGTAATGAGCTTATGTTTCATTGAAAATATTTATTACTTACTAGGGTGAAAAGTATAACTTTGTGAAAAAGTTTTCGTTAGTTTATCATGATTTAATTGAAACCTTTATGAGTTTTATTTTATTACTTTAATATTTCAAAATAAATATTTTATGAAAATCAATTGGAACATATGTTGATTTATTCAGTAAAAAAATTATTTTAAGCCCAAACATTATTTTCAAAAAGGAAAACAATTATGAGTATTCATGGACTAACGAGATTCCATCTTTCTCTTTATGCCCCTTACTAAGATTTTTGTACTCATCCTACTTTTTGAAATTTTTTTCAAAATATTTAAATATTTGTAAAAATAAATAATAAGTCAAGTTAAAAGTCTTGAATATTTAAAATGAAATGAAAACACATTTCATTTTAAAATTTATATGTTGTGGGGAAAATTAATATTAATTGGATGTGTTCACTTCAAAAGAGTTTGTCTTAATTATATAAAACACTAAACCTAAACATTCCTTGGATATGTAACTGATCCCATTTTTCCTTTTTGATTTTTTAAGTTTTCGATGGTTAAAATTAAGTCATGTGTTTTGTATCATGCCAAAAATGTAATGTTTATGTTTTTATCACTAGATCTAGGAGTGCAGGTTCAGGTCTATAATACCCTTTTATGGTAGAATCCAAACTAAGACAATAAAAATATTTTTCCATTAGTGGTTAGTTTCACCATGAATATGATGGATCAAACCTCGTATAAACATTCATTTTATAGTTTCCCAAGACACAAAGAAAGTTATTTCAGTTTGCTGAAATCAAAATGGATTTCCATTTTCACCACAAGCATTTTAAAGGGTGTTTCACTTGATATATCTACTTGTGAGAAACTGGGAGTATCTATACATTGTGGTAGAGGCCATAATATTTTTGATTTCGATATTACTACATCTTTGGAGGATCATTTGATTTCATTTAAATGGTAGATAGGCAGTCGAAGGTCATCGGAGTATCCAGAGAGTATTAAAAGATTGGTTCCCACACAATTATAAATAATTTATTATGTATATAGGTTTCCATTATAGTATGCATTAAATATATTTTCCCACTAATTCCACCTGAAGATTGATTATAGAAATACACTTTTTATGTAGAGGGTTCCCAAGGATTAATTTAAAATCTATAGTAATGATAGAATATATAACATCGCATGCAAGGTATTTTAAAGAATAAGGATGTTAGATTACAATATAGTGGGGTGAGAGTCATTTATCACACAACAAAATATAGAAACATGTGACTTGACCAAGTAAAAATAAACCACAAGTAATGGGGTTTGTGACCGGTTTAGCTTTGTATGGGTAAAATACTATGAGGGTGTGAGTAGTGGAGACCCATAGACACCTCTTATTAGAGTATTGAACTTTATTTTATCAAGTTGAATTTTTATATAAATTTTATTCATGAATTAAATTCATTACTTTTGTGTTCTGAAGTAATTATTATTCTATTTCTGATTTAAATGATTGTCTAAATTTTTATGTAAAATAATTTCATTTATTATTTAAATTTCTTAAGAGATGTCTTTCATAGGAGTAAAATGGTTTTAATTAGGTTTAAATATATATCGGTCATCGGGTAGTTGAATTACTTCTATAAGTGGAACAATACTAATACTATGACCTTGGTTTGATCACCAAGTATAATTAGGTGTATATTTTGAGGTCTTGAAGTGTGAATTGAGAAATAAAATTGGATGAAGTTAATTATAAATTAAGAAGGTTTTGTCCAAAGGTTGAAACTTTTTCATAAATACTACTCTCAAATATGTTTTCACACTTTTTTTATACAACCTGTATTTAATATTTAGCATTCATTCTTGATTTCTTTTTAATAATTTTTTTAGGTTTCATTTAAATTTTATACAACTCAAACTAATCCTTAATTTTATAATTTTTTTCAAAATTAGAAAAAAATAGAGGTGACAGTTTTGAAATTAACCTACAATGTCATCAAGATAATAAATTAATGGATATTATATTGAATTCTCAAAGAATAAAATATTTATTAGCAGTTCCTGAAAAACCATTCATGGATTTGGAACTATTGTTAAGAATTTTTCTTAATTTTATTTAATATTTTTTTTTGTATGTATAGGGGTTTAAACCCTAATTTATCTCCCTTAGACCCTTTTATTCATAAGACTTTTCACTCTAGAGCTAGATACTTTATGGTTGTAAAATAGCAACTCTCATTTCTTAACTTTATGATTGAGGAAACTCTAGTAGACCATATTGAGACTTCAACTGATCATAGTTGTGAACACCCCAATACACCCAAAATAAATTTTAAACCTGAAATAACTATAGAAGATAATTGAACTCTTAAGTAATTAGGTTTATCATTGAAAATAACAATAAAATAATGTGTAATATCTCGAGTCACATACTAGTTTTGAAATCAAGCCATTATTCATTCATCAATTATCAAAATTTAATGGGATTTTAGATGAGGATCCACACAAAAATCATTAGGAATTAAGTTATATTAGTTTTAATATGAAACCACTAGATATAAATGCAGACCAAATAAAATCTAGTTATTATCCTTTTTTCCATGGAAGGATTAGACAATTAATGGTTATTCTATTCCACACTTCACTTTAATTAGTGACTGGAATGTGTTAATGAAAATTTTTATTGAGAAAAAATTTCCCTACTTATTTGATTGTTTCAATTAGTAAAGATATTTCTAGAATTAGGCAAACAAAATGTGGAACAGTGAATGAGTATGAGGAGTGATTTAAAATATTATGTTTTAGTTTCCCTCACCATCAAATTACTGAACATTTGTTTATTTAATTTTTTATGATGTACTTTGTCTCAATGCCAGAAGAATTATATATGCATCTATATGAGGATATTTAGTTAATAAAACTCCACCTTGTCCTAGAACCCTTATTGCTAACACAACTCAAAATACTCAACAATTTAGAATAATAGACCTCCTTCATGTCAAATATTCTTAAGAAGTTCACACTCAAATTTTGGAAAATAACATGACTATAATTCAACTCGATGATCTTATTACAATGGTATAGTTCATAATGTTTTCTAACACTTCATCAACTCAACCCAAACCCAAAGAAAAGTTCATTATGGAATTTGTACCTCAAATGAACACTTTAGTGATAAATTTCCATAACATTAAGAATATTATAAGACTTTCAATGTGGTTTTTAAAGGGAGAAATTTCCAACTAACCCAATCGAGACATTTTAAAACCAAGAAAATCAACCAGGGATGGAATAATTAGTCTAGCGATAGATTTAAATATCCAAAACAACAAATAATATTTTTAAATGACCAATAAAGTAATTACCAACCTTGATAATTATAAAATAAATCTAATTCTAACCCTGGAAGGAATTTCCAGTCCACATAACTCACTCAAAAATATGAAAACTGCCTTGAAGAAACTATGAAACAAAAAAAAATATATTAAACACTTTTATGACTCGAAGGATTAATTGGAGACTAATTTTAGTATTATAAGTAATCAAAACAATGAAACACTCCCTTCACAATATGAAAGCATCCTAAAGGGATAGAAAATGTGACTATTATAAAACATAGCGGTTGTACTAAGTTGAAAACCCCCCAATCAAAGAATTCAAAACCTAATTATAAACCTGAATATTTTGAATAGAATTCAAAACCTTATTCAATTTACTTTGATTCTATTAAATAATGACAAAAAATTATAGAGATTTCTGAATAATCATAATTTTTTGTGAAAGAAAAACAAATGTCCAAAGAAGAATATTTTCTTTAAATAAACAATAATGTTTTGATAAGGGTGATAGGACATTATAGTCCTAAAAAATTCTCAAAATGATCAATAAGTGGTTAAACCACCACTTACATATCCTAGGTATAATACACTAGTAAAGAATAATATTTAGATTGAATTATAAATGGGAATTTTATAGGATTTTAGGAAAGTTCAAGTTAGTATTCCTTTTCTTTATACTATAAAGTAAATTCCTGAATATGCCACATTTTTTAAGGAGATGTGCCCTTATATGTGGAAATTCAATGGGGATACAAACTAAACTCGGGGATAAATGTTTCCTCCATGATTCAATATGTCGTACTATTCAAATTCAAAGACACAAGGATGCTTATTATTAAATTCAGAATAAGGGAGTACAAATTGAAAGATTTTATATTAGAATTAATAAATTCAATAAATGTGATTCCTTATTCTATTTAATCATCTTTATAGGTGGTAGAGAAAAACATTTCGAGAATTTTCATATAATTAGGCAATCTAAGTATAACCAAACAAGCCAGTATCATTGAGGATGTTTTGGTATATGTAAGAGACATGAATTTACCTATTCATTTCTATCTTTTGGACACGTAGACTGAAAATTTTATCACAAATGAACCTTGTATTCTTTGAATACCTTTTCTGATTTTATTTAAGGAAATCATAAATGTTAACATGGAAACATTTCCACTTGAATTTGGAGGAGAAATAGTTACCTTTAAAAAAATTCAACACATGAGATACCTAATAAAAGATCATTCATCCCATCATGTGAACATGATTAATTGGTTTTCCACTGAGTTATTTCGTGATTTCATAATTAATGTATCACCAATTTATATTTATTAAAATAAACCTTTATTAACTATTAAAACTTATTTGTATGGGCATTAAAATGTTTCTTGTGAAGAGAATTAAGATAATTAAAATAATATATTTTAGGTGGCTATAATTTATGATTCATCCATATATTTCATTAAAACAACTGAACATATGGTGTGTGATGAACCTATAGGATATTTTCTAAAAAAATGAATAATTTTAATTTTAATTAGTTGTTGAGTGTGTTAATTGTTTTAAAATTAATACTGGTAATTCATATCAAGGCATTTGTATTGAATATAAATTTTTTTCTAATAATTAAACATGGGCATAGTCTATTTAACTTATTTCTATTACTATTGAAATTTCAAAATATTTTTATTTTGGTAACTCGTTAATAGTTCAATAAAAATATATTTGAGTCCATTAAACCATTTTTCCATGTTAAGACAAACCACTTGAGTTAGAATTAAAATCCTTACCTAAAAATATCAAATGTTCCTTCTTAGTTAATAATGATAAATTTCCTAAAATAATTTCTAAAGAGATATCAATAGATCATGGAAATCAACTTTTAGGAGTCCTTAATGAAAATATGAAATCTTTTGGATGTACCTTAGCAGAATTGACTAGATTTAGTCCTTTAATTTTCATATATAGAATCTTATTATACAAAAATTATAAACATATTATGAAATTACAATGAATGTTGAATCCAAGACTTTTAGAAGTTATTAAAAAGGAAGTGGCTACCTTGATGACTATAAGAATCATTTTTCCAATTTTTAATATACCATGGGATATGTCTATTCATATTGGTCCTAAAATTATTGGTTATTTAATTATAAATAATTAATTCAGATAACTCATTCTCGGTAAACATACCAACAAATATAGAGTGTGTATTGGTTACAAAAAAAGTCCTTCTAGTTACTATGAATGATCACTTTCCCCTCCCATATATTGACCAATTATATTAATGGATTATAGTATAGTCCAACTACTTTTATCTTGATAGATTTTTTAGTGACATTTAAATTAACATAACACCTGCTGATCAAGAGAAAATCACCCCCACTTGTCCTTTTTTTATCTTTTAACTATAGAAGAATTATTTTTGGTCTGTGTAATGATCCAAGATAATTTTAAAAGTGTACGATGATCATATTTTATGAATTTTTAGATAATTACATCTAAGTTTTTATGAATGATTTCATAATAAGTAGATGATTTTTTTTATTTTTTAAAGATTCTTATTGTTTCCCCAAAATACGAATTGATAAAAACCTTTGTAAGAACCTAGTTTTTCACTCATGCATGGATCCTTTATTTTTTCTTTCTAAATCATTAATTTGGACCTATTATGGATGCCTAATGAGTATGTAATGTTTCCAAGGGTGTCCAGGTCTTTTTCGAAGCCCGGAACCAATCATTTTGGAGAAAACAAACTTTGGTCATGGTTTAGAGTAAACCATGTAGAATTCTACATGGTTTGGAAAACAATGTCGATGCTATTTTTCAGATAGAGTGGTATCACACTATTGGAACATAGCCATGGGGCCTAACCATGTGAGTGACCCTTTTTCCTAGGTATCTGTGCACATTTTTCGCATGGTTTGACAAAATATGTGGAAAAATCATGTGAAGGCTATTTTTTGTGTAATTTATCACGTTTTACACATAATGATCTATTAAGTCACCCATTTCTCCCTAATCTGAGTTTATGTAGGATTGGCCTATTTCTCTCTCAATTTTTCATTTTTTGAAGATCTAAACATTCAATAAAGATATATTCTTCATCTAGAATCTGATTGAGCTTTCATTCATCACTTTGGAGGTAAAATGCTAAGTACTCGAGTCCACATTAGCTATTCTTATTATCCTTCCCTCTCGACCTAGATATCACCATGTGAGTATTTTTTTCACTTTTTTTAGATCTACTCTGATCATATCTAAATCAAGGACAATAATGGAGGAGGATATTAATTCAACCGTAAGGTGGTTGGTCTATAAATAATCCCTAAAGTTCATTGTTTTTTGGAATGTTTGTGTGGGACCCACCAGTTTCATTGGAAACCATTTATTAAGTTTACATGCCATGATTATACTTGTTATAATCGTATGATTATGCTCTTTCTATATATATGATTGGTTTTTAGCAGTTACACCCAAAATTCAATCCTCCCCATGTCGAAGGTTATTCCGTATTTCGTTTTAGTGTTTCGACACATTTGAGCTACCATTCAAGTGTGCCTTTGCTTGACCTTCCTAAAGGTGATCCTTCTATAATAAATTAATTTTTTTAATGATAATTTTTTAATAGAATGCACCATTTATTCTTACCACTTGACCCATCTAAGTTAAGTGATTCCAAATAGTTAATAAATGTGAAATGTGAAATGTGAAATGAAAAATAAATTAAGTATATAACTTGGCCTTAATAAGTGATATTGAATAAATATTACATATATATATAACCCCTTTCCATGTTAATGGAAGTTAGTGGAGTGAACCTCTTAAATTGAATAAGCCTTAATGGTTAATTAAGACTTGATTAATTGGTCACAACACTACTTGGCCTATCCACACTATTGGAAGATAAGGCTTGGATTAATAAATAAATGGTTTTAACTCAACTTAACCTATCTGTACTAATGGAAGGAAAGACATTAACTAAATGAATTATTAAATGATTATAATATAAAATAGGAATGGACAAACTCAATATTGCCTTGGATTCTAAGAGGAGAATACCTTGGGTCTTGGGAACCCCATTTTGATTTAAGGATTTGGTTTTATTAGGTTAATAACCACCAAGACTCTAGTTCATGTCTATTCCTCAGATTCCTAGTATACTGTTGTAGGTTCCTTTTCATTATTATAGGATACCTCAAATACACTCCTTGTATCCAAAATTGACTAGTAGGTGCCATGGTGAAAGCCCATAAGGCCCTGTCATTTCTTAGCCCTGTTTTACCTTGGTCGATAACCTTGGACTCAGTAGGTGCATTATTGTGAAATTCCTTAGATTACGCTCCTTGGATTACACTCTTAACCCTTGAATAGACTCAGATACTTCTGGGTTAGCGTTCCTTGAGTACTACATTACCTTGGTTATTACCCTGGAACTCCCTCACTAGATATCTTATCAGGTTTCCTGGTTATGCCATGGGACTTTCACTACATATACTATCACAATGTGATGTCAGTTCTGGCTATGCCTCACATGACCTACAGACATTAAATGGAAATTACTTAATCAATGAACTAGTTACATGTTCAAACATCAGCCGAGGGATGAGGCAGGTTCTTAGTATTTAGTTATAACGTATTTTTTTCATTACTTTATATATATTCATGCACACTGCTATATTCCATTATGTAAGTCGAATTTTATAGATTTCATTGGTGGTGTCCCACTTAGATTTATCTCACACCCTCTACGAGTGTCATTCAGTACCTAATGTAGATTGCATGGTTGCAAGTATTGACAAAGGGAAGCATAAATCTTCTATTTCTAGATTATGTACTGATAGGATGGAGCTTGATAGCCGATGACCGAGTAGGATCTCAGGATGCTTTGAGTATTCTTATTTTATTTTACCTTTAGGAACATGTTATTCCTATTCTCTTGTATCCCTGATTTTATGTTTTCTACTTACATGACATTACATCATCACTTTTCTAGGTGATACAATTATTGTTATTCTAATTTATCTGTTGCATCAATGTGCTTTCGCTATTTATTTATATCATTTATATTGCTTCCAATGTTTTTATTCATTTATATTTCTACTAATGTTCTACACTCTTATAAGGAGGGAATATTCTTCACACTGACCCACCCTAGGACCTTACTTCTAGTTGGCAGCCTTCAGCATTCGGGAAGATGTGCTTGAGGCCATGTGGCCCACCAGGCTTGGGTCACACATTAAGTGGAATTCAGGTCCGGGTCGTCAGAAATTGGCATAAAAGGATGTTATTTTCTTTCATTACTATTTGGAGACAGTAGATTGGATAATAGTAAATCTTGGTACTTGGTCATAAATCGTGTGTGGGCACCATGAACCCATGTTTGGGGGTAAAATCCAAGTTACCCAAAATGTAATTGTTGTTCTATTTTTCATATTTCAGTTGATATTATTTAACCATTGAGTGATGCACATGATGTCTAGGGTTTTTTGATTACTAAAATTTTTAGAATATATTTCATCCAAATCCCGATGATATGAGAGCAAGGATAATTTCTACATGCATTATTATAGGTACCGAGAATTCACATTTCATGCATATTACCATGCCATATAGGTTCATTTAACTGTTTTGCATTGCATGATATTCTTGTGATTATTTAGTGATATTGTTATAGTGGCATGTAAATGTACTACTATTGGTTATGATAGAGTGATTTTATGTCTCAATTCATGAGGTGTATGGGCCCCCATGGACTTGGATGAGTAATTTACCGAGTCGAGACACTATGTTATAGGTAAGTGGGTGTTGTTTCTAGTGATAGGTGTATAGAAACTGATTCATCGAAAAAGGATATCGAATATAAAGTGAATCTGGAAATATAAAATGAATTAGTTGCACATCCTTATCCCTCCTTGTAATTTCTATGAATGGTAAAGGAGTGAACCTAGGAATTAATTGAAAAATGACACGAAACTTATACTTGACCACTTACCAATTCATGACCATCTAAGTGGGTAGTTTGGGTAGTATGCCTTGGGTAGTGAGTTTTATTACGTTCAATTTTTTCTAGTGATGTTATCTTATGCTTCTATGTTTGTTCTAAGTCATGTTCTTATCATTTATAAACCAATGCATCCATGACTTCCTCGTTTTGTTCACCAGGAGGGTGGGGATGACCATGCTCTAGACAGGGTGGGCCTTGAGTCTCCAGTCATACTTCCAAGAGTGAAAAATTAGACACCATATATTGTACCTTATCTGAGCACTGATCCTTAGGTCCATGATAGTTTGCTATGTCACATGAAGTCCATGCATGGTTCTCCACAAGTTGCACCTATGATGGTTGATCTGACCCTGCAAGTTCCAGCAGCAGCATCCTCCTACTTTTTCAGGGGATAACAATTCTCAGGTTGTTGTGTATTGGCTAGAGTCCATGTTTTCTATCATTGAGAATCTGTTAATTCATACATATTAGAGATAAAATATTGTTACATACATTATTTTGGATTCATCTAAGCGTTGGTGGGATGTGGTTACTTTGTTCGGTCGTCATCATGGAATGTTATGTGTTGACTTCCAGACTGCCTTCTATGATTAGTTCCTTCCTCAGGCACTGAGAGCTGATAGAGCCAGATATTTCATTCATCTCAAGAATGTTTCAATTATAGTTATGGAATATTCATCATGTTTCACTGATATACATCACTTTGCACCGCTTCTAGCTGGTGATGAGATTATATGTGCTAGACATTTTGAGGATGGGCTTTAGTACACCATCCAATCTTATGTGAATGTCTTTCTCCTTCTTACCTTTTCTGAAATAGTTGATCAGGCCCTTATCACAAATTGTAACCTGAGGGACGACTTGAGTACCAGGTATAAAGATCACTGCCATGTCAGGCCGGTTTTTCTTTTGGTGGAAGGAAATGTCCCCTTGAGGTTTTTTTTAGGGAAGTGTAAGCTAGAGTATACAGTTGAATATCTCTATGATGTTCCATTAGTATGTTAGATTTTTGAATAAGAATCCCCAATGTGACAGAGACCCTATATATTGCCAATATTGTTCTTGTATGGGTCATCTTCAGTGCTTTTGTAGGTCCTTTAGACTAGCTTAGAGTTGAAAAGGATCAGTTTAGCTCCACCATCAGGAGCGAGTTCTTTTATGTATTGTTAGGTGGGGAGTTAGAATAGCACCAGTAGGTATGGATAATGAGGAGGTCGTGGCCATGGTAGTCTGATCCCTGATCACCAGTACTTCCAGTACAGCAGTCATGATCATTGTATTCCATTTGTTGCATAGGGTCATGGATCAGGTCAGTTTCTTTATTTACAACTGACACCTAAGGATCAGGCTGCAGGACCATCTATAGTACTAGTTACTATTCTAGAAGCCTTTACTATTGTCTCTTCTTTGTTTGATACAGGTTATTCAAACTCTTTTATTTCTATATCTATCATGGAAAGTCTCAGACTAGAGATATAGTATCAGTATGGTTTAATGACCCTCAATACACTGTTGGGAATATGGACAGAGGGAATATGCCAGTGTAGGGATTGTCCCCTTGAGGTTGGAAGTTACCCTTTCTTGTGGAATCTCTTTGTTCTCAAGATGATGGGATTTTATTTCATTCTCATTATGGACAAGTTGGTCCACTATCATGCCTTTTTAGACTACTATCACTATACGGTCTCTTTTATATCACTAGAGGGTAGTAGTTATCTTTTCAAAGGTGAGTGGGATGTCCAAGATAGGAGAGGTGTACTGAATCATCATAGGCTAGGTGGAGTGACTTCCCATATTGAAAATCTTTTCAGGGAGGATCATGATTTACTTCAAATTAATTTCCCACCAGTAGTTGATCATTTTAGGGAAGTCTTTCCTGATGACTTTTCTGACTTACCTCCTAAGAGAGAGGTAGAGTTTACAATTGATCTAGTTCTGGGAGCATCTCCAGTGTTCATTATTCTGTATTGGATGGCACTTACTGAGCTTCAGGAGTTCAAGAGGCAAATAGAGGACCTAGAGGCCAAAGTTTTTATACATCCTAGTATATCCTCTTGGGGTTCACCAAAGATTTTCTCTAAGAAGGCAGATGGAACCTTATGTCTATGTATGGATTACAGAAGGTTGAACCAGCTAACGGTCAAGAACCAGTATCCACTTCCTTGAATAGATGATTTCTTTTACCAGATATGGGGAGAAATTTTTTTCTCAAACATTGACCTATGATTATGTTATCATCAAGTGAGAGTCACACAATCAGACATACCTTGTACAATATTCCATATATGGTATGTTCTATATGACTATCTAGTTATACCATTCGGTCTTACAAATGAACCTTCCATTTTCATGGCTTTTATGAATAGAGTTTTCCACCCTTATTTGGACTCTTTTGTCATGATTTTTGTGGAAGAAATCTTACTGTATTCTCACACTCCTAACGACCATTCCAAACATCTTGAGATCGTTCGTAGTACTCTGAGATAGAGTCAACTTTATGCCACGATTTCTAAATGTTACTTATGGATTGACAAGGTTTGCTTCTTGGGTCATATAATTTCAGAATCAGGTGTATTTTTTGACCTTAAAAGGTTAGTGCTATAGTTTCCTAGGAGAATCCCATGATTGTGTTTGATATCAGGAGTGTCTTCAGGCTTACTAGATATTATTTAAATTTCATATAGGACTTATCGTATCGTGTTTCTCCTTTTTTAGGACATAAAATGAAGGGTTTTATGTTCTTGTGGTTAGAATCCTGAGAGAAAGCCTTTTAAGCTCTGAAAACGAGGCATGTCTTGGCACCGATTCTAATTCTTATAGAACTAGGTAATGTTTATATAGTCTTATTAAATGCATCAGGCATTTTCCTAGGAGCATTTTTGTTGCAAGAAGACAAATTCATTTTGTATGGATCTCATTAGTGGGGGCCTCACGAGAGAAATTACCTAATGCACAAACTTTATCTAGAAGTAGTTTTCCATGCCTTGTGTTGGTGGATACATTATATATTGGGTGAGCGATTTTTGGGGTATATAGACCACAAGACCCTTAAGTATATAGACCACAAGACCCTTAGATTTTGAGCTTACCTATACACCTAGAATGGGAAATGTGGTCGCTGATGCATTGAGTCAGAAAACTCAAACGCAGGCCCTATAGGAATCTAGTAATGAATGGAAGTTAATGGCCTTCTTTTCTAATCTTCATCTTGAGTTTCATGATAGTCACGAGTAGTCTTACCTCTCATCCTTAATAGTTACCTCTTCCCTTCTTGATAAGGTGATTAATAGAATGTTTTCAAATCCTAATGATTTGGTTCTTCATGAAAGTATATTAGGAGATAACCCAACTCTAGATTGGTTTGTGGATAGAGATGCAGTCCAACATCTATACGGTTGTATCTTGGTTTCTACAAACATAATATGGGAGTTTATAAAAGATCTCCATGCTTCTCAATGGGAATTTCATCTTGGAATCTCGAAGTTATATCAATATATGAGACACTAGTATTGGTGGCCTGGAATGAAACGTCGGATTCCAGGCTTCATCAGTAGATGTTCTAATTTTCAGTAGGTGAAGGTAGAGCACCAGAGACCTACAGTTTTGTTATAGCCACATCCAGTCCCAGAATGGAAATAAGAAGTTGTTTCTATGGATTTTGTAGTCATCTTACCTAGTTCTATGAGGGGTAGCGATGCTATTGGGGTAGTCATTGACTATCTAACAAAATAATCCAACTTTATTCCTATTTGGGAGACTTTCTCAGTTAATGATCTGGGAATACTATATGTATGTGAGATAATATAACTACATGGGGTTACTCATACTATCATTTGTGATCGGGACACTCGTTTCACCTCACGGTTGTGGTAGGGTTTATATAAATATATGGGAACATAGGTGCTTCTAAGAACAAATTTAAACCATCATAACTATGGAGAATCAAAAAATATGTTACATGTTCTACAAGATATGCTCTAAGTATGTGTCCTTGATTTCGGTGGTTCTTGGGAGAAGCATATCCCTCTTGTTGATTTAACTTATAATAATAGTTTTCAGCAGACAATTAAGATGAATCCTTTTGAGGCCTTATATGGTAGGTCATGTCTTTCACCCATGGGCTGGCTAGAGGAAGGTGAGGTAGCCCAACTAGGTCCTTGTATTGTTCAGGAGACTTCAGAATAGGTCCAGCTGGTCAGGATGCCTATGATTACTGCAAAGTGTATACATAAATCTTATACCAATCGCCATCAACTAACTATTTTGTTAGAGGTTGGGGATCTTGTTTTTCTTTAGGTATCTCCCAGGTTAGGGTATAGAAGGTTAAGGAAGTAGGGAAAGCTATCACCTCATTACGTCAGGCCATTTGATATTCTAGAGAGAGTCGGGTTGATAGCCTATCAGTATATACTACATAAGAGGTACCATTCTATACACGACGTATTTCATGTCTCACCACTTCGCTAATTTCATGCCGACCCTTATTATACATTTTATCCCATGGAAGTTAAGTTAGATGTTGCTGCTACCTTGGAGGAGTATCCAGTACACATCGTTGACCGAATCATGAAGGCTCCTCAAGGAATGTATGTCCCTCTTGTATGGGTGCTATTGCAGCACGGCCGAGTACAGGATGAGAATTGGGAGATGGAAGTCGATGTACATGATCAGTGGCTAGAGTTTTTCTCAAATAGTGTTTCCTTACCCTTGTAAGGAGAACTCGGGTGTGATTTATTTTAAGGGGGAAGACTACAAGAACCCAAGATTTCACTCAGGTATGGATCCTTTATTTTTTCATTCTAAATATTTAATTTGGACCAATTATTGATGCCTAATGAGTTAGTAAAGGTTCCAAGGGTGTTTGGGGCTTGTTCGTAGCTCAGAACCCATCTTTTTGGAGAAAAAAGACCTTGCACGCGGTATAGATTAAACTTTGCGGAATTCTGCACGGTTTGGAAAACAGTGTGGATAGTGTTTTTTCGGACAGAGTAGTCTCACCCGGTTGGCCCACGGTCATGTGGCCTAACCATGTAGGCACCCCTTTTTCTTAGGTATATGTGCATGGGTTTCACACATTTTGACAAACTGTGTAGAAAAAACTATTTAGGCAGAGCTGTTCCATAGGGTTTGTGCCCAGATTGGGAAACTATATGAACAAACCGTGGGCAAGCTATTTTATGGGAAATTTTTCTAGTTTTTCTCTTAATGATCTATTAAGTCACACCTTCCTCCCTGATCTGACTTTATGCGGTTTTGACCTATTTCTCTCGGAATTTGGGTTTTTTTGAAGATCTAATTCTAGAATCAAGAGATCTTCTTCATCTGGCATCTGATCAAGCTTTTGTACATCACATTGGATGTGCAACGATAAGTACTCGAGTCCTCTTTATCCTTTCTTCTTATATTACTCTCTAGACCTAGATATCACCATGTGAACAATTTTCACTTTTTTTAGATCTACACTGATTAGAGGAAAATCAAGGGCCAATACCGTAGGAGGATATTCATATAACCCTAAGGTGGGTGGTCTATAAATTATCCCTAAAGTTTGTTGTTTTTATAATGTTTGTGTGGGTCCCACCGATTTCATTGGAAACCATTTCCTATGTTTACATGCATGATTATACTTGTTAGAATCTTATTATTATGATCCTTCTAAATATGTGATTTGTTGTTAGCGGTTACACACACAAATAAATATGCCCCATTTCGAAGGTTATGCCATATTTGGGTTTTAGTGTTTTGACATGTTTGAGCCACCGTTCGGCTATTCCTTTTCTTAACTTTCCTAAAGGTGAACCTTCTACAATAAATGACTTGTTATTAATGAGAATTTCATAATGGCATGTACCATGTATGCTCACCACTTGACCAATCTAAGGTAAGTTAATCCAAATGGTTAATAAATGTGAAATGTCAAATGAAAAATGGAAAGTATATTAAGTATATAACTTGCCATTAATAAATGAGATTGAATAATGGTTACATGTTTGTAGCACCTCTTTCCATGTTAATGGAAGGTGGTGAACTGAACCTCCCTAATGGAATATGCCTTAATCGTTAATTAAGACTTGATTAAATGGTTGAGATGCTACTTGGCATATCCACACTAAGGGAAGACATGTCTTGGACCAATAAATAAATAGGATCAACTCTACTGGGCATATCCACACTAATGGAAGGAAAGACTTGAACCAAATAAATTATTAAATTTACACAATATCAAATAGTAATGGACTGACTCGAGTTTGCCTTGAATTATTAGAGGATAATACCTTGGGTCTCGGGAACCCCATTCTGATTCAAGGATGTGGTTTTCTTAGGTTAATACCCACCTAGACTCCAATTCATGTATATTACTTAGATGACTAGTATACAACCATATGGTTCTTTTCATTATAACAAGATACGTCATATACACTCCTTGGATCCAACATTGACTAGTAAGTTCCATGGGGAAATCCCATAGGGCCCTGTCTTTTCTTAGAACCATTTTACCTTGGTCGATCACCTTGGAATCAGTAGGAAACATATAGTGGAATGCCTTGGATTATGATACTTTGATTACACTATTACCCCTTAACTAAACTCAGATACTAATGGATTATCATTCCGTGAGGATTATGTAACCTTGGTTATTAACCTGGAACTCCCTCGTTGGATATCTTGTCAGTTTTCCTTGGTATGTATTAGGAATTTCAATACTTATACTATCACGAGGTGAGGTCAGTGCTGGCTAAGCCTGACGTGACCTACTAATATTAAATAGAAATTACATAATTAAAGAATTGGTTACATGTTCAGAAACCAGATGAGGGATGAAGCAGGTACATGGGTATTTAGTTACAATGTACTATTTTCTTTACTTTATATATATATATATATGACTACACACTGCTATATTCCATTACACAAGCTGGATGTTATAGAATCCATTTGTGGTGGACCACTAAGATTTATCTCACTCCCTCTCTAGGCGTCATTTGGTACCTGGAGTAGATTACAAGGTTACAGGTATTGACAAAGGGAGGCATGTAGCTTCTAATACATGATTGTATTCTGATAATATGAAGATTGATATCATATGACCAAGTAGGATCTCGGGATTCATGGAGTAGTCTTGTTTTATTTTACCCTGTGGAACATGTTATGCCTATTTTCTTGTATCCATTCATTCCAGTTTTATAGGGACAAGACATTACATCATCACTATCCTACTTGATACAATTATTATTATTTTCGTTAATCTATTGCATCAGTTTTCTTCCTCTGTTTATTTATTTAATTTGTATTGCTTCTTCTATTTACTATTACTTTATATTCCTTCAATTGTGCTACAATCTTCTAATGTGGGTATATTATTCCAAAAAACACACCCTAGGACCTCGCTGCTAGTTGGCTTCCTCTAACATTCAGGAAGATGCATTTGAGGCCATGCGGCCCACCAGCCTTAGGGCACCCGTTAAGTGGCATCTGGGTCTCGATCATCACAGCCTTGTTCACAATTATGATAAATTACATTTTGTGGTAGAAAAAAAATTCGGAAATGTTATGTCTAAAAATGGAATCAAATTTGATTAATCAAAGGTTGATATCATCTATTCAACTCCATCCCAAAAACTATGAGAGATGTGAGATATCTTCTAAGGCAAACTAGATTTTATAGAAGATTTATAAAATATTTTATCAAGATAGCTTTTCTATTATCCAAATTACTCCAAAAAGAGTCTTAATTTTTCCTTAATGAGATTTATAAATAATCCTTCAGGGATTAAAAACATAATTCAATATCCACACCAATTATATTTCCACAAAGATGAGATTTACCATTTGAATTAATGATTTCTCTATTGGAATTTTCCATTGAGGTAGTTTTGAGTCAAAGAGTTGAAAATAGATTTCATGTACTAGATTATAAATCTTTTACTTTAGATCAAGAACAATATAAATATACAAACACTAAGAAAAATCTTCTAGTTATTTTTTTCCCTTAGACAAATTTATATTCTATTTGTTTGGCTCTAAATTAAATTTTTTCATTGATAATTTTGTAATAATATTTCCAAGGAAGAAACATGACGAAAAACTAATGTACCTAAGATGTAATTTTTTATTTCAAGGATGTTACATAGATATTGGAGATAAAATGGTTGTTGAGAATCTAATAACTGACCATTTAAGTTAACTACCCACTATTTTGAATGAAACATTTCATATTTATCTACTAATCAAGGATACCTTCCATGATTTAGAATCAAATGTTATAAAGAGTGTTAGATCATGTTTTTCTAATCCTGTAAACTATTTATCTACTAATGAAGTCCCTCAATAATTTTTTGAGAAAAAATTTGTGATGCTAGTGAGTGAGGACTAGAAGAACATTTAGAATAATCTTTATCTATAACATCTTGGAAGTGATCAAATAATTCGAACATGCATCCCCAATTCTAAAATTTAATTGGAGATGATTTTTTACCATACTTAAAGTTGTGGTGATCATTTTAGAACCCAAATAACAACCAGTAAAGTGAATATCTCAAGTTTATTTTAGAACAATATTTTAAAGGATGCTTTTCAATTTTATAGAGAATGTTAAATCTTCCAGTTCCAAGAAAATATTTCCAAGTGAAAATAGATTCCTCAATAACCCTTATTATTTTGTGATGTGTTTAATGTTTATGATATGGAATTCAAGTGAACTTTTCCCAATTCTATTGGTTACATTAAAATTTTACTTATTTTTAATTATTTTTCAAAGTGGGTAGATGTTATTCTCACTAGAGTTGATGGTGATAAAGTAGTTACCAAGTTTGTAAGAACCAATTTTTTTCTAACTTTAGGCTACCAATGTTTAATATCACTAAATAGGGAACCAAATTTTGTAATAAAACATTATAATATATTATTATGAAGTATGGAGTTTATCGGTGGATTTCTACACTCAACCATCCTTATAAAAATGGAATGGTTGGGTTTTAAAATAGATAGATCAAATATATTTCAGAGAAAATTGCCTACCCAAACAAAACATGTTGGATTTTGAGATTAGTGGATGGATTTTTGGATTATAGAACTAGTTTAAAAACTCTAATTGGAATTTCACCTTTTAGGTTAGTGTATTAAAAACCGTTTCATTTATCTATGGTGAAAGATCACAAATATTTTTAGGTTGTCAATAGTTGTAACATGTATCAATTTTATGCTGGAAAATTGAAAAAAAAATGATTGTAGGAGTTGGAAGAGATCAAAAATAATTTTTATGAAAAATATAGGTTACAAAAAAGAAGAAATGAATTATTTCCATGAAACATTAATTAAAAACAATTATTTCATAAACAAATACAAATTTCTTAAATTTGAATCTAAACTCAAGCTGTTTATAGGTAAATTTCATTATAAATAGTTTAGACCATTTATTGTTACTCATGATTTTACATTTGGTAATATAATGATTAAATAACAATGGAGAAATGAAAATTTAATATCAATGGGAATATTTTAAATTTGTTTATAGAATGTTTTCAAGAGCCTCTAAGTGAGGAGATTCACTTTGATGTTGCTGAAAACAATTGAGGACATGTTTAGTCCTTCCATATCAACTTTTTTTGTGTATATAACTATTTATTTAAATTTTCTATATGAACTATTAAATAATGAGGACATTTCAAAAGTTTCAAGTGTGGGGGTCCTTTTCTAGATTACGATTTTGTGTTTTTTTCTTCTTCATTTTTTTATTATTTTTCATTCCCTTTTAATATTATTCTATCATTTTTTTATTTCTTTTTCATTTTTGTGTGTTTTTGAAACTTGTGAGCTCAAACCAAATACCTATGTTATTTTTTATCCCTTTATAATGTGTGAATTAATTTTTACCATTGTACTTTTTTTAAATAAATCTTAAAATAATAATTATTTTAGTATCAAATTTTTGGGACATTCATGAAAATACCGCTGAATTTTGGAATCACATTCCACAAATCATTATCTAATTTTAGAATCACTCACCTATAAAGATTTTAAACCCTTTTTCAACCACTTCATAATTACCTCCCTCCTCGAGTGAACTAAACAATGTTTTATTTTACTAAAACTTATAGTGTTTCTCTTAAAACCTTTGAGCTATAAGGTGCTTGTGTTGAAGATGACTGGGTAAATTCTATTATTTGTTAAATCCAATTTTTACAATTAAACTTCTATTCTATCCCACCTTTTATATTTAACCTTTGTGAGCCCTTAGTATCTGTGAACAACCTTGTTGAGCCCTCTGGAAGATTGTTGATTTCATGTCTATGTTTGATGTTTTAATAATCACAAATCATCACATACCATTAATGCTTAATCTGGTTTGATTTCTCATAAACTTAATTACAATCTGTAAATGAATCTGTTATCATGTTTTTATCTATGCTTATTGACTTACAAAGTATGTTGGAAGTCTTCTGGTTTCAACAGACATCGGAAGCACCGATCCATTCAACAGACATCGGAAGCACCGATCCATTCAACAGAAATCGGAAGCACTGATCCAATATCAAAGGACAACGGTCGCAATGATCAAACTGACTCACCGATGCTGATCAAAATGAGTCACCGATGCAAATGAGTCACCGATGCAAATGACTCACCGATACCGATCAAACTGACTCACCGATGCTGATCAAAATGAGTCACTGATGCAAATGAGTCACTGATGCAAATGACTCACCGATGCTGATCAATCTGACTCACCGATGCAAATGACTCACCGATGCTGATCAAACTGACTCACCGATGCTGATCAATCTGACTCACCGATGCAAATGACTCACGGATGCTGATCAATCTGACTCACCGATGAAAATGACTCACCGATGCTGATCAAACGAGTCACCGATGCAAATGACTCACCGATGCTGATCAAATGACTCACCGATGAAAATAACTCACCGATGCAAATGAGTCACCGATGCAAATGAGCCACTGATCAATATGACTCACCGATCAGATGATAGACCGATGCTGATCAAATGACTCACCGATCAAATGACTCACCGATGCAAATGAGCCACCGATCAAATGAGCCACCGATCAAATGACTCACCGATCAAACTGACTCACCGATCAGATGACAGACCAATGCTGATCAGTCTGATTCACCGATGCTGATCTATCTGACTCACCGATCATTACTCACTAATTCTGATGACCTACCGATCACTTGATTCTTCAATAGTCATAAACAACTGTTTGAATTTATTTATCTTTATCTTTCTTTAATCTAACCAACGGTCATATTAGGTATATTTTAATGCTCTGTCAAATTATTAATAAAGGTTGTAGGATGTCAGGAAACCGTACCTCGTACCTGCGGAAAGGAAACTTTTTCTGTCTTCCGAAGAACGTGACATAAATACAAGAAGACTCTGCTGAAGAGAAGAGATAGAGTTGATAGAAGAACACAAGATATACAGAGGAAAAGAAAGATAAGGAAGAACAAATCAGAACATAACCTCATACTCAATCAAGCCTACTCAAGAAGAGTTCTGTGCATATGAAAGAACATTGAAGAACTTCATCGACTACATCTCACTGCTTTTGAGCCTGAAGTATACGACACTCTTCCTCTAAAAAAAATGAGAAAAGGACTCAGAATAAATTCTGATCAAATAAAAAAGAGTCCAGAGCTACACTGAAATCACCAGAGCCATTTCTAAACTATACATCTCTGCTCTGTGATACATTTGTTGTACATTTTGAGCAGCGTGTGTTATCTGCTGTATTAAACACACACACTGACTCCTGTACTTTCACTAGAGGATCTGTAAATCCTCAGCAAACCTTTTTACACTTCATTTCCCACTGTGGATAGTGGTAGAGGTCGTATGAGACCTGGACAGCTCTGAGCTGTTGTTTGTTTTCCCACATAGAATTGTGGTAGAGGTCTTGTGACCTGGACAGTGTGTTCACTGTTGTTAACCCCGATCCAGGGTGTGTATCATTTTTATATAAACTCCTTAGAGGAATAAGTCTCGGCTTGAGACTGAACCTCTTGTTTAATTCTCTATGTTAGTAGCTACATACTTTATCCATACTACATATTTATTTCATATTCCGCTGCTATTACTTTGAAATATAATTTATTTTCAAAGCTACTTTGATAGTTAAACTCGCAAGTGTTTATATTTATTATAGACCAGTAAGTTAGTTTCAAAGGTTAATTTAATCTTAAGATTAAGTTAACTGAGAACTAATCAATCTTTGAGAAACTAATTGAACCTTTATAATCTGTATAAATTCACTACAGTTTAATCTGTTTTTGAAATAGGGGGATTTTTTATCAACATTGTTTTAACAGAAAATTTTAATTGGAACTCAATTCACCCCCCTCTTGAGTATCCACTCCGACCAACACTTGGTATCAAAGGTTGTTAATATTTTCTAACCGTACTCTGTTTTCAACTGTGATTTTAGTTGTATTTTAAAGTTCTTAAAATTTCTGTTATTTCTAAATTTTTTATCTCTTTAAAATTCTTTTTGTAATATCATGGATAATAGACTTGAGGGTGCTTCTACTAACCGGCCACCTTTCTTTAATGGAAATAACTATGCTCAGTGGAAACTTAAAATGAAAATTCACTTAGAAAGTATGAGCTTTGATATTTGGACTGCCATTGAAGCTGAATATAAAATTCCCAGTACTTATAGATCTACTTGGGATGAACCTACAAATACTGCTTACAATAACAATTTTAAAGCTATGAATGCTCTGTACTGTGCTCTAGGAGATGAAGAATTTAATAGAATTTCTGCATGTAAAACTGCATATGAAATTTGGGATACCTTAGCTGTTTCTCATGAAGGAACAACTAATGTTAAGGAGATGAGATTGAATACCTATACTATTAAGTATGATAATTTTAAGATGAAGCCTGATGAACCCATTTCTGATATGTTTCTCAGGTTCAATGAAATTGTCAACACAATGACTTCTCTGGGAAAGGATGTTCCAGCAAAGGAGCAAATCATGAGAATTTTGAGATGTCTACCTGAAAGATGGAGAGGAACCTCTGTCTCCATTAGAGAATCCTGTGACATTGGAAAACTGCCTGTCAAGGAATTAATTGGTAAGCTGATGATGTATGAAGAAGATCTTAAAGTAAATAAAGAAGAAGATGATGAACCTAAAAGGAAGACTATTGCCTTCAAGACTACAACCTCAAAGAATAAGGATAAGGAAAAGCCTCAAGCTATCAATGAAAGTTCAAGCAGTGAGGAAAGTGAGAATGATTATGACAGTGATGCTGAGATGGCTCAAATAGCCAGGAGATTCAAAAAGTTTTATAGGAAAAAGAAATTCTTTAGGAAACCAAATTACAAGGGAAAGTATGACCAACAAGGAAAATGGAAAAAGGATTGGAAGAAGGCTGACAGAACTGATGAAGTTGTCTGTTATGAATGCAAAAGAAAAGGACACATAAAAAAAGACTGTCCAAAGCTGAAATACAGAAAGAAGTATGAATACAAGGATAACAAGTCCAAGAAAGCCATTAAGGCTACTTGGAGTGCTTCAGAAGATAGCACAAGTGAAGCTGAATCTTCAGAATCTGAAAGGAATCAATCCAACATGTGTTTTATGACAAACACTTCTGAGGTAACATCAGAAACTCCTGCTTCAAATTCATATTATTCTGGAGATGATTCTGAAGGTGATAACATGTCTAAATCTGAATTTTTTGTGTACTGCGATATGCTGGAAGAGACCTGTAATGAGCTTAAGGATAAATATAATGGTTTAAAGAAACAGTATGCTTTAAGTGTTAAGCATAAATCTAATCTGGATATAGAAGTAGAAAAGAATGCTTAGTTGCTTAAAGAGAATACTGAACTAAAATTGTCTAATGAACAACTCAGAAAAGACTTAGAGAAGTTCACAAATGGAAAGAATACTCTAACACAAATGCTAGGAAAGCAAGTTGCACCTAGATATACTACTGGTATAGGATACCAACCTGGACAAAGAAAAGTTGCCAAAACTAGATTCATTCCTAAATCTGGACAGAAGATAGTTAATTCTGGAACTTCATATGCCTCAACTAGTTATATTCATAGTTATGGATCTAATAAGGTTTATCTTTCAAAGAATGTTAATTCTACAAATTATATGAGACTCATTAGACAAATATGGGTACCTAAAGTATTATTGGATAACATGTCTGGACCCAAGAAGATCTGGGTACCAAAATCATCTTCCATCTAAATCTGTTTTGAAGGAGACCTGCTTGAAGAGCTGTCACAAGAAGATATGGTACTTAGACAGTGGATGTTCAAGACATATGTCAGGAGACTTTTCATGTTTCAAGAGCTTAGTAAAAGTTGATGGAGGCTTTGTCACTTTTGGTGATAATTCAAAAGGAAAAATCATCGGCTTAGGCCAAATTGGTAACACTGATTCAATCTTGGTTTCTGAAGTTTTATTTGTCGATGGACTTAAATATAACTTGTTAAGCATTTCTCAATTGTGTGATTATGGTTTTTATGTGAAATTTAAAAATGATTCTTGCAATGTTTTTAACTCTAAAAATGTTTTAGTATTTTCTGCTTTAAGAAATGAAAATGTTTATGCTGTTGATTTAGATTCCTTAGCTAAGCAGAATATTCCTTGCTTAAATGCTTTTCATAAAGAGTCTTGGCTTTGGCACAGAAGATTAGGACACTACAATGTACACTCACTTAGAAAACTTTCTAGGAAGAAATTAGTTAGAGACTTACCCAAACTTGAATTTCCAGCAGACAAAGTTTGTAATCCCTATCAAAAAGGAAAGCAACATAAAGTTTCTTTTAAATCAAAGAAAGAAGTGTCAACTTCTCAACCTCTCGAGTTGGTTCACATGGATTTATTTGGACCTTCTAGAGTTTCTAGTTTAAATGGGAAGCACTATGTCTATGTTCTCATAGATGACTTTTCTAGATATACTTGGGTATATTTTCTAGCTCACAAAAGTGAAGCTTGTTCTTACTTTGTTAAATACTCCAAGTCTGTAGAAAATCTTAGTGGACTCAAGATTAAGACCCTAAGAAGTGATCATGGTCGTGAGTTTGAAAATCATGAGTTTGATTATTACTGCTCACACAATGGCTATAGTCACAATTTCTCTACCCCTATGACACCCCAACAAAATGGTGTAGTAGAGAGAAGGAATAGAACCCTGCAAGAAATAGCTAGAACCATGCTCAATGAATATGAACTGCCTATTTACTTTTGGGCTGAAGCTGTTAATACAGCTTGCTATGTCATTAATAGAGTTTTGATCAGACCAGTTCTTAAGAGGACCCCTTATGAGTTGTGGAACCATAGGAAACCTAAGGTTAACTACTTCAAAGTTTTTGGCTGCAAAGTCTTCATTCTCAATACTAGAGACAATCTTGACAAATTTGAATCCAAGAGTGATGAAGGAATTTTCCTAGGTTACTCTATCTCTAGTAAAGCCTATAGAGTTTTCAATAAAAGAACCAAATGTGTGGAAGAATCTGTTCACATCAAATTTGATGAAATTGATCCACATGAACCTAAAATCTCTCTTGAAGATGATCTCTCTGGTTTGAATCTCAATGATAAATACAATGGACCTATAGTTAAAACATCCAGCTCTGGAAATTCTCCAGAACCTGCTTCTGTTGAACCTCAATCTGTAGATGAATCTGAAATCTCGAGCCCTATCTTTTCAAGACCATCTAGGACTCTAAAGAACCATCCTTTAGATGCTGTTGTAGGAAATCTAGATAGTGGAACACAGACTAGAGCTTCTCTAAGAAATCAGGTTGAACATCAAGCCTATCTTTCACAGTCAGAACCTAAAAATATCAATGATGCTATCAATGATGAGTTTTGGGTAATGGATATGCAAGAAGAACTAAATCAATTTGAAAGAAACAAAGTCTGGAAATTAGTAGAAAGATCTAAAGACACTTTGACCATAGGCACAAAATGGGTATTTAGAAACAAAGTTGATGAATCTGGAAACATCATTAGAAATAAAGCTAGGATAGTTGCACAAGGTTACAATCAAGAAGAAGGAATTGACTATGAGGAAACCTTTGCACCTGTAGCTAGATTAGAGGCTATTAGGATCTTACTTGCCTATGCATCACATCTGAATTTCAAGCTATATCAAATGGATGTCAAGAGTGCTTTTCTAAATGGTTTTATTGTTGAAGATGTTTTTGTAGAACAACCACCTGGTTTTTTAAATCCTCATTTTCCAAATCATGTTTTTAAACTTTCTAAAGCTTTATATGGTTTAAAACAAGCTCCAATAGCTTGGTATGAAAGGCTTTCAAACTTTCTTATCTCAAAAGGATTTACAAAAGGAGTAGCTGATCCCACTCTTTTTATAAAAAGGATTTCAAAAGATGTACTAATAGTACAAATCTATGTTGATGATATTATTTTTGGATCTTCTAAAAATTCCTTATGTACTGATTTTTCAAAGGTTATGCAAAATGAATTTGAAATGAGCTTAATGGGAGAGCTTAAGTATTTTCTTGGTTTTCAAATTCTTCAAACTAAAGATGGGATTATTTTAAATCAAAGTAAATATACAAAAGATCTTTTAAAACGTTTTGGATTGGATAGTATTAAGGAAAGTGATACACCTATGAGTACTACCTGTAAATTGGATACAGATGAAGCTGGGAAACCAGTGGATCAAACCAATTACAGAGGTATGATTGGGAGCTTACTTTATCTTACTGCTAGTCGACCAGACATTATGTTCAATGTATGTATGTGTGCTAGATTTCAAGCTAATCCTAAAGAATCAAACTTACTAGCTGTTAAAGGATTTTTAAGTATCTTAAGTATACTATAAATTTAGGTTTGCTTTATCCAAAAGGACAATCCTTTGAGTTAATGAGTTATTCAGATGCTGACTTTGCTGGATGTAAGTTAGATAGGAAGAGCACATCTGGAACATGTCATTTGCTTGGAAAATCCCTAGTATCATGGTGTAGTAAGAAACAGAACTCAGTTGCATTGTCTACTGCCGAAGCAGAATACATAGCTGCTGGTAGTTGTTGTGCACAAATTCTGTGGATGAAACACACTCTATTGGATTATGGATTTGATCTTAAACATGTTTCAATTAACTGTGACAATACTAGTGTAATAAATATATCTAAGAACCCTGTGTCTCACTCTAGAACTGAGCACATTGATGTCAGACATCACTTTCTAAGAGATCATTATCAAAAAGGTGATGTTTCTTTGAAATTTATTAGCTCTGAACATCAATTAGCTGATATATTCACAAAGACTTTATGCTCTGAAAGAATGAAATTTATTAAACAAGAGTTGTTTATGATTGATCTGTGAAACTGATCTGTGAAACTGATCTGTGAAACTGATCTGTGAAACTGATCTGTGAAACTGATCTGTGAAACCGATCTGTGAAACCGATCTGTCACACCGATATTTTCTTTTATATATATATTGTAATCAATTAGTAAATTTCTTTTATACTTTTTATGGGAACCCTAAATGATAAAATAAATGATACGTGTCTATTTATCCTCCCTAAACCTTTGACCTTTCATTTCCCGCCGAACCTTTCAACCTCTCTTCCCCTCTACTTCGAACCTTCGAACTTCTGCCTTCTCAAAATCCTCGAATGGCTAAGCAAAAGAGACCGAGAAAAGGACCAGATAGCCCTGTACCTTCAAAGCGTGCTCGAGGCGAGTCGAGTAGTACCTCTCAACTATCAGTAAATCCGAACCTGGAAACTCAGATTGTTGCTGTAGAAAAAGAAGTAAACTCTGCCTGGCTTTTGTCAAGTAAGTCACTGTTGCTGCAAGTTCTTGAATCGCAAGGATGGATAGACTGGTTTTCTGACAACACTCGAATAGACTACCCGAAGCTGGTACATGAGTTCTATATGAATCTAGAAATCACTTTAGATGGTGTGGAGGCTGCCAGGATGTCGTCTGTGGTAAAAGGAAAGAAAATATCCTTCTCATCTAAGCAGTGGGCTGAGTGCTTGAATGTACCTTATGAAGGTCGGTATGAGGATTATTCTGGGAATATTCCTCCAACATCTGATTACTTCTCTTATGAATTAGATCTGGAGCTTCTGACAGGAAACAGAGAGTCACGAAGAATCACAGCTTCAGAATTAGATGGTGAGTGCAGACTTCTTTTCAAGTTTATTCAGCACCAACTTTGCCCTAGGAGAGAAGATTTTGCTGCTGTAAAGTACCAGGATGTTTTCCTGTTGTTTCTTCTGAAAACACATGAGAAGATCAATTTGTGTAGATATGTGATGGTACACATAGCTGGAATGATAAAACCGTCCAAGAAAGCCACTGCCTTGTTTTATTCAAAGATGATATCTACCATGCTCAAGAATATAGATTGTATTGATGAAGATGATGAAGTTAATGAAACAGATCATACCTTCTGTCTTAACAAATAGATCTGCAAGAGGATGAAAATAAATTGGAATCCATGGAAGAAGTGTTGGGTTGCAGATGAAGATAAATTGTATGAAGCCTACAATCCTATAGATCATGGCAAGAGGCCAAAGGATTGGAGAGACCCTGGCTTGAAACCAAATGAGGAACCAGTTTATTCTGATGATGATGAGCAAGAACAAGGAAAGAATGAGGCCACCGAAACCCAAGAGCAAGAAGAAGCTGCGATTGAGGAAGGAAGTATGTCATCTCCTGATGATAGGAGTGATCCTGACACTGCCAGTCCCAAAAGAAGAATAGAATTTGGACCTGCTAGTCCACCCTTAGCCCTACCAGAATCAGAACCTATTCTCGGTGACGAAGAAGATTCTGACACTGAAGAATATCACAGTGAAGCTTCTGAGAAGAGTGATGATGGACGGGCTGATGAAGCTGAGGCTGTTGCTGATGGTGATAACAGACTAGTGGATGGTCTTTCTGAAGATCAAATGAAATCACCTCAATCAGTACAAGAAATACATATCAGTGGCAAGGATGATTCACCAAAAATCAGTGGAACAACAAGCTATGACAAACCAAAATACACCCTGTGTGCTGCTGTTTGGGATGACTACCCTGGTTATGCTGTGTTGGGCTTAGAATATTCTGAAGACGAAGAAGCAATGCCAGAATCTGCTGCAGCTGTGAAGAGGAACCTCCCACGAGAAGCAAGGTCTGTTCCTACTGTTGATCCTACCAATAATAATTTACCTGGTTCAGGAATCTTTCAAGCTGATCTTGATAAGTTTAAGTTTGAATTGCTAACTTCTATGAGAACCATAGTTAGAGAAGAAGTTTCTAATGCTCTTACTCAAGTGTCTCTACATGTTTCTGAAAATTCATTGGAAGCCTTCTCACAGAGAGTATCTAATGCTGTAAAGCCAGACCTAGCCAATACTGGTGAACTTATTGGAAGGCAAATAGCTTTTTTGAATCAGACTATGAAGGATCTTTACACCGGCCTGGTATCTCTATCAAGAGAATTCCGATCAACCATCTCTGGTATGATGGAAGTTTTGAGAAATTTGATTGAACATCTCAACAAGTCTGACCTGAGGAAGTTGAAAGCTGAGTTAACTCACATAGTTAGCCAAGCCAGTACAAGCAAGGTAACCAAGATCACTACCTGTGAGATAGAAGCTCTAAGAGAAGTTGTGCATGATGAGTTAGCTGCTGTTAGACAAATTCTTGACTTAGAATCTTTGAGGAAGATGAAAGAGCTCTGTGATAACAGTCATAAGATGGCATTGGTATATTCAGCAGATGCTAAGAAAGCCCTGCAAGAGATCAAAGAGAAAGTTGATAATTACTTTTCTAAGATTTATACAAAACACGAGATGACTGCAAGCTTCAAGGTATTGGCAGAGAATCTGAAATTACCTCCAGTCACTCAGGACTTCAAAACTCAAGTTCATCAGTTGCAAGATTTTGTCCCTTCCTTGGCACAGTTCATGGAGAATAAATATGATTTTGAAAAAGCTATGAAGTATGGAGTAGAAGTCATTCAGGACTTTTTTCATCTTTTGAAGCCCTATTTGCATGCACAGGCCACTGCCATAGTACTTCCTACTTCTGAACCTCTCAGTGATTCTGATATAGCTCCAAATCAGCTATCTATTGCTTAATCTCTCTCTCAGTTAAGACCAGTTCCTCAGCAAGCTTCTCAATCAGCTCCTGTTTCTCACCAACAACCATCTGTGGTACCTGCTCCTACACCTGCCCGAGTTGTCCTACCACCACTTCAGATTCGCCAAGACCAGCATGTCTCCATGCCTTCAAACTTACCCACTATTGATCCCAAAGACAAAGGCAAATCCCCTTTGTATCCCACAAAATAGTTGTGTATTGTTTTTGATGGGGTGAACAATGTGCTACTTGTAATAATCTGTACTTTATCAAATATTTTTTTTATCTCTACTCTCTGCTGACTGCTTTTACTTTCACTTTCTCTTATCTGTTTTCCCTCCTTTTTGATTATCCCAAAGGGGGAGAAGAACAAGAATACTTTATGGGAGAAGAACAAGAATACTTTATGGGAGAAAAGATGTATATATCTCAGGGGGAGAAATCTGTATAATATATATGGGTATTCTAAATTAAGGGGGAGATTTATATATCTCTTTATATTTATTCTTCTTATGGTTTAATTCTCATTATGTTTTTATTAATGATATATCATATTATTTATATTTAATGATAAAGATTTGTGATTATCAAAAAGGGGGAGATTGTTGAGCCCTCTGGAAGATTGTTGATTTCATGTCTATGTTTGATGTTTTAATAATCACAAATCATCACATACCATTAATGCTTAATCTGGTTTGATTTCTCATAAACTTAATTACAATCTGTAAATGAATCTGTTATCATGTTTTTATCTATGCTTATTGAATTACAAAGTATGTTGGAAGTCTTCTGGTTTCAACAGACATCGGAAGCACCGATCCATTCAACAGACATCGGAAGCACTGATCCATTCAACAGACATCGGAAGCACTGATCCAATATCAAAGGGCAACGGTCGCACTGATCAAACTGACTCACCGATGCTGATCAAAATGATTCACCAATGCAAATGAGTCACCAATGCAAATGACTCACCGATACCGATCAAACTGACTCACCGATGCTGATCAAAATGAGTCACCGATGCAAATGAGTCACCGATGCAAATGACTCACCGATGCTGATCAATCTGACTCACCGATGCAAATGACTCACCGATGCTGATCAAACTGACTCACCGATGCTGATCAATCTGACTCACCGATGCAAATGACTCACCGATGCTGATCAATCTGACTCACCGATGCAAATGACTCACCGATGCTGATCAAATGAGTCACCGATGCAAATGACTCACGGATGCTGATCAAACTGACTCACCGATGCTGATCAAATGACTCACCGATGCAAATAACTCACCGATGCAAATGAGTCACTGATGCAAATGAGCCACTGATCAATATGACTCACCGATCAGATGACAGACCGATGCTGATCAAATGACTCACCGATCAAATGACTCACCGATGAAAATGAGCCACCGATCAAATGAGCCACCGATCAAATGACTCACCGATCAAATGACTCACCGATGCAAATGAGCCACCGATCAAATGAGCCACCGATCAAATGACTCACCGATCAAACTGACTCACCGATCAGATGATAGACTGATGCTGATCAGTCTGATTCACCGATGCTGATCTATCTGAGTCACCGATCATTACTCACTAATGCTGATGACCTACCGATCACTTGATTCTTCAATAGTCATAAACAACTGTTTGAATTTCTTTATCTTTATCTTTATTTAATCTAACCAACAGTCATATTAGGTATATTTTAATGCTCTGTAAAATTATTAATAAAGGTTGTCGGATTTCAGGAAACCGTACCTCGTACCTGCAGAAAGAAAACTTTTTATGTCTTCCGAAGAACGTGACATAAATACAAGAAGACTCTGCTGAAGAGAAGAGATAGAGTTGATAGAAGAACACAAGATATACAGAGGAAAAGAAAGAGAAGGAAGAACCAATCAGAACAGAACCTCATACTCAATCAAGCCTACTCAAGAAGAGTTCTGTGCATACGAAAGAACATTGAAGAACTTCATCCACTACATCTCACTGCTTTTGAGCCTGAAGCATACGACACTCTTCCTATAAAACAAAAACGAGAAAAGGACTCAGAATAAATTCTGATCAAATACAAAAGAGTCCAGAGCTACACTGAAATCACCAGAGCCATTTCTAAACTCTACATCTCTGCTCTGTGATACATTTGTTTTACATTTTGAGCAGTGTGTGTTATCTGATGTATTAAACACACACACTGACTCATGTACTTTCACTGGATGATCTGTAAATCCTCAGCAAAACTTTTTACACTTCATTTCCCATTGTGGATAGTGGTAGAGGTCGTATGAGACCTGGACAACTCTGAGCTGTTGTTTGTTTTCCCACACAGAACTGTGGTAGAGGTCTTGTGACCTAGACAGTGTGTTCACTGTTGTTAACCCCGATCCAGGGTGTGGATCATTTTTATATAAACTCTTGAGAGGACTAAGTCTCGGCTTGAGACTGAACCTCTTGGTTAATTCTCTGTGTTAGTAGCTACATACTTTATCCATACTACATATTTATTTCATATTCCGCTGCTATTACTTTGAAATATAATTTATTTTCAAAGCTACTTTGATAGTTAAACTCGCAAGTGTTTATATTTATTATAGACCAGTAAGTTAGTTTCAAAGGTTAATTTAATCTTAAGATTAAGTTAACTGAGAACTAATCAATCTTTGAGAAACTAATTGAACCTTTATAATCTATATAAATTCACTACAGTTTAATCTATTTTTGAAATAGGGGGATTTTTAATCAACATTGTTTTAACCGAAAATTTTAATTGGAACTCAATTCACCCCCCTCTTGAGTATCCACTCCGACCAACAAACCTTATTAGGTATCTATATTACAAACCTAAATCCTTATTTTCAATAAAAGTAAATTGCATGAACCTATGTGAATTAAAGTGCAAGGGAGGGTGTTATTTTATATTTTTCTTCACCATTTAGGCTTACTTTGGGAGGATAACACAATTCTAGAAATCTATTTTGAAGTTTCCTTAACATAAGAAGTTTGGAGCATAATTTTGAAGATAATTTTTTTTTGAAGAAGCTGTTATGTGAGAAATTCTGTAAAAACAAAGAAAACATCAAATATTTGAAGTTGAAAAGAGATTTATCATTCAAAAGAAGAGATGAGAAGTTCACACTACTTAATGAAGTTCAAAATAATATTTATCTAATTTTAAATATTTAACTATATAAATAATTTGAAAAGGAACATAAGGGGAAAGTTGTGGAAGGTAGAAATATAAAAATAAATATTTTGTTTCTGAATTTATAAAAATGTGATATTTTATAGGGAAATAAATGTATTTTTAGAGGTGAATTGTTACTAAGGTAACTAATTATATGATTATTCAATAGTGTAATATTGTATTCATGCATTTTTCCTTCAAAAAGAGCCATAACATCTCATCCCACCACATATGTTTTTTAATATTTTTACTTACCAACCATAATATTCAAAAAACCATTAAAAATTCCTTATCATTGAAATGGATACTTGACTCTTTGGGTATAAATTTAGGAATATATCAATCATCATGTGACCCTTACATGTGTTTGTATGAGAAATAATTTGATAAAAAATAAATTTTTTTGATGAGATAAATAATTCCACTACGGTAGGTGTTTATGTGCATGAGAGGACCCAATAAGTTAGAGTAAATTGAAAGAACCTAATAGAAAATTTCCAATGAATTATATTGAGCATGCATGATGAGTTGGGTGCCTTGGTGTTAAATTTTGTGTCTCTCCTTGGCTAGTGTTTTGAACTTTACTTTAGTGATATTTTTATGATTACTTATCTAGGACTCCATGTCATAAGTGTGAGGTAATTAATAGACCTTGTATTTTCATCATTTTTTTATTTTTTATTTCAATTAATTAATCCCAACCATTTTTTATTTTATGGGTAATTACATCATTTTTTGTTTTTATGAAGATTTTGGGATTCATTATTAAAATGGATTAATTCATGATTCTAAATTTTTTTATTCATTTCTAGAATTATTTGAACAATACATGCCTTTATTCATATTTTGTTTTAGTTTTTATGAATAATTTTATTTTGGACTAAAAATAAAAATTTTGGCTAAGTATAGGTTCATACATATGATACACACTAGAGTGGAATAACGGCTATGAATTGGGATATATAATATATTTTAAAGGGTTTTGGTGCATATTTAAGTTGATTGAGCACAAGAATTATGAATGTGTTAAAGTCTCTCACCTTATGTATAAAGGGAGAACATCTTACGTACTACCCTCACTACTTTTTATATATCCATTAAAACACAAATATTTGAAAAGTCATGCATCATACGTATGAAGTGGACTTTTTATTTATCATTTCAAACTCGATTTTTGGAAATGGCGTGCATCATATATATAGAGTGAACTTCTTATATAACATCAAACCTGATGATTTTTAAAGGAAATAATCTTACGTATCACATGGGATATTTATCATCTTACACATGAGCGTTTGTTTTAGAAAAATTAATGTAGGATATTTTAATTTGTGAAATATTAAAAGAGATGCTCACATGAAGTTTTATACACTATGAAATTTTTGAGAAATAATGTTTTTCATCATGAAACTTATAGTTGAACCATGATGGAATAAATTGAACTACAGGAAGAAGAAGCTTTGAACTATAAAAATCTGTTTTCACCATGATGAGGATGGATCAAAACTCATAGCCACTTCCATTTCAAATGTTACCATGACACGAAGATAGTTTTTTTGGTGTGGTGAAATCAAAATACCTTTCCATTTTCACCATGATCATTTTATAGGGTATTTTACTTGATATATATGCCTATGAAAAACAAAGAGGATGTACACGCTATGATTACGTTCATGGTCTTCATCCGTGAGATATTTCTACATCTTCAGAGGATTACATTCATTCATTTAAACATGAGTTGGATAGCCAAAAGTCATGGTAGAATCCAAAGAGTATTAAAATATTGCTACCCATGTGAATACAAATTACTTCTTATGCATGAAAGTTACCATTCCAATACACATTGAAGACCTATTGCTGCTATTTCCTCCTGGAGAATGATTTGAGAAATATGTTGCATGTGTACAGGGTTACCATGGTGTGATGTCAAATCTACCGTAAGGAGGGAATTTTTAACATGGGATACAAGTGATTTTAAAGAATAATGGAGTCCGCTGATAATATGATGAGGTGAGGGTCAATGATCATATAGTAAAAGGGAGAAGCATGCAGCTTGACCTAGGTAGTAAGAAAGAAGGAGGTGTAATGTCCCAAACTTTTTAATAATATTTGTTTCCTGAATTTGTGTGTTATCTTATTTTTTAATCAATAAAACAATATCATTTTTTTAATTAAGTATGTATAATTAAAATAAGACCAATGGATTTTGACTATTATATAATAGTTGGTCAATATTAAAATTATAAACTATAACCTTAACATTATGATTATTGTTTATAAATACAAATGATCATGGCTAATTAAAATAGAAAGAAGATTCGATGGCCTCATCCAGTAGACTTGGGCCATACGAAGCCCATATGTCAGTGCTTGGTAAGGAGGTAGCATCGATAGTCTTTTCTTCAGACCATGCCCAAGTCGAGCATCGGCATGTTATGATTTAATGTAATTTCCTTCAAGAGAAGTTCAAGGTGATAGAAATCACCACTTAGGAAATGTTTTCTGAGTTGCCTCATGATTCTATCACCATTTCACACCTTACTCTTAGGTCTTATGCAGTTGTTATACAGGGCTATGTAATAAGGCCTTAGTTACTTTGTGTAATCCTTTTATATAAATATAATTTTTATTTCCTATTATGGTTAAATTTGTAAATTTAAAATAGAAATATAAATATAGGATGAATTTATATAAGATCCATATTTTTGATGAATATTGGAAAAAATGTATTTTAAAATATTTTTTATACTTTAAATAATTAATAATGTGAAATGATTTTTAGAAAATGGTCTTCTACATTTGTAATCAGTAAAAACTTAAATTCTAATAAGATCAACTTAATTTTTTGTGAATAGTAAATTATGAATAGTAAATTATGAATAGTAATATTACATTTATGAATAGAAATGTGACCAATATAATAGTACCCTATCTTAAGAAATTATAAATATAATTTTGGCATATTGATTTATAATGTGATATAATAGCATAAGTAAATAACGGTTTCATAAGTTATTAGTTATGTATTAGTACTTTTTATGGAAAATAGTGTTTTAATCTAAAAAATTAAATATCTCATAATTAGAAAATTATTTTCATAAAATGGATTTAATTTTTGAATTTAGAGCATCGATATTAGGTTAGTATAAATTTATGATATTTTTATAAAATGTTTTGTTTTTCGATGAATAGAAAAAATACAATTTTGAGTTTCATTGGGTTTAATGACATTATTAATGATGTAATAATGATTTAATAATTCTAGATGACTTGTGTATAGTAAAATATTTTATTAGGTGTCTTGAGTGTCCAATACCATGGGAAAATACCATGGTAAGGACCATGATTTTCCAAATACCACTAGTGAGGTGTCCCTTTGAAATTAATAAAATATTCCCTCATTTTTTATATTGATACCAAACCATTCATTCACTTCATTCATTCAAAATTACTCCCCAATTAAAATTTGGTCCTTTTACCTACAAATAAGTCCTCCAACAGTTACCTCAATCCCCCCAGGGTCCCAACCTTAGAGGTTTTGAAGTTACCATTCAAGGTAAGGGAACCTTTCACCCTCCTTTTTAGTCAACACTTCTTTTATGTTATGTCTTTGAATTTACATTTTCATATGTTGGGGTATGATATTCTATATCCATCTTACTGTACTTTTTATGTCCATATAATTATATTACCATTTCACTCTAATCAATTCATTTTCTGAATTTTTAAATGATGATGTTAGGATGCTGAATTTTCATAAAAGAAATCGCCTCTTCTCTTTTCTTTCAAGTTTCCTTTTCATGTGGTATGACATTCAAATATCCATAACATGATATTTTTTATTTTTTATTCTGTCCCTATACTGTATTATGAGTTATTTATGATTTTGTGACCATTTTCCCTACTCTTTTTAATGTTTTCTAAAACCATGTTATATAGTCATTATGCTGTAGAATTTTTATCTCAAAATCTCACTCTCTTTTTCTCAAGAAATTCTCTTTTTTTTAATACCAAAAACTATTTCATTTATAGGGTTATTTATAATTATATAAAAATGATATATTTTATTCTGAAACCAACATACATAAAACCCTCATTCCCTTTCCATGGGTTATAAATGACATATTGATCTTGTTTTTAAGCACTTTTTAGAACATCACGATTTTGATATGATACCCATTTATTTTATTCTCTTTGGGTTATTTATGAAATGTTTGATATTGATCTATTTGGATCACATGAAAATAAAGACATATTAAGGGTACACATTGATATATCCCTAATGCATTGTGTAAATAATTAATCTCTAGTGATGACAGGTTTTACGATACCTTGGTGAATAACCTTGGTAAATTTTATGACACCTTGGGGATGGACCTTGGTGATATGATTATTAATGTATAAATTAAATGTTTTAGACACATTTTCAAGTGATGTTTCAAGTTATTATTACGATATTCCTCTTAATCCTGATGTTCTTATTGTTATCACTCAGGTCCACATGGAAACTGTTTCACTTGTTTTCCTATCTGGGCCTTCTTCTCACCCTTTCCTTTGATGTATATATCCTGGTTATGTGATGTAGTAATTGTACTTATGATGAAAGTTTCATGAATCAATTTAATAGGATTTAAATAATGTTTTCTATTTTCTTGAATTATATACCCTTTTTTCAAGACACTAGACCTTAAAGATCCTCTGTTTGTAAAATGAAATGAAAAGTTATGTAATAAAAAAGAGAGATACCACAGTTGGTATCAAAGGATAGTTTAGTTATTTGTGAAAATTAGGATATGAAAAAATTTGGAAGAACCCAATAAAAAAGTTATAATATAGGAACTATTCCTGGTATTTTGGTGAAATTTTATGTATGTGGTTTCTAAAAAAAGAAATCCTTGTTTGGACATGAACAACTGGATGTGGCTCTGACACAGATGTTTCTAGGAGTGAAAACTCTGACATGGAGTTTCGATATTGACTTGGGGTATCCTAGTACACAACAATAGGCCTTGTTGTAGTCCTGGTTTGACACTACTAGGGGATATGTTTGGTTAATCACATGCTTTTTATGAATCATTATGAAGGATTTATAGAGAAATGTAATTATTTAAACATGAAGTTTTAAGACATAAAATTCATTATAGTTAAAATATTCATAAATGAAACAATATTCTCACTAATGTTTTATTCTTTTATAAAATTTTGGGAAATAGGTGAAACCATGAAAATAGTGACCATAGTGGACTATGCGCTGACAGCCCTCCAATGGAATCCAAAATGAAATCTTTCATCAGAATGATAAACCAAATGATTCAAGTTATGGGAAATAAATTGAATCAAGATGAGAGAATGATTTCACCATGAAGGGAACAGAATTATTTTTAATACTTTATGCGTCAATAATATCCAACCATAAGTGGATATATCGACCCATTCATTGATGAACATTTGATCAACACTATCGAGAAGATATTTTTTGTGCTCTGCTGTTCAAAACATGAGAAGGTCACCCTTGCTATTTATCTGTGAGAGGGAGAAGCTGATCAGTGGTGGGAACTGATTATAAACATGAGGCCAAGAGGGGAGGTTGAAGATATAGAGTAGGAAAAGTTCAGAGTTATCTTCTTCAATAAGAATTTCCCTCATTCTATGTGAACAAAAATTGAGAAGGATTTTTTTTGAGCTAAAGAAGAACAAGAATAAATATGCCAGAAGCTATGAGATGAACTTCAAAATACATTCCCATTACACCTCAATCATTTTCGTGGATCTTAATGTGAAATTTGATAGATTATTTGGTAGACTAAGACCTCATCTATAGAACAATCTACCCAATTGAGACTATGATAGCTTTGTGGAGATCATGCGGAGTGAAATGAATGTCGAATTGGAGTTCGGTGAGAAACAATATTCTCATAAATCCAATTAAAAGAAGATATCAATGAATCCTATCTTAGGGAGGACCTTTGATCAATTAAGAGGAGGCACGCAAGTTCAATGTACCACATTTAATAAATTTGGGAAGAATAATTTGAGGAACTTCCTACTCGGGAGCAGGAAGTGCTAAATGTGTGGAAGAGATGGCCATATTGAGTAGAATTGTCATAGTGAGGTGAAGCCTCAACTACCCAACACTAACGAAAAAGGAAAGATGGTGTAGGCTAACCTGAAGTTTAATTCTTCAATTTTGGATAGCTTGGGAACTTTTCCAATCAATGTTCAAATCTAAGGGTAGTGGAGGGGAATCACTATCAGCCCTAGACTAGGCCAAGGGAGCAAGGTAATTCTTTTTCTAACACAACAACCAACGTTGAAGCTCCAAATGATGTAGTGGTAGGTACTCTTTTGGTTCTCTCAAAGCTAGAAAATACTTTTTTTGATTCTAGTTCTAGGCATTCCTTTATTTCCTCCAAGTTGTTATGGAATTTAGAATGAACCCCTGAATTGCTAAAAGTAGAGTTATCAGTCAAGACTCCTAGTGTGATTATCCAAACATCTTCAGTGTTTACAATATATCGTATTTACATTAGTGAGAATAATCTTTTTGTAAATATATGAGTTATTCCCATTCTAGAATTCGACATTATACTAGCGATGGACTAGCTCTCAAAGTATAATTCTAAGATCAAATGCATAAGTAAGGAAATCTCAATACACTTGAATGGAAAACCTACAGTTATCTTCCAAGGAGAGATATCTCAACCAGATCGTTGTTTAGAAGAACCTTTTATATCCTTATTTATGGACTTGATCAGTTAAGACGATGAAGGAAATGAGAGTATAAGGGTAGAAAATGTTCTAATAATATAAGAATACATTGACATATTTCTTGAGGAGTTACCTGGACCTCCCTTAGAAAAAGAGGTAGAGCTATCCACTGAACATGTACCCAGATCTCATCTAATATTAATGACTTCATAGGATGGAAATTGTGGAGCTGGAGGAATTAAAGGAAAAAATCTAAAATATTTTTAAGAAGGGGTTTATCCAACTAAGTGTGTCTCCTTGGGGAGCACCCATTATATTTGTGAGGAAGAAGGATAGGTCAATGCGGCTATACATTGATTATAGGGAACTGAATAGGATCAAATTGAAGAATAAATACCCTCTTCCATGTATTGATGACTTATTTGACCAACTTCATGTGGATATATTCTTCTCCAAGATTGATCTTTGAACTGGTTATTAGCAATTGAGGATGAAGACGGAAGATATTCCAAAACCACCTTCCAATAAAGATATGGGCATTATGAGTTTGTTGTTATGCCCTTCGGACTAGCTAATGCACCTGCTATTTTTATGGATTTTATGAATAGAGTCTTTAAGGACTACCTTGATAACTTTGTGGTAGTTTTTATTGATGATATTCTGATATATTTCAAAAGTCACGAGGAGAATGAGGATCATCTAAGGGTTATTTTACAAACTCTACAGAATGAGAGGATTTTTAAAAATTTCAGCAAATGTGAATTTTGGTTACAACATGTTGATTTATTTGGGAACATTATAATCAATGAAGGAATCATATTTGACCCTAAAATGACAATGGTTGTGGGGGAGTGTCCTCATACTACAAAAATAACTGAGATTAAAAGTTTCCTTAGCTTATTGGGGTATTATACAAGGATTGTGAAAAACTTTTCATGACATTCAAATCCCTTAACCAAGTTAACTTGAAAAGGGTTAAGTTCATCTGGACAAATGAGTGTGAGAAAATTTTCCAAGAGTTGAAGAAGATATTGGTTACTATACCCATATTAAATCTACCCTCATATAGAGAAAGATTCATTTTCTTTAGCAATGCATCTCAAAAAGGTCTTGGGTATATCCTCATGAAAAATGATAAAGTGATTGCTTATACATCTCGATAGTTGAAGACTCATGAGCAGAACTATACCACAAATGATTTGGAACTATTTGTGGTCATTTTTTCTATGAGGATATGGAGGAACTATCTTTATGGGGATAAAAGTGATATATACACAGACCATCAAAGTTAAAATTATATTTTCACCGAAATAGAATTGAAAATGAGATAGAGGGGATGGTTAGAACTTCTTAAAAACTATTATTGTTCAATTCATTATCATCAATGAAGAGAGAAAAAAAGTTGATGATTCATTAAGTAGGAAATACCTAGTTGTTATGTCCATGATGGGGATTCAAAGAGATCCCTTGACCCAAGACCTAGTGAAAATAGACATGGGAATTTTAAGGTAAGGGACATCATCAACCCTATCCCAAATAATTTATCAACCGTCATTACTAGAGAAGATAAGGATCCTTCATTACATAAGAAGTTTGAGGCTGTGAAGGATGGAATGTTTCATGAGTTCAATATTGATCAAGAAGGTGTGCTGATATTTTGTACGAGACTATGTGTTCCATCTGTTTCAGAAATAATGAAGGAGTGGATGGATGAAGTTCATAGATATACTTTCTCTATACATCCTGTAAGTACAAAAATTTATAGGGACCTTCGTGATCATTATTGGTGGGATAATATGAAAATGGTGACTGCTGACTACACTAAATGGTTCTTTGTATGTAACCAAGTGAAGGCATGGTGATAAATTTCTAAACGGTTATTACAACCACTACCAATACCAGCATGGAAGTGGGACAATATCACTATGGACTTTGTCACTGGTCTCCCGAGAATATCAAAGGAAAATAATGCGATATGGGTTATTTTATACTGTCTCACCAAGACTTCTCCATTTTATCTCTACTTGGGAAGATTTCTGTCTGGATAAAATTTCTTGGATTTACATGAATAAAGTGGTAAGGATGTATAGAGTTTCACTTTCTATCGTATCTGGTCATGATCCATGATTCACATCAAAATTTTGGAGAATTCTTCAACATGCTCTGAGTACCGAATTGAATTTTAGTATGGCCTGTCACCCACAAACTACTGGACAATCTGAAATGACTATTCAAACACTCAAGGATATTGTGAGAACATTTTGAAGTGAATTTAAAGGTGGATGGGGTCTCCATCTCCCATTAGTTGAGTTATCTTACAATAATAGTTTCTACTCAAGAATTCAAATGGAACCCTATGAAGCTATATATGGGAAGCGATGTAGAACTCTTACTTTTTGGGATGAAGCTAGTGAGAGAAAGATTCTTGGTACTGATCTTGTGTAAGAGATGACAGAAAAGGTTTATGCCATCCAGCAACACATTAAGGCATTTCAAAGTTGAAAGAAATAGTTATGCAGAAAACCATTAAAGGGACTTAGAGTTTGGTGTTGGTGACAAAGTATTTATTTTAATTTCACCTTATAAGAGATTAATGAGGGTTGGGAAGAAAGAGAAACTCATCCCTATGTACAATGGCCCCTATGAAATCCTTGATCATGTTGGAGTGGTGGCTTGTCAGCTTGCACTTCCTCCCAATCTAGCACAAGTTCATGATGTGCTCCACGTATCCCTATTAAGGATGTATAAACCTAACCCTTCACATGTACAAAATTCAAAGGTGGTAAAATTGGAACATGACCTCTCTTATGAGGAGCATCTAGTGGAGATATTGGATCATAGACACAAGGTTATACGCAACAATACTACCCACCTTGTTAATGTGTTGTGGAGGAACCACAAATGTGAAGAAGAAACATGGGAACCGGAGGATTATATGAGGCTGAAGTACCGAAACCTTTTCTCTTCAGAGGGTATGAGTTGAAATTTCTGGGAATAAATTACTTAAGGTGGGTAGAATGTAATGACTTGAACTTTTGAATAATATTTGTTTCCTGAATTTTCTTATTATTTTATTTTGTACTCAAAAAAATTATACCCTTTTTTAATAAACTGGGTATAATTAAAATAAGAACACTTTATTTCGACTGTTACATGAATTTTGTTCAATATGACCATTAGAAACTATAATCTTAACATTGTGATTATTATTTATAAAAACAAATGATCATGATTAATTAATATAGAATGAAGAGTCGGTGGCCTCATTTTGTAGACTCAGGTCATACGAAGCACATCTATCAGAGCTTGGGAAGGAGGTAGCATCACTGGGCTTTTCTCTCGACGAATCCCAAACCGAGCTTCAACATGTTAATCTTGAATGTAATCTCCTGCCGTAGAAGATCATGATGATAGAAATCACCACTCGGGAAATGTTGTATGAGCCGCCCGAAGAATCTATCACCATTGCACACCTGACTCTTAAGTCCTATGTAGTTGTTATAATGGGATATGTAACGAGGCCTTAGTTACATTGTGTAATCCTTTTGTATAAATAAAATTCGTATTTCTTATTATGGTAAAATTTATGAATTTTAAATTGTCAAGATAAATATAGGATGAATTTATAGAACTTCCATATTATTGACGAATATTGGAAAAATGTATTTTAAAATATTTTTTATAGTTTAAATAATTAATAATATGAAATTAATTACAAAAATTGGTCTTCTACTATTGTGATCTGTAAGAAATTTATATTCTAATAAGATCAACATAATTTTTGGTGAATAGTAAATTAATAATAATAATAATAATACCCTTATTAATATTAATGTTTCCAATGGAATAGTAACTTCACTTAAGAATGTATAAATATAATTTAGGCATATTGAATGGTAATGTGATATAATAGCATAAGTAAATAACTGTTTCCAAAATTATTAGTTAAGTATTAGTATTTTTTCAGGTAAATAATTTTTTTACGTAAAAATTAAATATCTCATAATTTTAAAATTATTTTCATAATATGGAGTTCATTTTTGAATTCAGAGAATTGATATTAGGTTATGGTGAATTTATGATATTTTTATTAAATTTTTTGTTTTTCGGTGAATTGTAAATTACAGTTTTGAGTTTTGAAGTGTTTAAAGACATCATTAATGATATAATATTTATATAATAATTATATTAGAATTTTTTACAATAAAATGTTTTTTGAGGTTTCCCAGGTGTCCAATACCATGGGCCAACACCATGGTAAAAACCATGGTTTTGCAAATACCACGAATGAGGTGTCCCTTGGAAATTAATAAAATATTCCCTCATTTTTCTATAAATACCAACCCATTCCTTCATTCCTTTCATTAAAAATTCATCCTCAATTAATATTTGGTCTTTTACCTCCCAATGAGTCCTCCCAAGGTTCCCTCAATCCCCCAAAGGTCCTAACCTTTGAGTTTTTTAAGTTACACTTCAGGGTAGCGAAACCTTTCACCCTCCTTTTTTAGTCTACACTTCATTTATGTTATGTCTTTGAATTTCCATTTTCTTATGTTGTGGTATGATATTATGTATCCACCTTACTGTACTTTTGATTTATATATTATTAGATTCCCTTTTATCCCTCATCAATTCATTTTCTAAATTATTAAGTTATGTCATTAGGCTGCAAAATTTTCGTAAAAGAAATCACAAGTGCTCTTTTTTCTAGTGTCCTTTTCATGTGGTATGACATTCAACTATCCATACCATGATCTTATTTCTTTTTCATTATATATCTATATTGTATTATGAGTTATTTATGAGTGGTTGACCCTTGTACCCTCTCTTTTTAATTCTTTTAAAAACCATGTTATATAGCCGCTACGCTACAGAAATTTCGTCTCAAAATCTCTCTATTTTTCTAAAAAATTCTATTATTTTATTTATTTGAATACCCAAACCAATTAATTTTATAGGGGTATTCATTGAGACATAAAAATTATATATTTTATTCTATTACTAACATTCATAAAACCCTCATTCCCTTTCCATGGGAAATAAATGACATAATGATTTTGTTTTTAAGCACTTTTTAAAACGTCACGATTTTGATATGAAACCCATTTATTTTATTCTCATTGGTTTATTTATGATATGTTTGATTGTGATATATGTGGATCACATGAAAATAAATTCATATTAATGGTGAACCCTAATAGTGCTCCAATTCATTTGGTAAAGAATTATTCTCTAGAGATAACAAGTATTATGATACCTTGGTGAATAACTTTGGTAATAATTAGGAAACCTTGGAGATGGACCTTGGTGATAAGATTATGAATGTATAAATTAAATTTTTTAGAAAAATTTAAAGTTAATGCTTCATGTTATTGTTATAATATGCCTCTTTATCCCCATGTTCTTTTTATTATTACTCAAGTTCATATGGAAACAGTTTCACTTGTTTTCCATACTATGCCTTCTGCTCACCCTTTCCTTTGATGTATGTCTCTAGGTTATGAGATGTAGTAATTGTACTTTGGATGAACATTTCAAGAATATTTTCAAGGTGATTAAAATAATTATTTATGTTTTCATGTTTTATGTACCCTTTTTTTCTAAGACACTAGATTTAAAGATCCTCTATTTTTAAAATGAAATGAAATGTTATGTAATAAAAAGGCCTAATTCCATAGAAGGAACAGATTTTGTGACTTGTTTAGAAATGTATGGATAAAATCCTTGGAAATTTTTATCATTAGACACCCGAAAACACCTTCATTTTGATTCATTCACTTCATTATTTCTTTTATATATTTATAGATATATTAATCTTGAATAAAACTTATTATTTTTGTTTCTGAGTTATTTTTCTTCTAATTATATTTTGAATTATTGTTCGATATATTAATTAATGTAATTGATTTCATTATTCAAATTTATTAATAAATTTATTTTTTAATAGAATAGTGTTTTCCATTAGGTTTAACTTTTTTTCATTATATTAGTAGCTGAATCAATTTTATAGTAGGAACAATACACATACTGAGGTCTCGATATGGTGTTCAAGAATAATTAGGTGTATATTTTGAGGTCTTGAAGTGTGTATTGAGAAATTAAATTGAGAGAAATTAGTTTATAATGAACAATAGTGTGTCTAAATGATGAAATTTATTCATATCCATTTTTCTTAAATATATTTTCACAATTCTTTTCAATATAATATGCTTTTAAATTCCAAAACTCATTCATAATTTCATTTTAATTAATTTTCTTATGTTTTCATTTTGTTTTTCACAACTCAATTAAATCAGCAATTTTATTCTTCTTTTAAAAAATGAAAATTTTGAATTGATATTTTTAACATATCCAGAAATATCCCCAATATCATTCTTCCAACAATTCCATCATATAAAACCACCTTATTCCAAGCTGCACCTACTTTGACTTCTCCTTTACCTTTATTATAACCCTTTTATACTATGGATCACCAAATTCCTTCCACAATTTATGAATTTCCATATGATATTTAAATCTCCATTTGATACATTTACTTATTTAGAATTAGGGATCAAAAATACAAAAAAAACTGGGTCATTTTTACCACTAGAGTTACTCACATCATTGACCATCACATCCCAAAATTCAGGAAGTGATGAGAGTAACTACGGTTCCCTTTCCTGATCTCCATAATTAACCTTCACTGACTCCAACTGACTTATTATCATACTGATTTTATTAATATTATTAAAATTATACTTACTATAAAAATATGCATGTTTAACAATATCTTCATTAATAACACTTTATTCATCACTATGGGAATCTCCTAGATACCGTGAGGGTCTTTATAATTTTTTATGAATAATTCACTTATAAAATATTATAAGACACATTATGGGCTACTGATATTAAAATAAACTCCAAAAAATTATTATCCATCCTCTCCAATTCTTAAATTTTCATCAATTATGGTTTGGTACCCATCAAGAGAAGATCAAGATCCTTATGCAGTAGAAAACCCCCCATCTATATCTTTCAGAACCCAAAATCCATTACATAAAATTTCTCTACCCAGACCTTAGCCTTTACCAAAGTAATTCCTATATAAATTGGATGTCCCACTAAATTTTGAACAATGTAAAAGAGTGATTAGTAAATGCTTATCAATATTATCCAATAATGTTGGGGTTAGATTATAGCTACTAAACTAGGATCTAAAAAACCTTGGACATGGTATAATCATTTGGTACACTCCAACTGATACTCTAATGCCAATTTTTTGATCTCATAACCAACTTCTAATTAAACCACCATAAATTAATCACTAGAACCTAAAAGGTAGAAACAAAGTACTAAAATTAAAACCATGCTTTGATGACCATAACATGGAAGACACATTGTACCCATGTCACTGCACTATAACCAAAGACAAAAACTATTAGAAGCCAATGATAGAGAAAAACAAAAGGCCCAAGAAAAACACAAGTTTGACATGGTTTAGATTTGTATCATAATCCATAGGGAAACAGCAGAACTACCTTATTAAAGTAAACTAATGATGAATACAATGAGTGTTCGCATCATGTTCAAGATAATTGATCCACACTGCTATAAATATTAGGACCCAACTGGTGTATTTTGTTTCCAGTTCCATCTAATCATTATATGATGAATTCCACCTGATTTGATGTAAATGGAAATATCATCCATTTAGTCAAGAACTTCCACTGCTTTAACTCCTTTATCTAGTGCATAGTTCCGACTTCCATAAATCTTGCAAGCTAACTCTTACGCATTTACCTTGAAGACCCTTAATCTTTTTCCATTTCTGAAATATTGCTGAACAAAGACAGTTACATAATCATCAAAGGACTCTTACATTTTTTTTAAAGAAAACCATATGAAAAACTTTTGCAATTACCAAAATATCTATAAGATAAGTTATCAATGGTAAGTTAATATTTTAAATTATGACTATATCATCTATTCATCTATTATACATAATTTCTAGACTTTTGGACCCATCATTGACACTTTTCCATCACCAATTAAGCCCCCATAAGTTATATTTATAGATTTTATCTATATGAAAGGTCTACTTGGAGGTAAAATGGTTTTCATAGACAAACCTTAGAATAGTATTGAAAAATACATTTCATATGATACTATATATATGTATCATAGTAAACATGTTACTCTTATGTTTAGAAGTAAAAGAATGGAGAATAATATATAGTTGTGTGTCGTAATGGTTGTAGTATAGATAACTAAACTCATGAATTCAAAAACTCTACTATTATAAATTAATGTTCTAGTAAAGGAAAAACCTATTAAAAATAAAAAATTGATAAAAATAAATAGTTTTGTAAGTTTTTTATTAATTAAATATGAAATCGAAATTAGATATAATTGTAATACCTAGATATTTTCAAAAAAAATTCCTAAGTATATAATAATAAATTGATTTAATGAAATGAACAAAATCTTTTATATGTTTTGTTCAGTGGTATGATGGTGGTTTCGAATATTTTAATAAGATATTTTTAATGATTGTATCACTATTTTTTGACATCCAAATATTTATTTTGGGAGAAGGTAAAAGATAATCATTGTTCTATAGGATATATAATTTAAGTTAAATATGATTTATAAGTTAGTGTAATAGAGAAACTGAACAAAAATCATTACCTATTTTTGAAATAAATTATATTACTTTTTCGTTACATAAAATAACTAATATTTTTCCACTATGATATGTCACCATTAATTAAACTCTAAATCTGGGAAAGTATAAAAATAGTTTAGTAATCAAATGTCAATAATTGGGGGGTAAATTAGTTAACATGATGTAAATTTATAAATTTACAAATATAAAAACTATGGAGAAGAACCTTGAAATTATCGATGATACAGTTATAATGATATTGTTAAACAAAATATTACCATAAGAATTTTGAACTTGCTTCATATGAGTAGTACATGACTCATAATACCAATTGTAGTTTCTTTTGATTTTCTAAATTATTGATATTTTGACCACCATATTGGATGAAAGAATCAAAATAGTTGTCATCCCTTGTTAATTAATATATAAATAGTAAAATATCAAAAAAATCTCTTTATATTTAAAAAAATTGAGATGATACATACCTATTGACAGTTAATGATTTCTGAAACGTCCTAACTCGACTCACCACTAAGACGGTGGCCGGACCGGTCACCACATGACCCCAAGCACACCTCCCCATATGCTGGAGGCTGAAGACTCCCAGCGAGGGTGTAAGGATAGTCATTGGGGAGACTATACCATCTTATCAGAGATGTGCATCAGTATAACAGAGTAAATAATAATCAACAACGGAAGAAGTAAATATCAATAATAAAGTAGAGGAAGACAAATTTTATATAATTGAACAAAAGTGGCCAATTCCAGTTTATAAAATGGATAAATGCATGACAAATTATTGATAAATTACGAAAAGAAGTAAATAGTACAACATGGTTTTCAATACAATATGATATAATACTCAAGTATAGAAATATCTAAAAGCCCAAAGGTGATCTCCACAAGCATCCCGAGCTCTAGCTCAGTACATTCATCCTAACTACTGGGAACAAGAAAACAGAAACCAACAAGGTCCCATTCCCTACGAACTAAAATGTTCTACTCGGATACCCCAGTGCAATGGCTGCCTGAGTAGGGTGTGAGATATAAATTTCAGTAGGCCAGAACCATTGGTGTCTAACCCAATCCTGTTAGTGTAATATAAATTAAATAGGGTGCAAGAATGCATAAATAATGTAAGCAGTACAATGTAACTAAATACCCATGTACCTGCTTCAGCCCTCGGTTGGTGTCTAAACATGTAACCAGTTTATTAATTGAGTATGACTATTTATTTATATGTCATATGCGAGTAAGTTGCCTATTGAGTCCTAGTAGTTTCCTCCAAGGAAAAATGGGGCAAAGCAATGACCTGGCCCAATGGGATTCAACCACAGCACCAACTTGGAAATGCTGGACCCAAGGAGTGTATCCAAGGCATCCTATGATAGTATAAGTAGTTATGGTTCCAAGATGTAACATAGAAAACTGGAAAACATATCCAGTGAGGGAGTTATAGTGTAAATAACAAGGTAATGTAAACTCACAGAATTCTAACTCAGTAGTATATGTGTCTAGATAAAGGTTAATCATGTAATCTAAGGAGCGTAATCCAAGGAATTCCATAATAAGTCGCATATCGAGACTAAGGTGATCGACCAAGGTAAAATGGGGCTAAGCAAAGAGAGATATTGATGGGCTTTAACCATGGAACTTACTAGTCAATGCTGGATCCAAGGAGTGTATCTAAGGTATCCTGTAAGAAGAAGGGACCCAACAGTAGTATACCAGGAATCCAAGGAATAGACAAGAACTGGAGTCCTCGTGGGTATCAACCTAAGCAAGCTGTATGCTTGAATCAGAATGGGGCTCCCGAGACCCAAGGTATTATCCTCTCAGAATCCAAGGTGAGATCGAATCATTCCATTCCTATTTGATAAATAATTCATGTAATAATTCATCTAGTTCAAGTCTTTCATTCCATTAATGTGGATTGGTTATGTAGAGTTGAAACCATTATTTATTGGTTCAAGTCTTGCCTTCCATTAGTGTGGAAATGTCAAGTAGCATTGTAACACATTATTTATTGGTTCAAGCCTTGCCTTCCAATAGTGTGGAAAGGCCAATTACCATTGCAAGTATTTAATGATTTGTTCAATCCTTTCCTTCTATTAGTTTGGAAACGTCAATTAGCATTGCAACAATTTTGCAAAAAAAAATATTAAGGGATTTTCAAAGGGCGAGGTCCACACTGCTACCTTCCCTTAGCATGGTAAGGGTTTCCACATATGTAGAACCAATCCTTTTATCATGAACCTGGGTCCATCCATGTAATTCCTATATGGGAATCTATGTATCCCCCAAGGTATGAGCACAAAAACCCATTGAGTCCATCATGGTATTCCTACTTGGGAACCCACATGTCACCTAAGGTTTTATTAGTATTAAAAATAGTTGAAAACAATTTCTGAAATTCATTTGAGGGTTAATCATTAATAATTACCCATTCAATTAGCTTAACTCATTCCATTTAACAAAACATGTTAGTCAAATTTAAAGTTATCCAAGTATCCATACAAAGATAAATTACCTAAATTGGTAATTCCAATCCAAAACTGGGCCAAACACTTAGATGGTGCTTCAGTCCATTAATAATTTTAAAAATGGAAACTCTGTGTTTCTAATTTCATTAGGGCCATGTGCTAAGCATGTTGTATCTCAAAATAACATCAAGTGTAAAGATTATAAACATTAAAAGTCAAGCATGCAAGGTCTTACCATGACATTTTACCTTGAAGGCAGCACACCTCCATTGGAGGGGTTTTATTATAAAAACATGATATTACTTATCACACAAGTCATTTACTACACTAGCCTTTAAAACAAAACATGCTAGATTTACATTTAAGAGGCCTCCAATATAAATACTTCACTGCATTAATTTAAATTCTAACTAAAGTGCAGTAGGTAATTAATTAATGCGTTTATATAATTAGAGGACCTAGAAAGGGACCCTACCTTGGGGTGGAACCAAGCCGTGTACTTCGACGACGAACCAAAATGAAGTGAAACCACCCGGAACAACACAAAGCCCTAAATATTTAATAAAAGGGAGTCAAGGAAACAAATATATTCATTCAAGAAGTGAGAAAGAAAGGAGAAGTTATAAATCTTAACCTAAGACATTTTCGGTGGACCAAGACCATTTGTACAGCTCCGCCTTCAGCGGTTGTCGGAACACGCACCCTTGGGTCCTAAAAGACCCTTCGCACCAACCTAGACCGAAAGAAAATCGAAAATTAAGACACCCCAAACCCCTAGGGTGTTTGTTCGAACCAAAAATAGGAAAAAGGGAAGCCAAAATTGGTCAACAAATAGAGGAGGGGAGAAGAGGGAGCATACCATGAAGATTCGGAGAAGAGAGCACAAGGAATTTGGCCGGAGAAATGAAGATTGGAGGGGCTCTGTGGAGGGGGTCATGTGCCTCGAAGGGGAGAGCCCATTGGGCTGGGGGCATCGTGTATGATAGGGGAGATAGAGATTAATTTAGATTTATTTTATTTTAATTTTTATTTAATTAAATTAAATTAAAACAACTCAAAATCTAAAAACTGGGTGTCACGCAAGGTTTGACCTGCATGGTTTTCCAAACTGTGCGGAGTCTTCTACCTCTAATGCATGGGCTAGGTGCATAGTTTAGGAAACCATGCGCAGGCCGTGGGCAAGCCACTGTCCCCTTTAAAATAGGGCTGCACGGTTACCTGTAGTGGGCCGCATGGTTTAGCAGGTTGTGCGTAAACTGTGCGCCCTCTGCTGTCTTGAAAAACATGATGTTTCTCGGGTCCAGCACCCCATAAACTTCTCGTTCCACTCAAGAGACTTATTAGGCCCTCTCCCATGCCTAAAAACATCACTTAAGAGTGATCCAACTCTTGAAATAATGTTCTGAAACTCTGTTTTAAATCTGACCCGACCATCCAAAAAAGATAAAAAACCTTCATACATTTGTGTTGTTAAAAAACACGAGATTCTACATTATACCCACCTTAAAAACTTCTCGTCCCTATGAAGCCATTGGAAAAAATGTAAACACCACCCAAACTACACGGGTTGTGAAGTTTCATTCAAATGGTTTCCACTACGGGAGAAACCATTATTTGCGACGGGCTATTTGCGACAGGTTAACCAACCCGTCCCAAATAACCAATTAATTGCGACGAGAATAGGCGCCGCATCGCAAAAAGTTAGGCGCAGATTGACACGGTTTGCACGCCAAACCACGCGAAAGAGTATTTGCGATGGGTTGGCACCACCCGTCACAAATGCTGGGAGGCGGTAAAGACCTAGTTGCGATAGGGGGATCCCCCGTCACAACTAGTTCGACCCCCAAAGGGTATTTGCGACGGGACTCGTCCCAAAAAAAGGACTGCGATAACAACCTATTTGCGACGGGATATTGTCTCGTCGCAAAAAGTGTGTCAACAGGTCACTTTTTGGGATGTGCCCCATCGTAAATAACCTTTTAACCACTGACGGTTATTATTGCGGCCGAAGGTATTTGCAATGAGCCCCGTCGCAAAAAAAATACTTTTTGCAATGGGATTTCCGTCGTTAATAGTCTTGTCGCAACTAATCAAACCTATATATACCCTATCTATTTCTTCTTCTCTCTGCCTGAATTTCTTGTTCTTTTACCTCTGTAAACTCTAATTTTAGAGTGAAATTTTTTTAGAGTTAGCTTTTTTTACGAATAAATTGTGAAGTTGCCTACGATTATAAGAGATCAAGTTTAAAGGTATTTATGTTTTATCTAATTTAGAATTTATTTATTTCTTTATATTGATTTTAATTATTATTGATTAGTTCTAATTAAGTTAGATTTAAATTTTTTGTCATCAATATTTATTTGTAATAATAAAATTAAATTATTATTATTAATTCATAGTAATTATTAATAATTAATAATTATTAATGATAATTAGTAATAATTAGAAAAAAATAGTAATAAATATTAACAATTTGTAATAAATAGTATTAATTAGTAATAATTAGTAATAAATAGTAATTAATAGTAATAAATACTAAATATTTATAATAAATACTAATAATTAGAAATAAAAATATTAATTAATAGTAATAAATACTAATAAATAGTAATAAATAATAATAAATACTAATAAATACTAATAAATAGAAATAAATACTAATAAAATTAATAAATACAAATAAATAATAATAATTAGTAATAAAAAGTAATAATTTGTAATAATTACTAATAAATATTAATAAGTACCAATAAATTTTAATAAATACTAATAAATACTAAAAAATAGTAATAAATACTAATAAATAGTAATAAATAGAAATAAATACTATTAAATAGAAATAAATACTAATAAATACTAATAAATACAAATATATAGTAATAAATACTAATAAATAGTAATAAATAGTAATAAATAGTAATAAATAGTAACAAATACTAATAAATAGTAATAAAAAGTAATAAATACTAATAATTCGTAATAAATAATAATAAAGATAAATATATACTAAAAAATAGAAATAAATACTAATCAATAGTAGTAAATACTAATAAATACTAATAAATAGAAATAAATACTAATAAATAGTAATAAGCACTAATAAATACTAATAAATAGAAATAAAAAGAAATAAATAAAAATAATTATTAATAATTATTAATAATTAGTAATAATTTGTAATAAATAGTAATAAATAGTAATAAAAAGTAATAAATAGTAATAAATTATAATAAATTGTAATAAATAGTAATAAATACTACCAAGTAGTTTTAAATTGTAATAAAAAGTAATAAATACTAATAAATATTAATAAATAGTAAAAAATAGTAAAAAATAGAAATAAATACTAATAAATAGAAATAAATAGAAATAAATACTAATAAATAATAATAAATACTAATAAATAGTAATAAATAGTAATAAATTTAAATAAATATTAATAAATACTAATAAATACTAATAATTACTAATAGTTACTAATAAATACTAATAATTAGTAATAATTAACAATAATTAGTATTAATTAGTATTAATTAGTATTAATTAGTAATAATTAGAAATAATTAGTAATAATTAGTAATAATTAGTGACAATTAGTAATAAATAGAAATAAATAGTAATAAAAAGTAATAAATAGTAATAAATAGTAATAAATTATAATAATTTTTAATAATTTTTAATAATTTGTAATAATTAGTAGCAATTAGTAAAAATTAGTAAAAATTGGTAATAATTAGTAATAATTAGTAATAATTAGTAATAAATAGTAATAAATAGTAATAAATAGTAATAAATTGTAATAAATAGTAATAAATATTAATAATTAGTAATATTTCGTAACACATAATAATATATAGTAATAATTTTTAATAATTAGTAAAAATTAGTAATTATTACAAATAATTAGTAATAATTAATAATATTTATTTATAATTAGTAATAATTAGTAATAATTAGCAATAATTTGCAATAAATAGCAATAAAAAGCAATAAAAGGAAATAAATAGAAATAAATACTAATAATTACCAATAAAATGTAATAAATAGAAGTAAATAGAAATAAATAGAACTAATTAGCAATAAATAGTAATAAATTGCAAGAAATAGAAATAATTAGCAACAATTAGCAACAATTAGAAATAATTAGCAATAATTAGCAACAATCAGCAATAATTAGCAATAATAAGCAATAAATAACAGCAATTAGCAATAAAATCAATTGTATTAAATTGTAATCACTTGGCATATTTTTTAGTGGATTGACGCACACCTTTTGCTCAATGTATATTCTCCTTTAAACTCTCACCAACTCAAAATATTATGAAAAGTATGTTTCTACGTATGCAAATAAAATCTCATATGCACGAGTTTGAACATGCATTCGTAGGACCATATTTTTTATAATTTTTTCAGGTGGTGACAGTTGCAAGAAAAAGAGTCACCGACGAAAAGAGGGATCTTTTGTCTGACAGCTCATTTACTTTCATCTTTGTCACACTAAAATCACAAAGTATAATCTAGTCAGATGTACGCTTCTGCATTCTCATATGCATGAGAATGAATAAGACTACCTCTGAAAAGATTATTCATTATGATTTCAGTGTGATAAAGTTGAAAGTAAATAAGCCGTCAGACAAAAGAGTAGTCGTTAATCTATTGGAAATTTTGTCGCCCGTAATTAATGGTAATAATTAAGAAGTAGTTTTAATTATTTATGTTCTTTTTTTGGATAGTGTTTTTGTAATTTCAAATTATTCCAAAAAAAGTAATGATTTTATATTTTGAAGAAAAATATGGAACATGGAAGTTGACAAAAGTCATTATTAGATTATCGCGATTGGATAAATCAGCATAGAAATCCAGAAGGATCTGGTTTAAATCTTGTTTAGATTGAGGGTGTTGATGATTTCTTATCATTTGCAACATCAAAACCAGAATTTGTTTCATAAGGAACAATTAAGTGTCCTTGAAAAAAATGTTCTCTGAGAATTTTTGACACATTTGACAAGGTTGGTGGACATCTCTTGCGGTTTGGTTTTCAACCAAATTATGTTTTTTCTTATCAACATGGTGAACACAGTTCTAGAGAAGATACTAATAACTTGATTCTGGATCCATTACGGTTTTAAGATTCAGTACATGATGTTGTAGGTCCATCTGTTCAACCAACTCAAACTCAGGATGCTATTGATTTAACTCCTGAGATGGCACCATCCAAATTTTATGAGTTTTTGAGGTCTGTTGAGGATGATTATATCCTGGTTTCAAGATAATAAAATTAGAATAGGTTGCAAAATTTATGGATATTAAATCAGATAGTGCAATTTCAAACAACTGTATTGATCACATATTTTCTTTGGTTAAAACACTATTACCTGAAAGAAAATGTATTGCCTAAAAATTACAATGAGATAAAGAGGTTGGTTCGTAATCTAGTCCTTAGTTATCATAAGATTCATGCATGTGAAAATGGTTGCGTCTTATATTCCGGTGAGAATGATTCATTAGATAGTTGTCACACATGTGGAAAATCGAGGTATAAAGATGCTCAACTGAGGAAGTCTGGATCGATTCTTGTGAATTAGTTGAGATATGTCCCCCTTACACCCTGGTTGGAGTGTTTTTTTTTTGTCTCAGAACATAGCATCAAGGATTTCATGGAACCAAACCAAGATTTCAACAAATAAAAGCTTGAATCATCTATATGATGGTGATTCATGGAAACATTTTGACTGACTGCATCCTTCTTTTGCATTAGAATCCTAAAATGTGTAATTGGGTCTTTCTACTGATGGTTTCTGTCCATTTGGTTCTTATGGTAGTTAGTATTCATGCCGACATTTCTTTATAACTCCATACAATTTAACTCTATGGATGTTGATGAAGGAGCCCTATATCTTTTTAACCTTATTAATCCTAGGACATCCGAAAAAAATATTGATGTTTATTTGAAACCATTGATTGATGAGTTAAATTAATTGTGGAGTAATGGTGTTAATACATATGATGTTGTTGTGAGAAAAAATTTCTAATGAAAGATACATTGATTTGGAAGATTAGTGACTTCCCAGCATATTGAATGTTATCTGGCTAGAGTACACATGGCCCAAAATCATTTCCTTACTGTATGAAAGACAAAAAAGCCTTTATGCTCGTCAATGGAAAAAAACCTTGTTATTTTTACTGTCATCATATATTTCTTCCATACAATCATCTTTTCAGAGGAACAAATCACATTTTAGAAAAGGTGCAATTGAAAGGAATAAACCTCCAAAAATGATCTCAGGTATAAAGTTAAAGTCAGTGGTATTTTCATTACCTCTCTTCACATTTGGGCCAATAGTAAACCAACAAAAAATTCATAGCTTTATGAAAGAGAATAATTGGATAAAATGGATCATTTTTTGGGATCTTCCATATGGGTTTGATTTGTTGGTCCACCACATGTTGGATTTCATTCATATTGAGAATAATTGTTTTGATAATTTATTTCATGTAGTTTTGGATACATTAGGTAAGACCAAAGATAATGTAAAGGTGTGATTAGATCTTTCCCAAATTTACAGACGAACGAAACTTGAACTGTTTCAAAATGTCAGATCGCAAAGGTTAATGAAGCCAAAAGCAGCTTATACATTGTCCAAAGAGAGTCGCCTATTATTTTGTCATTGGATTATATATTTGATACTTCCATATGGATATGATTCCAATTTGGGAAGATGTGTTAAGAAAGTTCATATTACCAGATTAAAAAGTCATGATTGTCATTTTATAATGGAAATACTTATGATGATTAGATTCTGAGGTTTTTTGAATTCTATGATTTGGAATTAAATAAGAGACCTATCATATTTTTTTGGAGACATATTTTCAATGAAAACAGACTATGATGCATTAATTAAACTAGAAGAAGACGTTGTTTTCATTATATGTAAACTGGAAAAAAGCTTTCCGCCAGATTTCTATGACTCAATTAAACATCTGATATTACATATTCCACATGAATCTAAATGTGGAGTTCTAGTATAATTTCAATGGATGTACCCATTCAAGAGATGCATGTAGAAATTAAAGAAAAAATTACGTAAAATAGCATCAATTGATGGCTCAATTACTGAAGCTTATTTGCAAGAGGAAATTTCTTTTTTATGATCTCATTATTTTGAATCTGAATATCCCTCAAAACACAACCGAATGGGACATAATGAGGGGAATTATGATTGTGAAATTGACAATAAATTATCAGTTTTTAATCAGCCATAACATGGATTCAGTGGCATTCATTAATGATGGATTTTAGATGATGGACATCACAGAGCTCACACATATGTTTTTCTCAACTATGAAGAAATGAAATCTTTTTTATTGTGAGTACTTCTATCACTTATTATATAATTTATGTTACAATAAGTAAAATTATTTTATTTGTAGGTTATATGATAATTATATCAATAAACAGTTTCTACAAATTATAGCATTTTCTCTTGAAGAACGTCAACAGAAAAAAATTTCCTCAATGATTTCAAAAACTGGTAACATAAAGTATTGATGGATTACCATATCAATTCGGTTTATTATTTATTATGTTGATAAATGTTTTAAAAAAATTTAGGTGTCTCAACATGCTGATAAAATTGATAAGATACTGTGTATATTGAGTAACCCACCATCCAAAATGGTTAAATCTTACTATGAATATGTGGTGAATGGTTTTCAATTTCAAACACGTGCATACGGGGAATCAAAAAAACAACGAATAGTGGAGTTTTCTTCGGAGGATCATATCATAGAGAAATTGATGTTGAATTTTATGGCAGGATATAAGAAATTATTGAACTATGTTATCCAGGGAAAAATTACAAAATAATGTTTAAATGTTGGTGGTTAGATACTGAGAGAGGCTTGTGTGTTCATCTGATTCATGGAATTGTTCATATTAAATATAAAAGTATTCTTGTAGTAAATGAACCATTTTTACTTGATCAAGAGGCACATAAAATATATTATGCAAAGTATTGTGCTACATGAAGAGACCTAAGTGATTGGTGAAGCATAATAAAAATGAAATCTTGAGAAAATCAGTTTACTAAAACTAAATGTGGTTCTGATGAAGTACAAGGAATTTAAAGTTTTCAAGAGACTACTCAAAATCAATACATTTCACAAAGAGACATGAATATCAATGATGACACCCCAAAATTAAGGATAAGTGATGATGATGATGTTAATTAAGTTGCAAATGAATTTGAAATGGAAAGAGATGATGAAACTAAAACTCATATGGATATTGATGACGCTGACGATGAATATGAAGACATTGAAATTGTCAGATATGAAGATGACGATGATGGTAAACAATCACATGGTTAAATGCTGGTTATAATCATAAATAATATGTATCTATCTGTAATAGTTATTTTCAACTATTTGTTAACAACAATCATTTTGTGTTCCAGATAGACCATGATCTACTTTTTGAGTTGGAGGAGGTTGAGCTACATTTGGATGAGGAGGATTTGGGATCATCTGACCCTCGGTCTATTGGCAGTTTAGGGGGTACACAGAGGGGGTGCGGTCTTGTGTGACTTAGGATTCCTAACCCTATCCCTGAGCGGCATCCACATCTTGGTTTTGATCCACACACGTAAGGGTAAGATAACCAGTGTATTTAAGTTATCTTTCATTAATTTATTTATATAATAATTTTTGTGATTATTTTTTCTTTTTCCACAGTTTTGCACATGTAGTTATTGGACAGGGGAGCGCTATCTTGCATAATTATTTTTCTCATCCATAGATCACATGGGAATAGATTCTCATTGATGTGCGGCTTGGAATGTTCAATCATTGGCTGGTACGTAAATAAATAATATTTATATAGAAATTTATTTCATTAATAATGTGATATTATCTATTATTTGTAGAGTTTATGGCATCCTATCGATGATAGCATTCTTGGCACTATCCACGAGGCATGGGAGGTGTCTATGAGTGAGCGTTTTTTCAGTTTTTACATAATTTGAGAAGGACAACCATTATGAAAGTAGGGGTGATAGTATTTGATGAGTCATGTAGAGCCCACCGACCAGAGTACATTTCATCTCACGTTTGGGAGATATTATGTTCACACTAGTTGAGTTATGAATTTCATAGGGGTTTTTCATTGGGCCGGCAGAATTGAGGGAGACAGGAGGTTACACATCGATCCGGTAGTCGTACATTCAGTACGCATTGAGAGAATCTAGTAAGAATATTTTTTAAATATACTATATAATATTACATATAAAATTTTTATTTTATATTAATATAGGCAATAAAGAATCCCAATATTGTGTAGTATGCTGTTTATTAGAGGATATACAGTGATCCAGCCACTAGAGAGATTAGAGGTGATCGCCAGCATCAGATTGTGGTAAGTATTATTTATTTTTCCTTTTGAAAATTAACTTCATATAATATTTAAATATTTTAATTTCAAATAGAAACTAAAGGACTCATATGAGGCCATGACCTCTCAGACATGGGCTGAGAGTCAGGTTGAGATGGATGATCAGACTAGTGTCCACCATTTTCGATGAGGTTGTATGGATGCAGGCAACCCATTATGCCTTTGAGAAGTGTCGAGTAGTTGGAATCGGATCTCATTTGACTCCTGAGACTTATTATGGAACTGTTGTGATGTCGACGTCTAGCTCGAGTGGAGTTTGTGGAGAGGCATCACATTCTGGTTCACAGTATCAAGAGCATTTGTGAACTCAAACTGATCTTATAGAGAGTTTGCAGAAGCAGTAAGAAGAGATGTGTCAGCAGTAGCAGCAACATCACAAGGATAACATGCGTCGATGACAGTAGCAGCAACATGATCAGATAGAGTACATGCGCCATCTAACTCATAGTTTAGGGATGGAGTTTGCTCCGCCATCTACCCCCAAAAGACTACCCCAGTGATTTTTTTGTTCTGTAAAAAACATTTTCATTGAAAATTTGTTATAATATGAACTATTTACAATTTTTTTCTTTTATATTGGAGGGAATATTTCATAATATTATTTGTTTTTTTATTATTTTATTATTTTATTATTTATTATTAGTATTATATTTTTTAATGTGTTTTTATTTTACTAATAATAATAATAATAATAATTTTTTATGATTTTTTAATATAATTTTTTCTGAATAATGAAAATTTTAATAATTTTTATTTTTTATTATTTTAATAATATTAATATTATTTTTTTCATTAATAATAATTTTATTATTATTTTTAATTTTATTAAGTATTTGAAAATATTGAGAATTTTAATATTTTTTTTATTTTAAAAATATTATTATTATTATTATTAATTTTATTAAGTATTTGTGACGAAGCCTTTTGTGATGAGGGGACGGTCGCCAATAGATTATATATATTTTTAAATGTTTTTTGCGACGGGTATCTTTACAGTCACAATAACTTTTTTTCCGTGGGTCTATCGCAAAAGGTTTATAACATATAAGCTATTTGAGAAGGCTGGTATCCCTTCGCAAAGAGTATTTGCGACGGGCCTATCGCTAAAGGTTCATGTATATATAATGTATTTAATAGGAAATCTATTTGTGATGGGCCCGCTTCTCGTTGCAATTTATATTTTTGTGATGGCTTATTGCAAAAAATACTTGTTGCGACGTGGTTTCCTCCAACGAGCTATTTTCAACGGGCCCCCGTCACAAATGGGTTTTTGTGTTGGGATCCAGTCGCAAAAGGGATTTTGTGATGGGATCCCATCGCAAATAGACAAATTTTTAGTAGTGTTCATGGCGTTACCAACTCCCAATAAACCTTACACATTTTCAACGCACTCTACACTTTCTCCTTTACAACCCGAGCCAACACTCAAAGTTCAACTTAAACAGAAAAATGGAGCTTACATGGGCCCGTTTAGATAGAGACACGATCAGGTCAAATTCTTGGTAACACTCGACCGATGGTTCTTCTCACCATAGGTCTTAACTTAATAAGAGGACAATTCCAAGACACGGTACCACCACCATTGGAATTGCTGTTTAAGGAATGACTCTAGGTGTTCTTATGACACCCTCTCTAGATTTTCTTAGAAAGAAGTGGTTGAATTATGATCGACCTAATAGAGCCAATCAAGAAGGCTCCCTCTCGGAATACACTACATACCTTGAGACTACACTTGCATTCACATTGCAATGTTCTTAAAAACGGCCCCCTTACAACCGTAAAAAATGAGCTAAAGGAAGAGGGAATGAGTCGAGCCACTTGTCCAACGTATCTCACAGAAGTATGGTTTAGGTGGCCAGAGCTATTCAAAAGAAATGGCTGGAGTCCATGAATTTGAACAAGGATTTTTACATGGGAACCTAGGAATCACTCAGAACTTACCAAGCCTCGATGAGAACCATGATCTAGCGTGCCACACTAGAAAAGATCATCCAAAAAGCTCAATAGCTTTTAAGATTTATTGTGGTGTCATACCAACCCTCTCTACATGTATCGAGGATGACATCAAGATAGGGGACATGTTGAAATTGTGGGTTCCCTAGACCCAACTATGTAGTAATTTTGATTACCGTATCAAGTGTATAGTTAGATATGCATGATGATATCTTACCATTATAGTGCAGACTTTTTTCTATCCACCATAATAATGGTAATGTCTAAAGGTTAATTTTCATGTCAAGAGGTTATAACAGATCCCAGGCTATAATGAGAACCTTGAGATACAATGACATTGATCTTAAATATATGTTCTATATTCTAGATACATCTTACTGACTGGAAACAGTAGATGTATGACTATCAGGTGGTGGGGACTCATAAGCAATGAGACTTCTTCTAATGAGTTTTTCACTTGGTGATCTCTAGTAGTGAGATCATGAGGACAGACCCACCAATAGGAACACAACATGTTATGGGTGTCATTGGTTGTTCCTGTCTATGAACATGTGTATTGGTCTCCTGACATGAGACCATTACTAATGTATATCATTTAATTACGTACATTGATGAAAGGTGAAAACCATGGCAGTGATGCTGTGGCGAGGTAGTTTGTGTTAGGTGCATCGTTAGTGGTATGGCATTGGTTGAATGGTCAAGAAAGAATTTGTCACTTCCAAGTTTAAGAAGTTGTATATCTCAGGCCTGGTGGATCAGGATGGTGCCGCCTTCATATGTCTTTGGCCAAAGCAGTAGAAAGGAAAATCCATCTGGATAGATCAAAAAATAATAAAGCAAGATAAGGACGATGACACAAGAGTTCGTCCTGGTTTATTAGATATTTAATGACAAAGATACTATAGTACACAGTCAGTCTTCGTAGGATGGTACTCGTTTCTATGACTATCCTTATCTCTTTAGGGGCCATGACGGGTTACTGGACCCCGCTCTTGGTCGGTAAATTTTATTCACTGCTATCGAGATTAGGGCCTAGAGGGTCACACACAACAGCGTATTCAAGAATACACACCTATTCAGTTGAATAGTTATATGGACATAGTGGGCCCCGCCTAGGGTCCGAGCATTTCTCCAAGTTTTTGATCACCAAATGAATTAAATAAATTTCTTAATATTCAAGTTATGAATATTAGGGATTGAATTTATTTAATGTATTTACAAGATTATTAAATAAGAGAAGATATTAATTGAATGAATATTATTTTAATATTCAAGGTTCATTTAATACTAAGTGGGACAACGAGTCGAGTTAAAAGGCTCAGATTTTATCATGTAATATATTTTATATATATTACAAGTATGTGATAAAATAATAAATAATATTGGCGCAGTTAAGTTCGTCAAAATTATTTATGTGGACGTTGAAATATACGGGGGCTGGGGAACCCAAGCTGGTATTTCTCAATGTGTCTATAAATAAGAGAGGAGGCTCTCTCTCTTTTGTGTGCACATCACTATTCATTCGTTTATGGAATGAAAATTGAGAGACTCTCTCTCCTCCCGCTTCCAAGAGAGAGAAGATGAAGATCCATGAGGTCAGATCAAGTTTCTCCTCACGCATCGCAAGATAGACGATGCGGTGATCATCGGGACATCGAAGATATCGTTGAATAACTGTGCTAGCACCCAGAGTTCGACGATCGACATTCCCGTGGATTTTTGAGGCGTGTGTGGACGATCTAGAGGGATCCTGCTGTGGATCCTTAGTGCAATGATCGCCGTCGACAAGTAGCAGTCGACAACGGCTTCGTATTTTCAATGGGTATGTTTTCATTTTATTTTTTTTCTCTTAACAATCTACGTGAGATCCTCGGACCTTTCCGGGGCTCAGATCGTCAGCGACGACAAGTACCGTTATTGCGCCGATGAAAATTTTAAAATCCCCCGCCCACTTACTTCCGCTACGGGCCCCAGAAAACCAATAGTGGTATCAGAGGGATCGTGTAAATTTTCTGTGCAAAATAAAACAAATTTTCATAAAATTAAGTAGAGGGTTTAAAATCGGTCATGACCGTTCAAACCGCGCGCCGATCCGATTTCGAACATCCAAGTTATGGCCAGTTTAATTTTTCCGATTGGATCGAAGGTGCGGTTTGATCTCGGGTTATAATTTTATTTCATCTTCTTGAACCGATTAAAATTTCAATTGGTTCATTAGAAATAAAATTAATTGTGAAAATTGTATTTTATAAATAATATAATTTTCACAATAATTTTATTTTTATAATAATGTAGTAATAATAAATTATTATTTCATTATAATAATTATATTATTATTTCATTTAAAAGGCTATCTATAGCCTTTAGAAATGTTAAAAAAAATTGGGGACCCAAAAGCAAGAGCCACTTGGGTCTTGCTACCCCATTTGCAAAACAAAAAAAAATATAAAAAAAGGAGGAGGGAATTCATGCTGCGCATGGAAGAGAAAAGCAGCAGCAGCAAAAAAAACAGGGTCCTCCCGCGCGGCGCACATGAGCCCTCCCTACTACACCGTGCCCCAAAAACAACCGGCGGCCGCCTCACACACGACGTCGAGCAGGGGGTACCCCGTCGTTCCTCCTTGCCCAACCCCGGCCGCTCCCAGCCCCTCACCCTATTGTTCCCCCCCCCCCCCCATGCAAGCACTGGCCCTACCTCTGCAGCGTTCCGCACGTGATGCTCCAGCCGCCAGCCTCGTCTCCTCTGTGTCCTTGCACCACGCCCATGCCGCATAGCACGCCTCCAGCTGTAGTGCCTCTTCCTCCGCACGGACCTGCTATAGCGGTACAACTTCTCTCTCAGGTCGCTGCGTAGGAGAAAGAGTCGGCCCTCCCCTCTCCCCATGCCATGAAGTGGCGCACATCAGGCCATCGGGATACCCCGGCTATCCCGCACTAGAACGAGACGCCACCATGGCACAACCCAGGGTCGTCGGCCTCCTGCATTGCCGGCCTAGCATTCCGCTCGGTCTCCACCCTACCTACACCCCTCTGGACGGACCTTCTGCACCGATGGAGTCCGCAGGCACAGCGCCACATCTCCTCCAGCCTAGGTGTTCCTCCCACGCGGCACATGTAGCGCACAGGCGCGGACTGCTGCAGCACCCAAGAGCCGAATGGCCACCGCCCGGGTTCCCTCTAACTGTGCCGCTACCGCACCGAGCGGCCTCCTCCTCTGGAGGACCCGCACGGTGCAGCGCCCTCAGCCAGCCGCCCCGCTCGGGAAGAACCAGGCGTGGCGCATGAAGCGTCACAGATCAGGCCGACAGGAACCACCCATCCCGACCGCGCGCTGCAAGTCGGACCACCCCGCGATCTACTGAGAGAGGCGCCGCCTCCAGTAGTGGTATACCACGCACCAGCTCTTCCCCGGGAGCACCCTTGCCAAGTTTACCCGGCCGCCGTCCGGTCCTCCTAGCAGGCAAGTAACCCCTCGAGTTAAGATAAATCAATAAATATAATTAATTAATTTCATTAATTAAATTAATTAATATATTAATTGTAGTGAAATAATTTTTTTTAACACCTGATAAGAATTAATTTAATTTAGATACTAAATTAAATTAATTAGATGATCGATAATTAATTAAATTATTTGAATTTATTAATTCATTTAATTTAATTAAATTAAAAAACCCCCGTACTTAATTATTGAATTTTAATTTTAATCGTGCAATATTTTAAATTACCCATCGTCGGGTCTTGATCATCGACCCATGTATGTCTGCTCTTAAATTATTTATTTAATTAATTATTTTAAACTTCGTGCAATGTGTGTAATTAATTAAGTGGACGGTCTGCGCATCGTCTTTCTTTTTTTTGGTTAAAATGTATAAGGGCCTACGTGCCCAATAATTATATGATGTAGATTTATTCCTGAGTCCCCCTCGCCTGCGCGTGAGTATCTTTTTACTTCAGACAAAGACAACAAGCGTCGTAGACCCCGCCAAGATGAGGCGGTGTATGACGATGCAAGACGATGCGTGGATTCCACCAAGGTGAGGTGGTACTCCAACACGTGACGTCGACCCTGCCAAGACATGATGACACTGCAGAAGACCAGAAAACATACAAGACAAGGGGAAAGCTACATTTTGAGTCAAGATTCGACTCAGGTAAAGTGCGCTTAGGTCGTTTAGATTCTCAAGGTCAATCGGGTAGTAGTTTTACCTTTATATATTTATTTATTATTTCATGCATTTTAGAACAGCGGGAAAAATACATAAAATGATAAATAATAAAATGCATAAAGAAGCGACATTTGATTTCTTTTAATTTTCAGTTGTGAGCATGACAACATAGATGAACAAGTTTAATAGAAATGGATTACATTCGTCGAGAGAAAAACATAAAACCCTCAAATAAAATATTAAGTCACCAACAGCCTTCCATCATTCAAGATTGAACAAAACCGAGTGTTCGAGGTGCTGGTTCATGCCTTATCTGAGGGTGACTCTTACTACCGGGGAGTTCTTATTTGTGTGGTGGGTTGACTTAAATAAGATTGCAGCAAAGATATAGCTTTATCTAGTTTGTTGTAATTTTAGAGTCAAGCGCTGATTAAATCAGTAAATGATTTTTGAAGCTGGGACTTCACTCAACATATCAAGGAAGCACGAGTTAATGCGGTTGGCCAGCCAAAAGCCTACCTTGGACCCTCCAAGTAGTGGCGTTACCCAACCTTGTAGACTATGAGGGAGGTTTGGGGATCCTTTCCACTAGAATACTCAAGAGTATTCTGATTCTAGTACAGAGGGTTCCTATAATTCGAAAAATTAGTGGGGGACATTTAATGATTAAATAATCAGCAATGTCAGATTAGGTAATCACATAAAAGTAAAATTTTCTAAAGTATATTTGTAGATAATGGAAAGTAATACCATTATAAAACTGTGATAAATATTAGACAAAGTTAATGTCTAAACTAAGCATGAATTTCCTAAATGTAGTATATATGCTTGCGCACATTACAACTACAATGGAAATTCATGGTGCTTATGTCCCAACCTGTTAAGAAAACTCAAGAAGCGAGGGTGTAAAATAGATTTTAGGAGACTCGTGAATAAATCATATGATGGTTCAGGTATAATGCTATCGTCGAAGTCTAATGTTAGTTGCGGTCGCTACATCATGACATGGATGATGTTACATGTAGTCTCATCTCCAAGATCCTTTTGAGGAGAAATAAAAGCAAGATTTGAATGTGATAATTGCACTCGGATTGTGTAAAGTGAAATACAGTTCACAATCTTTCATGTCATCCCATTCTTATTCCTTTTACACCCAATTACTCAAGTTTCGTTTAAGGATACAAACGAATCGTATAGAGTAAGCGCTTCATTTCTGTTAACGAAACATTCTCCAAGTAATATGAATATTGGAGATAACGCAATCTTTTATTCTTATGGTGAATACATTGAATGACAAGGCGAAAAGGCCTAGGGAAAGTTACGCCAAAGGCACCTTCGTCATGCCCTTCAAACAAAAGTGGATGGTTATTTAACAGGAGGTTATTTGTATCACATAATGAAATAAATTCATGGAAGTTTAAAAACATAAATACTAGAAGCAAGTACCCGCTTCTCGTTCAGTTTATATTCATCAAATAAAAGTATTGTTTTCTAGAATACTTCTTGGTTATTAAAATACAATATTCTTTTCACATATATTTATTGAAATAAAATAACCAAGTAAGTAGATAAACATTACTAGAATTAAAGTGTCTTCTTCAAGAAGCTAAAAAAGGGTGATTCCTAAGTCAGTGGGGCGAAACACATAACTTCTAATTGCCATGAAATTGATTCAAATTGAACAACTTGTGGAGTATATCCATAAACATTTATCTCATGTGCCCATTTGGACATGATGATATATTATTCTATGTTTAGGAATGAATGTCGTTTGAGGTGACATACTCAACAAGTAGTTCACTGCTATTTGAATCAATGGCAATATATGATGAATATAAAATGTAAGACCTACCCAGTTGTGGCTATGTGATTCCTTTTCAAGTAAAAATAAAAGAAGACATCAACTATATACCTAGTATGGTATTTAGGCTTGACATAGCTAAACAACTATGGTATAATTGACATCTTCAGTTTAGACAAAGAAACCTTTTGAAATAAAGGTACACCACAAAGTTTCCGAGGTTAGTTCCACACGAGAATGTGAACTATTCCAAAGAAATATAGAGGTAAAGATACTTCATAAGATTCCATTAAGTCATTAAGGAATGTACCGATGAAGTATAAGTTTGGTAAGAAGATATGAGTTTCTTCGGATCGGCATGCCAAAGAATATCTTGACCAAGCAATCATCGATCATGATAATGTAGCGTGGAGTAATTCCTAAATCCATGTTACCCTATCTACATCACCATATTGACGTTCATAAGGAGGATCGATGATAATGTCTTATATATTAACATTGATCAAAAAATATGTAGCGTGGAGAAATTCCTAAACTCATATGTTATACATCAATGTTATGATGTACGTTGTATCAATGTTGCAACTTGCGGAAACTTCCATCATATTTCAAAATGTGATTTTCAAATAACGGATTAATCCCATGACTAATATGCCAACTATTATGACAAATGGATATCATACGAGTCATAGTATGATGGAAAATCCACTATGTCATAAGACATTTTTAGATACAAATGTTTGTTAGGATTTAAACAAACATGCATCAAGTTAAATACGTTATGCATCAAAGGTAATTATCCTAACAGTTGATTAAGTTATTATCTTAATCCCTAAGATAGAAAATATGAAGTCAAGTATTAGACTACATTTCTATACAAGGGTGAACATCTCTATTATAGATAGTGGGAGCTGAATTTACTTGGACTTATTCAATGCTCGATATGCACAAATGGTTGGCATAGGGAACAAGTTCCACTAGTACATGCGGAATAGGAATGTTCCAGAGACACATACTGTGTAGGGAGAATAAAACCATAGTGATGGTTTTATAGTCACCGCGGTCGGTGATATGTTATTCATTAAGAATAATAAATCCTATAATTAAGCAGTATAAGGCAACAAGCTAAGATTGACATGATCAACTAAAATTCAATAATGAATTCCATGTATTAAATTGAAAAGGGGCTTATAAATTGAATACTGTGGTGGGTATTCAAATGAAATGATACATAGATGGTACAAGTATGGTACCAATAAGGATCAATTGGTTATAACAAGTCAGTAAACCTAAATCTATTAGAATTTTACATTTCATATCCAAACATCTAAGATCCTTTTATTATTCATTGTATGTCAATATCATCTTTCGGGGAAGGTGTCTATACGACGGAACCATAAAGAGATGATGACATTAAATGATTCCAATAAGGGTTTCACGTTACTGAAATCCAAGTCTGGATTAAATTAAGAAACAAAATCATAGAGAATTCATTATAAATGAATCTTTGCCTTGTGTCTACCAAAGGTTAGTGGGAGCACCAATGTTTTCCAAGTGATATATGTTCGGCAACATATGGAAAAAAGATCTTGATCTTACAGTTAGATAAGATCAGGTTAAAAGCAATTCTCCAGTGATGGAATTCAAGTAGAAACCTAAGTTCTATGGAGTAAGATCCACTGAGGTAGATCCAAATGCTGCTTGGTCCTAGTCAATCATACATATAGTGACATTGTTGGAACAATTCAAGTTCAGAATTGTTGCTTATGTCACATGGCTTAATCTTTCCATGTTAACATGTTCGGAGCATGTGTAGAGATTAAAGTTGTGAATTGATACCATATGCTTTAGAGATGGATCAATAACATATTCCATAATATGTAAAATAATTGATACTGCTAGGAAATAATTTCTTATAAGTAGATATCAATTATTTCCAGGAGCACTGCAAGTGATGTAGTCAGAACTATCAATTTGTACGTCGGTGAGTACAAATGATATGTACCTGGAATATGGAGAGGAAGGTATAATAGTTGTGGTGGGGCACATACTAGTAGTCCTTAGATAAATTTGATCTGGTATCGCAGTTAGGCAAAGGATATGAGCGAGTCAAGCTCATAAAATCTTGTGGTAGCCATACCTACAAATACCGAGTACATTGCAGCTTCTAAGGCAGCTAAGAAGCAGTTATAAATCACAACGATTTGTCCCAATTCTTGGATTCGCACCTAGTGAGAAAAGTATTATCATAATGAAAATTATGATATTCTTACAAGCTAGGTTGTCAAGTTATGACAATGGAAAAAAGTAATCTACTCGGGGATACCTTATCTTGAAGATTTTTACTCAAGTCGATGAGGTTTCATATAGCAGATATGCCATGCAGCAAAAATGTGGCAGGCCCAGCAATTAAATCCATTACTTAGTAGAAGCATGGTATTTATAATGTGATTAGCTAACAAGTTTAGTTATCAAGTTGGCTCTATTGCAAGCGGGAGTGTTGAAATAGTGGGTGCCCTAGACCCAACTATGCAGTACTTTTGATTACCGTATCATGTGTAAAGTTATATTTGCATGATGATATCTTACCATTATAGTGAAAACTTTTATGCTTCCACTATAATAATGGTAATGTCCAAAGTTTAATTGTCATATCAAGAGGTTATAGCAGATCCCAGGCTATAATGAGAACCCTGAGATATAATGACATTGATCATAAATATATGTTCTATATTCTAGATACATCTTACTAACTGGACATAGTAGATAACTGACTATCAGGTGTTGGGGGCTCATAATCATTGAGACTTCTTCTCATGAAGTTCTCACTTGGTGATCTCTATTAGTGAGATCATGAGGACAGACCCGCCAATAGGAAAAACACATGTTATGGGTGTCATTGGTTGTTCCTATCTACGGAGATGTGTATTGGTCTCTTATATTGAGACAATTACCAATGTATATCATTTAATTACATACTTTTATGCAAGGTGAAAACCATGGCAGCGATGTTGTGGAGAGGTAGTTTGTGTCGGGTGTGTCATTAGTGATATGGAGTTGGTTGAATGGTCAAGAAAGAATTTGTTGCTTCCAAGTTTAGGAAGTTGTATATCTTAGGTCTGGTTGATCAGGATGGTGCCACCTTCATAAGTATTTGGCCAAATTAGTAGAAAGGAAAATCCATCCGGATAGATCATCAAATAATAAAGAAAGATAAGCACGATGACACAAGAGTGCATCCTACTTTATGAGATATTTAATGACAAAGAGACTATAGTACACAGTCAGTGTTCATAGGATGGTAGTCGTTGCTAGGACTATCCTTATCTCTTTAGGGGCCATGACAGGTTGCTAGAACCCGCTCTTGGTTTGTGAATTTTATTCCCTGCTATCGAGATAAGGGCCTAGAGGGTCACACACAACAGCATATTCAAGAATCCACGCCTATTCAGTTGAATAGGTATATGGACATAATGGGCCCTGCCACGGGGTCTGAGTTTTTTTCCAAGTTGTAGAACACCAAATGAATTAAATAAATTCATTAATATTCAAGTTATGAATATTAGGGATTGAATTTATTTAATGTATTTACGAGTTTAGTAAATATGAGAAGATATTAATCGAACTAATATTATTTTAATATTCAAGGTTCGTTTAATACAAAGCCGGAAAACGAGTGAAGTTAAAAGGCTTGGATTTTATCACGTAATATATTTTATATATATTACAAGTATGTGATAAAATAATAAATAATATTGGCACAGTTAAGTTCGTCAAAATTATTTGTGTGGACGTTGAAATATACGGGGGCCGGGGAACCCAATCAGGTATTTCTCAACGTGTCTATAAATAAGAGAGGAGGCTCTCTCTCTTTTGTGTGCACATCACTATTCATTCGTTTATGGAATGAAATTTGAGAGCCTCTCTCTCCTCCCGCTTCCTAGAGAGAGAAGCTGATGATCCAAGAGCTCGGATCAATTATCTCCTCACGCATCGCAAGATCGACGATGCGGTGATCATCGGGACGTCGAAGATATCGTTGAGTCGCCGTGCTAGCACATGGAGTTCGACGATCGGCATTCTCGTGGATTTTTGAGGCATGTCTGGATGATCTAGAGAGATCCTACTATGGATCCTTCGTGCAACGATCACCGTCGACAAGTAGCGGTTGACAACGGCTTCAGATTTGCAACGAGTATGTTTTCGTTTTATTTTTATGCACTTAACAATCTACGTGAGATCCTCAGACCTCTCCGGGGCTCGGATCGTCGGTGACGATAAGTACTGTCATTGCGCTGATGAAAATTTTAAAATCCCCGGCCCACTTGCTTCTTCTGCGGGCCCCATAAACCCAACAAGACATATTCGTCTCTTAAGAAGAGTACAGTAATAGAATTTAAGATAGGGTTTCCAATCAAACACACCCAGAAACTAGAATATAAAATAGTTGAACCAAAACAAAGTGGTACTACCAAGCAAGCACCATCTCGATTTAAGACTTTCAAGCCTCAAGGAAAAAAAAGAAAAAACCAACCATTTTCCAATGGTACTCTTATAATGTCCTCCTTCTACATAGAAGTAAACATTAACAAAATCTATAGGACACTATCCTCCTTAAGAGTTTCCTGGTCGAAAGACAAGAACACAAGCTGCTCATAGGTGCGCTAGATTATTCCAATGAGATTGGCATGTCAAAACACCCAAGTCTTTTGAAATCCAAACCGAGTATTGGAATAGAAATGATTCTTTAATGCTCAATTCACTCTACTTGGAGATGACCTGAAACCATACTCAACAGTACATGTTGATTTATTACGGAGTCATAACACGTCATATGACTGTCAACCTGGACTATGACATAACAAGTCTCCCACTACTAAGAAGGAGAAAGGGTCAAACGACCAACAAGAAGCCAATCATGCACGAGGCACATCTAACCAGATGAAAAAGAGCATTAATTGAATCTTGATCCCATAAAAAGGCCAATAAAGACATGACGACCCATCTTAACAAGGGTTTCACTTTAAAATTGAATGTCCTTCTTGGGACAGCTGCACCCAAACAACGCTAAGAGTGAGAAAAGTCAATGTAATAGCAAGGCATTTATGTTCTGATGGTGCTACCTACCATGGGTTAGCCCCTTATGAAGAACATGTTTCAACCCTGACACCGGGTCACGTACAAAAAAAAAGGTGACTAGGCTCAAAATCTGATCATAACACCATTGTTACAAAAAATAATGCCTACAAAAAGTACTCACACTTCTATGATAATGAAACACGAGAGAAGTCTGAACTTCCCTTACATGAGGGTTTTTTAACAGTGGACACCACCATAGGTTCCATTTCCAAGCCTCATACATTTAATCACATTTAATCGTTAACCATCAAAATTTTAATCAAAACATAAAAGTACCATTTTCAAAAAAAATCAAAAGGAACTTGATTTTAACCAACACCCAAGGGAAAATAGGTATGTTTTATAAAACTACCATTTAAAATCATTTTACATTAGTTGGAATCCCGTCATTTTCGGGAAAATTATGAAAATAAATTCCTTTATATACAGATAAGGTGACCAATGAGGGTCCCATTTTATCTAACTTGGGTTCATTAGGAATCAACCCAATAGAAAACACACAAATTATTAAAAAAGAAATTAAACACCCAAATGGGTCATCACATAAAAACGTTCTACAATAGACCTACTTGGGTCCAATTGCATTTTGAAATCTATCCTTTTAAATTGAGTTTAAAGTCAAACATATTTTACATTAATAATAAATTCATAAGGCATCATGTCATCACATTTAATATGGGATTTCATTTCCCAATTCATGAAGTGCCCATACACTATATTGATTGAAAATTGGCTCCCATTAATTGATACTAATATCAATTTATAATTTAATATTTTCAAACATAACTATCCAAATTATATGGGTGGCCACCTACAAACCTATTAAGCAACCATACAATTTACAGATTCGCATTTCCTCCCTTTAGTCAAAACCATCTTCACATAATAGTTGAATTTTGAAACCTTTTCACAATGGTTCAATTAAACAAGTTACCGTTTCCCAGCTATAAGGCACCAATACCCCTTACAACTGAAAACTAGCTCCCGTTATAACTGTAACAAATATGTTTTCCCATGAAACTATTTACATATATCAAGGTAAGCTAGCAGGTCATGACAAGCAGCTAACATAGATAAACAAGCTAAAATCATAGAAGCATGGCAATTTAGTCACAGGAGCATGATATAATGAGTATTAAGAATAGAAGTCATGCTAATGTATTACCTATATAGGTATAAATCTAAGAATGTAATATTGATAAGCCACTAAATCATACTTAGCAGGCAACCTACTAATGAAACTACATGGCATGGAATATATTCATTGAATGTGAATTTCTATGCGCCTAATATGATGGATGTAATGAAAATTGCTTACCATATCAGGCCATGGAATGTTTCCAAAGTTCAAAAAATCATAAGAAGTGTAATTTACACCAATAACACTAGGTGAAATCATATCAATTGTAACAGTGAACATAAAAAACAGCAATCCCACCATGGGTCACTTGGTCATTCCCCGTACATGCAGTGATCAGTCCCAAGCAGAGCTATTAGCCAAGCATGAACACTTTCCAAGTCTCATGTCTTCCAACCCAAAATAGTAAGGAAAAAGGAAAAATCACCTATGATACCACTTTGTAATGTCGTGACCTGACTCACCACTAAGATGGTGGCTAGACCGGTTTTCCCATGACCACAAGCATGCCTCCCTGTACTTCAGAGGTTGCGGACTTACAGTGAGGGTGTACGGATAGTTAGTGGGGAGATTATACCCTCGTATTAGAGTTGCGTAACGATATAACAGAATAAATAAAAATCAACTGCGAAAGCAGTAAATAGAAATAATAAAGTAGTGGAAGACAAATTTCATATAATTGAAGAAAAGTGGCCAACGCCAGTTTAAAAAATGGATAAATATCTAACATGGTATTAATACATTATGGAAAGTAGTAAATAGTACAACCTGATTTTCAATACAATACAATATAATAATCAATTAAAGACATATCTAAAAGCCCAATGGTGATCTCAATGAGCATCCCGAGCTCTATCTCACTCATTTTCTCCTAACTCCCACGTACAAGAAAACAACAACAAACAATGTCCAAGGCCCTATGAACAAGAAAGGTCGACTCGGGTACCCCAGGTAAATAGTGGACCTAGTAGGGTGTAAAATATAAATCTCATTAGGCTGGAACCACTGTTGTCTAACCCAATCCTGACAGTGTAATGTAAATTAAATAGGGTGAAAGCATGCATAAATAAAGTAAGAAGTACAATGCAACTAAATACTCAAGTACCTATTTCAGCCCTTGACTGGTGTCTGAACAGGTAACCAGTTCATTAATTGAAAAGTACCATTTATTTATAAGTCATATGCAAATAAGTCTTCTACCGAGTCCATGGAGTTTCCTCCAAGGTAAAATGGGTCTATGTAATGATTGCGCCCAATGGTCTTTAACCATGGCACCTACTTATCAATGCTAGATCCAGGAAGTGTATCCAATGAATCATATCACTATATAAGTAGTGAAGGTTCAAAGTTGTAACAAGTAAAACTGGAAAAGATATCAAGTGAGGGAGTTCCAAGGTAAAGACCAAGGTAACATAAACTCATGGAAAGCTAACTCAGTAGTATTTGAGTCTAGCTAAGGGGTAAGATTGTAATCCAAGGAGCGTAATCCAAGGTATTCCACTATAAGTTTCCTATCGAGTCCAAGGTGATTGACCAATTTAAAATGGGGATAAGAAAATACAGGGCCTGATGGGATTTAACCATGGCACCTACAAATCAATGTTAGATCCAAGGAGTGTATCAGAGGTATCTTGTATGAAGAAGGGACCCAACAGTAGTATACTAGATATCCATGTAATTGAAAAGAACCAGAATCCAAGTGGGTATCAAACTAAGAAAACTGTATCCTTAAATTGGAATGGGGTTCCCAAGATCAAAGATATTTTCCTCTTAGAATCCAAGGAAAGCTCAAGTCATTCCATTCCTATTTGATAAAGAAGTCATCTAATAATTCATCTGGTTCAAGTCATTCCTTCCATTAGGTTGGATAGGTCAAGTTGAGTTGAAACCATTATTTATTTTTTAAATACTTTCCTTCCATTAGTGTGGAAAGGTCAAGTAGCATTACAACCATTTATTCATTGGTTCAAGACATTCCTTTCATTACTGTGGAAAGGTCAAGTAGTATTGCAACCATTTATTTATTAGTTCAATCCATGAATTCCATTAGTGTGGAAAGGTCAAGTAGCATTTCAACCATTTATCAAAATCCATTAAGGCATTTTCAAAGGTCAAGGTCTACACCGCTACCATCCCTTATCATGGTAAGGGTTTCCACATATGTGGAACCAATCCTTGTCTCATGAACTCGGGTCCGTCCATGGAATTCTTACATGGGAATCCATGTATCCCCCAAGGAATGAGAACAAAAACCCATTTAGTCCATCATGGTATTCCTACATGGGAACCCAAAATGTCACACAATGTTTTATTAGTATTCAAAACATTTGAAAATAATTTTAGAAATTCATTTGAGGGTTAGTCCTTAGGCATTAACCATTCAATTAGCTCAACTCATTCTATTTATCAAAACATGTCAATTACATTTAAAGGGCTCTAGGTATCCATACAAAGAGAAATTACCGACAAGGGTAATTCCAATAAAAAACTATACCAATCACTTAGATGGTGCTTCAGTCCCTTAATAATTTTAAAAAGGGAAACACAGAGTTTCTAATGTCATTAGAGCCATGTTTTAAGCATGTCGTATCTCAACATAAAATCAAGCGTAAAGAATATAAACAGTAAAAGTCAATCAATCATGTTCTAACCACTAATTTTTAGCTAGAAGGTAGTGCACCTCTGTTTGAGGGGTTTTTTTTATAAAAACATGATATTGCTTATCACACAAGTCATTTACTACATTATCATTTTAATAAAACATGCTAGATTTACATTTAAGAGGAATTCAATATAAATACATCACTACATTAATTTGAATTCTAACTAAAGTGCAGTAAGAAATTAATTAATGCATTTATATAATTAGAGTACATGTAAATTGACCCTACCTTGTGGTGGAACCAAGCCATGTACTTCAACGACAAACCAAAACAAAGTGAAACCACACAGAACAACTCAATACCCTACCGATTTAATAAAAGGGAGTTAATGAAACAAAGATCTTCATTCAAGAGGTTTGAAACAAAGGAGATGTTATAAAACTTACCTTTATACATTCTTGGCGGACTGAGACCATCCATATCGCTTCTCTTTCAGCGGCGATTTCCGAAACACGCACCCTAGGGTCCTAAGAGACCTTTCGCACCAACCTAGACCGAATGAAAATAAAAAATTATGACACCCCAAACCCTAGGGTGTTCGACCAAACAAAATATAGGAAAAGGGAGGTTTAAAATAATTCAAGGAAGGGAGTATGGGAGAAGACGGAGCTTACCATGAAGATTCGGAGAAGAGAGCAGAAGGAATTTGGTTGGAGACATGAAGATCGGAGGAGCTCCATGAGGGGGGTCGTGCGTTCAAAGGGGAGAGACCCATGGGATGGGTGCAACATGTATGAGAGGAAATAGGGAGACTATATTAGTTTTATCTTATTTTTATTTTAATTTAATTAAATTTAATTAAAACAAATCAAAATAAAAAAATCGGGCATCGTGCACTGTTTGGCCCGCATGGTTTTCCAAACCATGTGAAAACCATGCAAAGTCTTATACCTCCAAGACGCACCATGCACAGTCTAGGAACGTTGTCACGAACCGTCCTCGGGGCCCGTGCTGTGACTACCCCAAGCCCGCCTTCCATAGGCCAGGGGCTGGCGACTAGCACCAAGGCGTAAATCCCAGAGAAAGGGAAGGCATTGCCTCTGAAAAGTAAACAAGCACCATAGATTAAGCAAGTAGAAAAGTAAACACTAAGTAAAAACTGTAACAAGCTGTGCTGAAAGTAAAAGGGGCCGGAAATACAAGCCCAACTATAAAGTACAACTGAAAGGGAAAAAAAGCAACTGAAAGGAAAAACCGCAGCGTCGAGCCGTCCTCTGGATGTCCCACCTGAAGGGTGGGTACAAATAGCCTCCACTTCTCCTCGGGTCCACCTGACCGCTCCGAGTATGTCCCGCCTAGTGGTCCACCTCTAGGTACCGTCCTGCTCCGCAAGCCTCCACCACGATCAGCGCTATCCGTCGTCTGCAACCAACACAGCGTTGGGCGGGCATAGCCCGTGCAGGGGTGAGTATAAGATACTCAGTAGGGACCACGAGACCCCCGAAGGTCTCTCGAAATCCACAAAGGATAAACCACAACGGAAAGATACAATCATGAAGTAACATCTGACACCGCTTAGGTATATGCCCATACATATACCTAAGTCATCCATCCCCGTTCGGCTCCAACATCCGAGCCCAAGCACAACCCAGTCCACACAGGAAAGCAAACGTATACCCACACAAGATAGCTCAACACAATCCACAAAGGAGAGTAAACCGTAAATCCACACAGGATAGCTCAACACAATCCAAAAAGGAGAGTAAACAGTAAATCCACACAGGATAGCTCAACACAATCCACAAAGGAGAGTAAACCGTAAATCCACACAGGATAGCTCAACACAATCCAAAAGGAGAGTAAACAGGATTCAGCTCACACAGGTATACTTCTTCGGATGATGATAAAGATGATCACTGATCCATCTAAGTCATCGGACCCACAAAGGATCGATAGGTAATAACCCCCGTAAAGACCCACATAGGATCGGGCCCACACAGGACCTATAGGCGCTGGCTCACACAGAACCGCTGAGCGCTGACCCACACAGGATCGGATCCACAGAGGATCTGTAGCACTGATCCACGTAGGATCGCTGAGTGCAGTAGTCGTCGCAGTCCACTAAGGATCTCTGCACAGTCGTCGTCACAGTCCACTGAGGATCTCTGCACAGTCGTCGTCGCAGCCAGTACTAGGGTTCCCGCACAGAGCAATCTCGTTCGGGAGGGTCCGCTCCACGAGCCGAGAGGCTGATACATCACTGACACATAGTCCAAAGTTGATGTATCCAAAAGTTCTGTATCGTCAATAGGAACTCAACGTCGCAGACGGCGCGTCAATCAGACGCCCTGTCTGAGAGATATTGGATTTTTCGTCCCAGGGGCCCGGTTGGTTTTTAAGGCAAAACCAACCCGACTGTACTCCACCTGTGTCCAAACCTCGGGTGGAGTGAGCCAAAAGATCCGTCTCACATAGTGGAATCCACCAAAGTCGAAGGCACATCATTCAGACGTCCGGAGCTCAAGATATGAGCATTTTCGCTCCGAAGGCCCGGTTGGTTTCGTGTACAAACCAACTCGGCCGAACCCAAAGTATTTTGAAACCTTGAGTGCGATATACCGAAACGACCGTCTCGATCCAAGGATCGCGTTGCTACTGACAGCGCATCGTTCAGAGGCTCGTAGCTCATGTTACGGGCAAAATACCGAAAACGGTCCGAAGATGGGGGTCTGGGCCCGAGCCGACCCGGTCCGGCCAGGCCAGGGCGCGGCCCGGCTCGGCCGGCCGGTCCGGCTCGGCTCGGTAGAGCGGCCGAGCAGCGCGGGGGGCTCTCTGCCCCCGCGTGACAGCACCGCGGCCCCCGTGGGGGGCCGCCCTGGTCAACGGATGCGGCAATGGCCGCGTCCCGCGTGTGCGCCGGACCCGCGTGGCCGCGGGTCCGCTGGCGCCGCCGCCGCCACGGCAGCCTTGTCCGGCGGCACGCCGGGGCGACGCCGGTGGCTTCCGCGGGCCACCAGAGTTGCTCCGGTGGTCCGTTTTCCTTCCTGTCTGCGCCGTTGTTCCTCCCGGGATCCGTTCTTCACTGCGGGATCATCAAATCGCCCTTGTGTCACATTTTTTCGTCTCCCGCCAAATCCGCACAACAACGAAGAACTGCGGAGGGTTGTCGGGCCGTGTTCGTTTGGCCAGCACCCTCCGCGTTAGGCAATAACAATTGGGAGGATTAAACAACACATCATACAACAATTTTAATAAATTAAAATTATTCTTATGAAACCGGGTTCTTTATTTTAAAAGAAACAATCACGGGAATATAAATTATTCACAACAACCCCTACCTCGTCAAGTGTCGCACGCGCGTTTTTCGCGTAATTGATCACCGCGGAAGGAGGCGATCGTCGCGTCGCGGAAGGCGTCGCGTCGTCGCGGAAGGGCGTCGCGTCGTCTCGGAATACGGTGCGCATCGACGAACTCCGAGGTTCAAGAACATATAGATTTAATTAATAATAGTTAAATCCATCTTGAGTTAAAATCCACAAAGGAATTTAAAGAATCGCAAACTCTCACCTCAACGGATGATCGAAGGTTTTTGTTGCGGAAGAAGGAACGTCGTAGAAGAACGTCGCGGGAGAGGAAACGTCGGCATCGCGGCACACGGCATCGCGTCGTCGATTTCCGCGGGTTCAGCGTTCTTCGTCGGAGGCCGGCATTCTTTGCGTTCTTCGCAAAGGAGGATGAAGAACTCTTGGTTTCTGTCAAATCCTCTCAACGAACATTTTTCCAGAAGTCATGCGTTGGTCTTATTTTATTATTATGCCAACGGATTTCAAACAGGTTATGAAACGAAAGAAATTAATTCATAGAATTAATTCAACAAAGAAAACATCCCAATTAATTGGTGCATTAAGAAATTAAGAAAACGCGTCAGTTGACTTTCATAATGACGGATTTTCGCGGGTGCGTTACTTAGCGGAAAAGAAATGGTGGGGCTCGTGTGGGTCCCACCTCACAAATATCCTACCAAGAGGGTAGGATATTTTTGGATAGCACCCTATCCGCAACAACTCAGCTTAATCCGTTTTAAGTGGCTTCAAGTGGATTCCAAGTGGCCTAAGTGAAATAAAATAAAGTTTGTCGTACAATTATTTTATTTCTTAACTTTAAACCCGAAAATTAAAAACCACACCCGAGAAAACGCAACTCCAGAAGAGGCGTTTCTAAGCAAGTACCGGCACTGCGATTCCATCGGTGCCCTCAGAATTCGATTCCGAACACCGGTTCAAAAGTTAGAAAACCACGCTCGTTCGTTCACTGAACGTACCCGAGCCAAACATTGGAAAATGATTCCGGGCACACCGGGCCTCAGAATCAGGTGTCGTCTGAAGCTGCGTTCTTGTAAAAATCAAAGGAAAATTAAGAAAAAAAAACTTCCTTGAATTTTTCGGGTCTTTACATTACTCCCACCACAGGGCTTTACATCCCCGTAAAGCTTGAACAAAAACTAGGGATACAAAGGCGGTAGAGCTAGGCGATAAGCCACCTCACCAATCTTGCTGAGGACCTGGAAGGGTCCGATGAAGCATGGAGACAATTTTCCACCTCAGCCAAATCTCTGTAATCCACGTCGAAGTGCGACCCGCATGAAGACGTGGTCGCCATCCTCGAACTCTAGTGGTCTCCGCCTCCTGTCAGCATAAGACTTCTGCCAGCTCTGAGCTGTCCTCATCCGCTCCTGGATGACCTGGACCTTCTCTGTCGTGGCCCGGACCATCTCCGGTCCCACAAGTGATGACTTCCTAGGGTTGGTCCAGCACAAAGTGGATCTGCAAGGTCTACCGTACAACGCCTCGTATGGTGTCATCCCGATGGTGGAGTGGTAGCTGTTGTTGTACGCGAACTCTATCAAGGGTAGGTGATCCTCCCAGCTGCGACAAAAGTCGAGGACACATGCGCAGAGCATGTCCTCGAGATTCTGAATGGTCCTCTCCGTCTGACCATCCGTCTGAGGGTGAAAGGCGGTGCTCAGACGTAGCCGCGTCCCGAACGCCTCCTGTAACCCCTTCCAAAGCCGGGAAGTAAAACGAGCGTCTCGAAAGACTGGCTCCGCGCTGTGTGCCCCGCACTGCTGAGCCAGTGTCCTAAGGTCGTCTACGAGAGGGTCTGGTCTGCCTGGAACCCTGATTCATCCGTCGGCTACCTGCAATCGAAGACTCCGCTACCTGCCGCCCTGCGGTAGGTCTCGCTGCTGAAGTAGACTTAGTAAGAAAGATCTCGACTAAGAGGGCTCGCTCCAACACCCCTGCCTAAGTCGGAATGTTGAGGCAGATCATCAAAGCCCTGATCTCGTGCCTCAGTCCCTGCTCGAAGGTCCGAGCCCGGATGAACGGGTCCCGTACCATATCTGTGGGGTAGCGCGAGAGATCAGTAAATCTCGCTGAGTACTGGGCCACTGTCATGCTGCCATTCCGCAGCTGTAGTAGGTCCTGGATGTGCACCGCTCGGAGGGTGGCTGGGATGAACTCGGAGCGGAAGATGCTCTCAAAGTCCGTCCAAAGGAGAGATGTCTCGTCGTGCACCTGAAGCATCAAGCTCCACCATCTGCCTTCTGCCGCGTGCAGGAGGCTCGCTGTGAGGATCACCATGAGGTCTGTTGGTGTCCTCACTAATCTGAAAACCTGTACAACTGCCTCCAACCAGTCCTCGGTGGCCTGAGGGTCTGTCTCCCTGTGGAACCTGGGCGGTCGCTGGCGCTGGAACTCGTGCATTGCACTAAGGTGACGTGCATCGTCAGCGGCTGGGGCTGGTAGCATCAGTGGCTCGGCTGGTATAGGTACCACCGGTGCCTCAGCTGTCAAAGGGCCATGTACCGAGTCCTCGTTGCTCGGTGGGCTCTCGCCACACACATTGCTCGGAACCCTAGCTGGCTGCCATCGTGGGGCCATCCTGAAAAGGAAACAGGTGCGCCACAGTCAGAACATCATACCTGGTGAGCTGACACAAGTAATCACGAAGAAAACATGAAAACACACATGCAATTAATGTTTTCGTGCATTAAGTTGGAAATCAGAAGTCAGGGTCCTGGTGTACGGATACGTCGGCCACCGCACCAACACTGGGCTCCCTGGACTGATAACCACACCCAATACGCTAAACACTATTGCTTCACATAGAAGAAAGATCAGAGTCTGCGATAGAACCGACCACCTCTGATACCAATTTTTCATGACCCGTCCTCGGGGCCCGTGCTGTGACTACCCCAAGCCCGCGTTCCATAGGCTAGGGGCTGGCGACTAGCACCAGGGCGTAAATCCCGGAGAAAGGGAAGGCATTGCTTTTGAAAAGTAAACAAGCACCACAGAGTAAGCAAGCGGAAAAGTAAACACAAAGTAAAAATGGTAACAAGTTGTGCTGAAAGTAAAAGGGGCAATAAATACAAGCCCAACTGTAAAGTACAAATGAAATGGAAAAATAGCAACTGAAAGGAAAAGTCGCAGCGTCGAGCCATCCTATGGAAGTCCCACCTGAAGGGTGGGTACAGATAACCTCCACTGCTCCTCGGTTCCACCTGACCGCTCCGAGTATGTCCCGCCCAGTGGTCCACCCCCAGGTACCGTCCTGCTCCGCAAGCCTCCATCACGATCAGCGCTGTCTGTCGTCTGCAACCAACACAACGTAGTGCGGGCATAGCCCGTGCAGGGGTGAGTATAAGCTACTCAGTAGGGACCCCGAGCCCCTGAAGGGCTCTCAAAATCCACAAAGGATAAACCACAACGGAAAGATACAATCACGAAGTAACATCCGACACTGCTTAGGTATATTCCCATACATATACCTAAGTCATCAATCCCCATTCAGCTCCAACATCCGAGCCCAAGCACAACCCAGTCCACATAGGAAAGCAAACGTATACCCACAAAGGATAGGTCAACACAATCGACAAAGGAGAGTAAACCGTAAATCCACACAGGATAGCTCAACACAATCCACAAAGGAGAGTAAACAGGATTCAGCTCACACAGGTATACTTCTTCCGATGAAGATAAAGATTATCATTGATCCATCTAAGCCGTCAGACCCACAAAGGATCGATAGGTACTAACCCCCGCAAAGACCCACACAGGATCGGGCCCACACCGGACCTGTAGGCGCTGGCTCACACAGAACCGCTGAGCGCTGACCCACACAGGATCGGATCCACACAGGATCTGTAGCACTGATCCACATAGGATCGCTGAGTGCAGTAGTCATCGCAGTCCACTAAGGATCTCTGCACAGTCGTCGTCGTAGTCACAGTAGCAGTCTCAGCCAGCAATAGGGTTCTCGGACACAACAAGCTCGTTCGGGAGGGTCCGCTCCACGAGCCGAGAGGCTGATACATCAACTGAAACATAGTCCAGAGTTGATGTATCCAAACGTTCTGTATCGTCAACAGGAACTCAATGTCGCAGAAGGCGCGTCAATCGTACGCTCGGTCTGAGACATATTGGCTTTTTCGTCCTAGGGTCCCGGTTGGTTTTTAAGGCAAAACCAACCCAACCGTACTCCACCTGCGTCCAAACCTCGGGCGGAGTGAGCCAAAAGATCCGTCTCACTTAGAGGAATCTACCAAAGTTGACGGCACGTCATTCGGACGTCCGGAGCTCAAGATATGAGTGTTTCCGCTCCGAGGGCCCAGTTGGTTTCATGTACGAACCAACCCAGCCGAACCCAAAGTATTTTGAAACCTTGAGTGCGATATACCGAAATGACCGTCTCGATCCAAGGATCGCGTTTCCGCTGACGGTGCGTCGTTCGGAGGCCCGTAGCTCAAGTTACGGGAAAAAGACCAAAAACGGTCTGAAGACGGGGGTCTGGGCCCGGGCCGACCCGGCCCGACCCCCCCTGGGTCGGCCGAACCAGGTCGACCCAAACTGGGTCGACCCGACCCGGTCCAACCTGGCGGAACCCGGTCCGGCCAGGCCAGGGCATGACCCAGCTTGGCCGGCCAGTCCGGCTCAGCTCGACCGAGCGGCCGAGCAGCGCGGGGGCTCGCTGCCCCCACGTAACAGCACCGCGGCCCCCGCGGGGGGCCGCCCTGGTCAACGGACGCAGCAAAGGCCGCGTCCAGCGTGTACGCCGGACCGGCGCGGTCGCGGGTCCGCCGGCGCCGCCACGGGCCACCAGAGTTGCTCCGGTGGTCCGTTTTCCTTCCCGTCTACGCCGTTGTTCCTCCCGGGATCCGTTCTTCACTGCGGGGTCATCAAATCGTCCTTGTGTCATGTTTTTTTGTCGCCCGCCAAATCCGCACAACAACGAAGAACTGCAGAGGGTTTTCGGGCCGTGTTTGTTTGGCCCGCACCCTTCGCGTTAGGCGATAACAATTGGGAGGATTAAACAACACATCAAACAACAATTTTAATAAATTAAAATTGTTCTTATGAAACCGGGTTCTTTAATTTAAAAGAAACGATCATGGGAATATAAATTATTCACAACAACCCCTACCTCGTCAAGTGTCGCACGCGCGTTCTTCGCGGAATTGATCTCCACAGAAGGAGGTGATCATCGCGTCACGGAAGGCGTCGCGTCGTCGCGGAAGGGCGTCGCGTCGTCGCGGAATATGGTGCGCGTTGACGAACTCTGAGGTTCAAGAACATATAGATTTAATTAATAATAATTAAATCCATCTTGAATTAAAATCCAGAAAGGAATTTAAATAATCGCAAACTCTCACCTCAACGGATGATCGAAGGTTTTTGTTGCGGAAGAAGGAACGTCGCAGAAGAACGTCGCGGGAGAGGAAACGTCGGTGTCGCAGCACACGGCGTCACGTCGTTGATTTCCGCGGGTTCGGCATTCTTCGTCGGAGGCCGACGTTCTTCGCGTTCTTCGCGTTCTTCGCAAAGGAGGATGAAGAACTCTTGGTTTCTGTCAAATCCTCTCAACGAACATTTTTCCAGAAGTCATGCGTTGGTCTTATTTTATTATTACGCCAACGGATTTCAAACAGGTTAAGAAACGAAAGAAATTAATTCATAGAATTAATTCAACGAAGAAAACCGCCCAATTAATTGGTTCGTTAAGAAATTAAGAAAACGCGTTAGTTGACTTTCATAATTACGGGTTTTCGCGGGTGCGTTACTTAGCGGAAAAGAAACGGTGGAGCTAGTGCAGGCCCCACCACACAAATATCCTACCAAGAGGGTAGGATATTTTTGGATAGCACCCTATCCGCAACAACTCAGCTTAAGCCGCATTAAGTGGATTCAAGTGGCTTCCAAGTGGCTTAAGTGAAATAAAATAATGTTTTTCGTACAATTATTTTATTTCTTAACTTTAAGCCCGAAAATTAAAAACCACACCCGTGCAAACGCAACTCCGGAAGAGGCGTTTCTAAGCAAGTACCGGCGCTGCGATTCCATCGGTGCCCTCAGAATTCGATTCCGAGCACCGGTTCAAAAGTTAGAAAACTCCACTCATTTGTTCACTGAACGTACTTGATCCAAACTTCGGAAAATGATTCCGGGTACACCAGGCCTCGGAATCAGGTGCCGTCTGAAGCTGCATTCTTGTAAAAATCCAAGGAAAATTAAGAAAAAAAAATTTCCTTGAATTTTTCGGGTCTTTACAAGGCACATAGTTTACAAAACCATGCACAGGCTGTGTGCAAGCCTATGTCCCCTTTGAAATAGTGACGGATGGTTACCTGTAGTGGGTCACATGGTTTAGTCGGCTTGGTGCAAACCGTATTCCCTCTACTATCTTTAAAAACTTGAAGTTTTCTTAGTCGTCACCCCTGAAGCTTCTTGGGAAACTCGAGGGACTTCTCAAGCCTTCTCACATTCCTAAAAATGTTACTTAAGAGTGATCTAACTCTCTAAATTAAGTTCCAAAACTTGATTTTAAATTCGACCAGACAGGTAAAAAATAGTTCAAAAAACATCGCATTTATTTCCAGTAAAAAACATGGGATTATATAATTTCATACAATGTTTTTTAATTATAATAGAATACTAATAGTGTCACATGACCACTATATGATGAAAAATTTAATTGAAAATATCTAAAAAGAGAAACACATCAGATTTTTACAATGAAACACAAAATTTTACCTTTAGTTTTCACCTTCATGGATACTTCATCTTCATCGACAACCATATTAAGGAAAAACATGAAATTTAGATTACAATGATCCATATGAAAATTTAAAAAATAAAATTAACAATGGAAACAATTTTTTTTCTGTGGAATAATGGATGTATTTTTTTTCTAATTTAATAAGGATTTCAAAAAAGGATTTTAAAATCTCAAAATGGTATTTCTCTCAAAAAAAATTTAAAATTTGAGATATGGGATATATTTAGTCTCATAAAATACCAATGAACAAGTCAAATAAAAAAATTCGAACCAAACCCATCAAAGTTGATGATTTTCGTACCAGTTTCTGATGCATTGAATTGACAATAACGATGTGTGGAAAGGTAAATAGAGAAAATATAGTGGTATGGAGAATAAATATGATGATTCAAGACTTTGAAATTGCAGTGCGTAAGGAAAAAAAGGTGGAAATATATAGTGACATACAACTATGAGAGATAAAGTAGAGAGTTGAACATAGATTCTCTTTTACTACATGAATCAGAGTATATTATTATCCATGAAATGGGCTCTCTATTTCAGATGAGAATTTGGGATGATAAAGGCTAGGTGGACACATGATACTTATAATAATCCTAACATAACATGAGATGATAAGATTCAAGTTCACGTATGAACTCAAGGAAATAATAATCCAAGATTTTTGGTTTCCAACTACAAAATTTTGACCCATAAATGAATGCAATGGAAACTATAAAAAAAATAAGCATATTAAGTTTAAAAACTATTTTTATAGAGAGAACAAAAAACCCTAATAGATACAATATTGTTAGATCAAAAGAGTATATAATGGAGTATAAGAGGGGGTGTGAATTTTAGTTTATAAAAATTGAAATGTACAATTTTCCCAACACCTTTAAGAAACTTTATGAGAAAAAATTTATATAGAAATAATTTATAATCTGAGTAAGAAACTATTTATACAAAACTATATAAAATTTTCCAAGATAAGCACATAAAAAATATGTAAAACTTGTAAAAATAATGATAACAAAGTAATAAATCTTTCATTAAAAACGTAACAAAATTATTGAAACCTTATTAAAAAGTTATTCACTTTAACCTTGAGTGATAAGGGAGTCTCTAAACCAGAATTTAGGTATACATGACTTAACAAGTCATAAGGACTATCTTACAATCCCAAGAATACCTCGATTAAAATGCTAAGAAAAAATATGTTTCCCTATCATTGAGAACCATTGATCAAGCCTATTGGATAAACCCTCTCTCTATCCCTAATATTCCTTGATCCAATAGATTAGAGAAAAGAAAATTATGACAACAATTCATAAGAAATTTACAGAGGAAACCATTCAAGAGATTCCTTAAGAAAACGCTCTAATGATTACAAAAGAAGCACACTAAGTAATAAGATGTTAAAACACTCAGTGGTAACTTCAGATCATATTATTGAAAAAATATTCTTCTTCCTAGTGGTTTCAGTCTTATTTATAGGTGATCTCCCAATACTCAAATTCCATACATATTGAGGTTAGTTGCAATTAAACTGAACAAACATCTTCTTTTCTCAACTTGATTTCAATGCATTGAATGCTCTGTCTTATAGAAATAAAAAAATTCATCTGGTGTAATTTAAAAATGTTCATACAGTATTTTTAGTATATGTTCATCTGATAGACATGTATGTCTCAGTCCGGTAAAGACTATTTGGTGGAATTTCTAGAACTTCATCCAACTTACTTTAGAATTATTCCATTTGATGAAATTTGTAAACATATATCATATGCACATTGTACATGTCCATATATTATAATTATTATACATTTTCCCATTAGAACTATTATTATATATCCAATATAACTGAATAGTTTTCTGTAAAACAACTTTATAACATAGGAATGATAAATGCTAGAAATATGAGAACATATCAAATTTGAATTTTGATTTTCAAAATAAAGGCTAGAAGAAGTTATATAATGTGTGAATTATGATTTTCATACTCATATTAAGGTAAAAAACTATTTTAAGAGAAAGAACTAACAACCCTAATAGATCCAATCTATCTATAATTATTTTTAAATGTCAATTATATAGAACCCCTAAGAAAATTTATTTATTGATTGTCAATGGATAAGAATAAATCATCAGTAAGAGGCACGCTCAAACCCACTAAGATATCTAATGTGGGAATTTGAAATGTTAAAATTTATAACATGTACGATTCCATATTTAAATAAACCATACCCAATCTTAATCTATGGAATCAATCTTATTAGAAAATTAAAACAAAACAACCATTAATATTTACCATATTTTACTGATACCACCCATTACATTTGATATATGGGGAATATATGTATTTTCATTCACCTGATATATCCTATATATCAGTTCCTCATGCCCCTACTTCCAAATCAAACCCCACAAATTTCTCAAGTATACCTCAAATGCACAATACATACATGTCATCACCACCACTACCAATCAAAACCAGTTCTCAAAAAAAACCCTAGGGATGTGAAACTGCGGAGTATATTAATATTACAAAGAGATTTAACACTAGATAATAAATATGAAAGGACAAAGGAAATGGAGAATTTTCTAGAGGAATATTTCATGCTATAGCCACATCGGAGGATAACCCCACACCTCATACACAATACTCAGTGTAAAAATGATGAATTTGGGGGAGATGAGATTTGTAGATCAATCATATTCCTATCATGATTTTATTTTATTAGGTATTGAAGATTATAAAACCCCATAATATTTTAAAAAGAAAAGTATGTTTGATAGCATATACGACACGCAACACTGATCCTAAACTAACTATGAAATATTATTATTTAAATATGGATACTATAACCTAGTCGTTATTCTAGAAGGTGTGAATATAATTCACTTATTTATTAAATATATATAAATTTTCTACTCAATATAAATGTATTGATAAATTCTTAGTAAATAATCACACAATTTTTAATCATTTTATTCATTAAAAAAACATTTTCTTCAAAAATGGTTTTTATTGCATTTTGTAAGTGAATATCATAATTAATTTATAGAAATTTTAAAAAATTTATTTGATAAAATGATTTATTTTTTCAATAATCATATCAAAGTTAAATTATAGTGAAATTATGAGTTTTTTCTGAAAAGTCTTATTTTTTCAATGAATAGTGAAAAATAACGATTTTTATTAAAAATTTTAATTTTATTTTAAAGTATTTACAAAGTAAAATTGTATTTTGGATTAGTTTTAAATATAAATTAGTAAATTTTGATTACAAATAATCCAATTATAGACTTTTAAATGGATTGTATACATGAATTTGGTATAAAAACATTTTCATACTTAAAAGAAAGTTTTCTGAAAAACTATTTTTCATTGTGTTTGGAATTTTTAATATTAAATTAATTTCTTCCACTTATATGAAATTTAATATTAAAAAATTAATTCCATATTTTTAATAAGGATGTCAAAATTTGGAAAATAGGTCCCTTTATTTTTTTCAATTATGAATAGTAACCATAGTAAATAATTGTCACCCCTGTAAGGGTAAATCGGGTAATTAATGTAAAAAACAATTTGATAAGGAAAAAATAATGCCCCTAAAACTTGAATTTATCTAATTGGATGACTTTATTTCAACAATTTCCATCCATGTTTCTAAAATATGTATTCTTAGTGCCATATTTTTTTGATTCTAATCTTTATATTATTTTATATATAAAAAAGTAAAAAAAGTCATTCTCTTTGTTTTCTTTTCTCTAAATTTTTTACACTGGGATAAACAAATGAAATGTTTGGTTATACGAGATTTATTTTAAATATAAATTATTTATTTTTCATATAAATTTATTTCTAATTTTATGTGATTATATAATTACCGTAGATTCTTACGCGACGTCGATATTGTATTTATTCAATTAATTGAAAAATAAAAAAAATTAAAAAATATTAAATATAATATAATTTGAATTAATTATTGTATTATAATAAATTTCTAGATAAATATGTAATTTCTACGACAATTTAATGGGTTATATTCGAATTAATGTATTTTCATGTGGTTTTCAAAGTCAAATTAAATAAATATGTGAAAAATGGCATTAATGATATTTTTTGTTAAATAATATTTAATTAAATTATTTAAAATTTATAAAAATAATATCTTTTCCCAAAAGAATGTTATATGTTTAAAATTATCATCTATGGTCCATTTATGAACATATTTTATTTTTATGGTAACTATATCGACCCCTAAAGTGTAAAAACATTGTCATCACACTAATTGGGAAAAAGTGATAACACAATTAAAAAAAAGATAAGGGTAAAAAAATAAAAAATTGTAACAATTTTAGGGGATGATATAATTTCAATAGATACTCATTATATATTTTAATTTTATATATTTGGAGCCTTTTTTCTTTGAAAATTAATTTAATGTTTTAAGTAATTCCAAAACTACCCATCTCATCACTTATAAAAGGGCATCGCTACAACTCATTTTTTATACTAAAAATTACATTTATATTTTCTAATATCTCACCAAATATATTTTTCAAATAACTATCCATGTTTTATATGTCTTTTTTTGTGAATAATACAAACCTTTTAAGGTTTAAGATGTAAAGAAAAGGAAGATCTCTGAAGTAGAGGCGTAGTCATTAACCGAATGTGTTAGCAACATTTCTTCCTTTACCACCTTCAAATGTTATTAAAACATGATAAAATAATAATATCAGTATCTTAAATATAGTAATATGATGTTATGTTAATGTTGTAAGTTATGTATATCTCAATTCCATCAAATGGGAAATTAAACCATCGTTCGTGTGAACGACAGACTACCGCCTTGCGAACTAATAAAATTCGCTTTCCTTCACCGCCTCTCATGACAGGTAATAATGATAAATTTAATGTGTATATATATATATATGATATTAATGAAATAATTATCATTCTTAAAATATAATTTATCTTCTAATTTCTTATCTTTCCATTTATTTATAAATAATGTCATTCGTGGATACGTGTGGATTATCACCTCCACAAAGTGATGTGAATTGTCACGAACCGACCCCTGGGGCTCGTGTCGTGACTACCCCAAGGCCACCTTCCATAGGCTAGGGGCTGGAAACTAGCCCCGAAAGGTGTATTCCCTAAAAAATGGAAGGCATTGACTTTATAACCTGTAAACTCACACAACCAAGCACAAAGCAGGATACAAGCACAAAGTAAAACTATATAGTAATCAGGGTGTGTACATAAAGAAAAAGGGGCCAGAATACAAGACCATCTGGAAAGTACAAGGAAAACTAAAAATAGATCTTATGAACACCCACCAAGTATCCTACCTGAAGGGAAGGTATAGCTCTTGAACGGTCATCTCTGCGGTACGCCTCATCTAATGTCTACCTCTGAGCTACCTCTAGTCTTAGTACCCTCGTCCTCCTTCAGTGTTGTCTATTGTCTGCACAAAACACAACAAGGTATGGGAATAACCCATCCAGGGGTGAGTATAAAAATACTTAGTAGGGACCCCAATACCCTCAAAGATCTCACAAAATCTACCAAGGATAAACCATAAAGCATGAAAACAACTGACAACCCTACTTAGGTATATTCCCATACATATACCTATGTTTTCCAGTATACCCATCTCATTCATGAGGAAACACAAGGCCTAACTATTTTAGCCAAAAGCTCAATTATTCCATGGAGGAAATATTACCATAAAGGTAACACCCCAAAGGTAAGTACCACAACAGAAAATCCACAAAAAATTTTACCACAAAGGTATCACAAAAAATGTATGTACCAGAATGGTAATGCCACATAGAAGAGTACCACAAAGCTGTGACTCAGCTCACACTAGGTATAAATTAGGTATGGTAGTAATGATGATTAGATGTAACGGCTGAATCATATAACTCTGTTGAGAGGTTGACCCATGTAGGATCCTAAATCATCACACCCATATAGGATCCTAATACAATAGACCCACGTAGGATCCTTGAGTAGTCCCACGTGGATTCATAGAGTAGATCCATGTGGGATCCTAGAACATAGACCCACGTAGGATCCCAAATCACATACCGATGTAGGATCCCAAGGGATAGACCCACATAGGATCCCTTTCTCATATTACAGCTAGCCACAGGGTTTCCGCACTAAGCTCGCATGATTCCGAGAGGGTCCAGTCCTCAAGCCACAGGTCGATACTCTAACTACCGAGATTTCCCCTGAATAAGTATCCCAAAGGACCTCCATTTAATAGGGGTCTCATTTCAATAGACGATGCGTCAATCAGATGTATGGTCTGTAAGTTATTGGCCTTTTAGTCTAAAGGGCCTGGTTGGATTCGTGTTCGATCCAACCTGGCCATACCCAACTTTATCCAAAACTCACGTGGGGTATACCAAAAGGACCGTCTATATCCTAGGTTTATGGTGCCATAGATTCTTTTTCAAACGGACCCTTTTAGGTCAAGTTATAGTTAAAAGAGTGAAAAGGGGTCGAAGCTGGTCCATGTGCGGCCTGACCCAATCGGGCCGACCTGGCCTGGGATGAACCGACCTAGTTTGGGTCGACCCGGACCGACCCGGGTCTGGCCCTAGGTCCTACCAGGCCCACTAGGTCCGGCATGTCCCGCAGGGCAGCCCGCTGTGGCTCGTGCCAGGGTGGACCTATGGTGGGGTCTTCCCTAGCCGCCACCCAAGGGGGAGGCACCCCCTGGGTACCTAAAATTGATGGGTCATTCTGGTTGGGTGGCCGATCGGTCGGTGCCATGTGGTGTCGCCAGCTGGCATACAGATCTCGAGGTCCCGCTCGAGTCCCCAGCTGGCTGGATGGCCAGCCCACCTGCCCAGCGCGGTCGCACGCTGCGCCACCATCAACAGCCGACAGTGAGCCAGACCCCCCCCCCCTCACTACCGCGACCTTGTTCCATGACCCCTGCATTCTTGGCAGTGTGGATGTGTGTCGCGTCCCCCTTTATGCGGCCGGCCAAGTGATGGCTGCTGCCATTTCTCAGCCATGGCCGATGGGGTGCATCCCTTCTTCTATGGCGCAGTTGCACCGCCACCGTCGTCGCGGCTGGCTGGAGTGCCAGCCACCACATCCGAGCCCTTTCGGCACCTGTCACCGACATTGTTTGTCAGCGACGTTCCTCGAGTCATCGTCTGCACCCTGGTGGCCCATTCATCATTATATTGACTCCCACACTCATCTCGGGACATCGCCATAGATTCAAGACCACCACAGTTGGAAATTAATCAACCCAAAAACAAGACGTGAAGAATAACAAAATCCACAATGGTTGCACATAGGTCGATCCATGTTCATTTGGATCGCACTCTACACATTAGAATGGTAGCAAGCGACATAATTGTTCTTGAATCGAGAATAATGATAAGAAGGAGTAAGAGGTATACAAAAGAAACAATCCATAACTCAAAGATTCGTTGACGTTGGGGAGGAGAGGGGAAGATGGATGTCAGTTCATCATCGTTGAAGACATTCATTATTGGAGATCCTTCGATGGAGTTCTTCATCGGAGGACTTCCTTTGTTGGAGAATGTTCTCCAAAACTCTCCCCAATTCCCCCTTTTCCAACACTTTCCCCCAAAACTCAAGAAAATGAGGATACAACCTATTAAATTAAGTTTATTAATTTAATTTGAGTTGGCACATTAATAAATTTGATGTTGGCACAATTAATTGGAAAAGAAACCAGGAGTCACCTCCATCATTTAAGGGGGAGTTCAAGGGTCGGGTGGTCCCCACCATGAAATTCAAATTTGGAGTTCTCAAGCTCAGGTGGTCCCCACCACCAAAAAAATTTGGAGGATTAATTTTCATAAATAAAATAAGGCTAGTTTATATTATTTTATCCTATGTAAAGCACAAAAACTAACATTCCTCCTCGACCTATTGCGGTTGAGGTGAACATCTCTTTAAGTGAATACCAGTGCTACGAGCTCAACAGTATCCTCAGATTTCAATTCCGAGCACCGGATCAAAAGCTACCAAAACCCACTCGCACGTTTATTAAACGTACCCGAAAGCAAAAGTTCATAAATTAATTCCAGGCACTATGGGCCTTGGAATCACATGCCGTCCATTTTCGCGGACTCATAATATTCCTATATAATTAAAAAAATTCATAGAAAAATTTGGTTATTACAATCTCCCCACCTTAGGGCTTTGCGTCCCCAAAATCCATGACACAAACTAATGAAAAAAGTGGGGGTACTGAGCACATATCTGAGCCTCCCGCTCCCAAGTTCTCTTTTGAAGGTTCTTGTGCTGCCAACGGACACGAACCAGAGGTATTGACCGCCCACGAAGGACCCACTCCGGTCAGCCTGCAATCTCTATTGGAACCTCCGTAAACATCGTCCAATCATCGATGCCCAGCTCGCCATGGTCGATGATGTGAGATGGGTCGTGCACGAATCTCTTCAACTGGGATGCATGGAAATTTTCGTACACCCGGTTGAACTGAGGTGGAAGAGTTAAGCAGTAAGCCACCTTGGCAACTCTGCTGAGGAACTAAAAGGGTCCAATGAACCTCAGAGATAACATGATACCCTGACCAAATAGCTTTAAACCTCATTGGGGTGAGAACCATATAAAGATGTGGTCACCATCCTTGAACTCCAGAGGTATCTGTCTTCTGTCGGCATAAGACTTCTGCTTACTCTGTGAAGTATTCATCGACTACAAGATGATCTGAACCTTCTACATGGTAACCCGTACCATCTATGGTCCCGTGAGTTCTGACTCCCCTGGGTCATTCCAAAATAATGGAGATCTGCAAGGTTGGACGTACATAGCCTGAAAAGGTGCCAATTCAATGGTGTAGTGATAGCTATTATTGTATGAAAACTACACCAAGGGAAAGTGATCCTCCCAGCTCTGACCGAAGTCGAGGATGCAAGCACGCAACATGTCCACAAGGGTTTGAATGGTCCGCTCAGTTTGGCCATCCGTCTGAGGATGGAAGGCGGTGCTCAAATGAAGCTACATCCCAAAATCCTCCTGTATCCCCATCTATAATCGGGAAGTGAAACATGCATCATGATCAGAGACAATCGTCAAGGGTACTCCATGTACTGGTACAATCTCCTGCACATAGAGGCGTCCCACGCTCTCTACTGAACCCTGCTCTCTGATCGGTAGAAAGTGGGCTGACATGGTGAGTCGGTCTAAGATCACCCAGATAGAATCATGACCTCTAGATGTACGTGGAAGTCTGGTCATGATTTCCATGGATATTCCATCCCACATCCACTCTAGGACCACTAAAGGCTAAACTAAGCTCGCTGGTACTTGTTGCTCCTCCTCCACATGCTGACAAGTGTGGCATTGAGAGACAAACTCTGCTATTACTTACTTCATTCTCGGCCAACAGTTTTATCATCGGAGGTCCTAGTACATCTTTACCACTCCTGGATGTACCGCTAGAGGGGATGTGTGGAACTCCCTCAACACTTCTTCCCGAAGCGACACTGGAACCATGGTGCATCCTCTAAAATGGATGTCGTGCTACCCACCTTCATAAAATACATTAAGTGCCTGTCTTGTGGATATCTGACCACTTCGAGCCTCACAGTTAGTGTCCCCACAATGTGTCTCCCTAACTCACTGAAGGAGTGGGGAAATTACAGAAAGATACTGAAGAAATTTTTCTCAAAATTGATCCACAAAGGGTATATGCAAAGCGGGCAGCTTCTCCGTCGCCTCACCTAGCACCTCTATACCAGATTTCCTACTGTGTTCATCTGCTAAAATGTTCCCCTTCCCAAGAGTATAGACTATCTCGAAGTCATATTATTAGAGGAACTCAAGCCAACATCATTGTCTCAGGTTCAGGTCTTTCTATAGGAAGATATACCTGAGACTCTGGGGATCAGAGTAGACCGTAACGCTCACCCATCTGATAGTGTCGCCACATCTTCAAAGTGAAGACAACTGCTACTAACTCAAGGTCATGGGTAGCATAGTTCTACTCATGCAGTCTCAGATTTAAACAACCATATGCGATAGCTGCTCACTCCTTCATCAGGACACATCTAAGACCATTCCTTGATGTGTCGCAGTAGACTACGTACCTAACGCCCTCCTCTAGAAGGCTCGATATGGGGGCACTGGTCAGCCTCTGTCTCAGCTCCTGAAAACTCTGATGGCATCTATCCGACCTCACAAAGGGTTTCCCCTTATTCTTCAATGCTAATAAAGGTGCTGAAACTCTAGGGAAATCTAGAACAAATCTCCGGTCATATCCAGCCAAACCCGGGAAACTTCGTACCTCTGTAACACTCCTAGGTAGATCCCAAGAAAGTATCGCCTTAATCTTCACTAGATCCACCGCAACTCCAGCCTTTGAGATGACATGTCTCGGAATGTGAACCTCCCAGATCCAGAACTGGCACTTCGAGAGCTTACTGTAATGCTGGTGCTCTCAGAGTGTGTTTAGAACTTCCTTCAAATGATAGGCATGATCCTCCTCAATAGCCGAGTAGATCAGAATGTCATCGATGAAGACTACTACAAAGTGATCAAATTAAGGCTGAAAGATCCTATTCATGGGTCCCATGAACACTACTGGAGCATTGGTCAGGCCGAATGGCATGACAGAAAACTCATAATTATTGTACTAATATCTGGAAGTCTTCTTCTACACATCCTCATCTCGTACTCTGAGGTGGTGATAACCTGATCTGAGGTCTATCTTTGAGAACCACCGTGCTCCCTTTAGCTGATAAAATAGGTCATCAATCCTTGGTAGTGGGTACTTATTCTTAATGGTCACCTAGTTCAGACGCCGATAGTCAACATAATGTCTCAACCTCCCATCCACCTTCTTGGCGAACAAAATTGGGGTTTCCCAAGGAGAAACACTGGTCCAGATGAACCCCTTCTCCTATAAGTCCTCCATCTATACCCATGGATCACGAAGCTCCGTAGGAGCCATCCGATACATTGGTGTAGATTTCGGTATTGTCCTGGGGTACAAGTCAATGTAAAAGTACACCTCTATTTGAGGAGGTAGACCCAGAACATTATCAGGGAAGAAATCCATGTAATGGTCCACCACTACAAGATAGCTCAGACTCTCCACATCAACCGCTCCGAGGGTAAGGCTAGCCAACTGATTAGTGATCAGATTCACTATCCTTCATGTAAGTACATCCTATGCTGTAAAGGCTACCTTTTTTCCAGTGAAGGTAAACCTAGTCCCATCATCATGGATACACCACACATTTTGCCTAATGCAGATGATCTGGGCATGGACTATAGATAACAAATCCATACCCAAGATGATGTTTTAAGGCCTAGACACCGCAACTAGAAGATCCCAACTGAAGCTCTCGGCTCCTAGAGTAATCTCACACTGCCATCACCTATGTGTTATTGTCAAATCCTTTCCCATAGGAGTCTATAGCCATAAGGATCGAGCCAGTGTCTCCACTGGAATCTCTGTGCTCCGAACGAGGTCAGTGGAAATAAAAGAATGACTTGCACCTGTGTCTATAAGTAATGAATCTATGGTAGAGTAGACACAGATTGTACCTCATATCATCTCCGGAGCACCGTGGTTATAGGTCTCAGCTGCATGGAGCTGAGCTCGCCCCTGTCCACCTGCTCCCTATGGTCAGGGTGGACCACCTTGTGGTGGTGGCAGTAACACCTCGAATCGTTGCCCACTACCAGCTGTACAACTAGCTCCTTGTCCACATCTGCATGCTCCATACAGACCCCCTTTGTCGAACCTCTGCCTCTACCTGGGTGGTCCTTCATCCATCTATTGTTCATCTGTACTATGGTTCGGGAAGTCACGTTCCATGTGACCCTACCCACCGTATGTGTAACAATGCATACTGCTTACATGACTGGCTCTGTCTCAGGTGCCCTGCACAACCGACCTTGAATCCTACGGTCGTCCACCTATAGGTCTAGTCCTCTTGGATGTCTGTAACATCTGTATGATTCCAGATGCAGAGGAATCCGCTATGTGACACCCAGTGGTGGGTCTCGCTACTGGTGACAGCTCAGCAAGAAAACTCTCCACTAAGAGGGATCAATCTAACACCCCTGCAAGCGTCGAGAGGCTGAGAGAAATCATCTATGCCCTAATCTTCCACCTGATCCCATGCTCGAAGGTTTGGGGAATGAAGAATGGGTCACACACCATATCAGTGGAGTAGCATGAGAGTTCGATGAACCTCACTGAGTACTGAGACAAAATCATGTTTCCCTACTGTAAATGAAGAAGCTCTTGTATGCGCACTGCGCGAAGGTTCTCTAGGATAAACTCTTCCCGACAAAGGCTCTCAATGTCTTCCCAGAAAATTGTCACATCATCGTGAACCTGGAGCATCATGATCCACAATCTTCCTACTGCTGCCTGTAGAAGACTGGTGGCAAGGATCACCATGATATCAGATGGTGTTCCTACCAGTCAGATGACTCTCACCAGGGCCTCCATCCAATCCTTAGCCGCTTGGGGGTCCATCTTATCCCTGAAACTAGGTGGCCTATGGTGCTAGAACTTTTGAAACGTGCTCTTGCAGAGTGTACTCTCTACTACTGGGGATGGTGGCAACTGTGGCCTAATGGGTAATGGTACCACTAGTTACTATGCTGATTTCTCTACTGATAAAGGGCCTTGCACAGAGGCCTCATTTATCAGTGGGCTGTCACGACATGCTCTACCCAGAACCTATGCTGGATGTCCATGTAGAGGCATCCTGAAATGAAATAGGTGTGCCACGGTCAATAAGATATACCTATTGAGCTAACTTAAAGAGATCATAAAGAAAACTTTTCAAAACACACATGAAATCATTGTTTTCGTGCACTGAGTCATAAATCAGAAGTCAGGGTCCTGGTGTATGGATAAATCGGCCACCTCACCAACATTGGAATCCCTAAACTAATTACCACACTCATAACACTTAACAAGATTGCTGTTAGAAGATCAATGTCCAATGTTCTATGGTAGAACTGACTGCACTTATACCAATTTGTCATGACCCATCCCCCGGGGCTCGTACTGTGACTACCCCAAGCCCGCCATCCATAGGCCCGGGGCTGGCGACTAGCACTAAAAGGCATATACCCTAAAACTAGGAAGGCATTTCCATTATAACCAATAATCTCATACAACTAAGCACAAACCAGGATACAAGCACAAAGTTAAACTATATAGTAAACAAGGTGTGTACAGAAAGAAAAAGGGGCCAGAATACAAGCCCAACTAGAAAGTATAAGGAAACCTGAAGCAGCTCCAGTGACCACCTTCCAAGGATCCTACCTGGTGGGTAGGTACAACTCTTGAATGGTCTTCTCTATGGTATGCCTCGTCTATTTTCCACCATCAAGCAACCTCCAGTCTAGGTACCCTCATCCTCCATCAGGGTTGTCTATCGTCTGCACCAAACACAACAAGGTGTGGGCTTAGCCCATGCAGGGGTGAGTATAACGATACTTCGTAGGGACCCCAAGACCCTCAAAGGTCTCTCAAAATCCCAAAAGGATAAACCATAAAGGATTAAAACAACTTACAACACTACTTAGGTATATTACCATACATATTCCTAAGTAATCAAGTATACCCATCTCAGTCATGAGGAAACACAAGGGTCAACTCTTTTATCCAAAATATCAACTCTTTCATGGAGGAAAGATTACCACGAAGGTAACACCCAAAAGGTAAGTACCACAAAGGAAAATCCACACATAAGTATACAATAAAAGTATCAAAAAAATGTATGTAACACAAAGGTAAAGCCACACAAAAGAATAACACAAAGGTATGACTCAGCTCACACCATGTATAACATAGGTATGGTAGTAATGATGATGACATGTAACAACTGAATCATCTTACTCTATTGAGAGGCAGACACATATAGGATCCCAAATCATCAGACCCACGTAGGATCCTAGTACAGTAGACCCACATAGGATCCTAGAGTATTCCCATGTGGATTCCTAGAGAGGATCCATGTGGGATCCTGGAACACAAAACCTCGTTGGATCACAAAGCACAGACCCACATAGGATCCCAAGGCACAGACCCACATAGGATCCCTTTCTTAAGTCATAGCCAGCCACATGGTTTCCACTATAAGCTCTCTGGATTCTAGGAGGGTATGGTTTTCAAACCACATGTTGATAATAAAACTAACACCATGTCCAATGAAGAATTATCCAAAAGGACCGCCATGTAATAGGGGTCTCAAAGCAATAGATTCTGCGTCAATTGGACACTTAGTCTGTATGTTATTGGCCTTTTAGTCTTTAGGGCCTGGTTGGATTCGTGTTCCATCCAACCTGACCATACCCCAACATTATCCAAAACTCAAGTGGGGTATACCCAAAGGACCAACTCAATCCAATGTTTTCGGTGCTGCAGACATTTCATCAAACGGATGCCTGTAGGTCATGTTATAGAAAAAAGAGTGAAAAGGGGTTGAATATGGTCCAGGTCCGATCCGACCTGGTTGGGCCGACCAGACCCGGTTCGGGTCGACCCGGCCTGGCCCACTGGGCGGCCTGCTGTGGCCCATAGATGGGTGGCCCCAAGGTGGTGTCTGCCCTAGACATCACCCAAGGAGGAGGCGCCCCCTGGGTGCCTCGAACGGCTGGGCCGTTCAGGTTGGGTGGCTGACCGGCTGTCACCACTTGGCACCGGCACCTGGCACGCAGGACCCGCGGTCCCGCTCAGCTCCCTCTTTGGCCAGATGGAGATCCCACCTTCGCGGCGTAGTCGCACGCCGCACCACCACCACCAGCCGGCAACGAACCAGCCTCCCCTCCTTCACCACAGTGGCCTCATGCCGCGGTCCCTGCACGCCCGACGGTGCGGACCCACGCCGCCACCCCCTTCATGCAGCCGGACAAGTGTCAGTAATCGCTATTGCTCCGACACAACCGTTCTCTAGTGCTGCGGTCACACTGTCGCCATCGCCGCGGCTGTCCGGAGTGCTGTCCGCTGTTCCCAAGCCCTTCCGGCACCGTTCCCTGGCACCGATTGCCGACGAAGTTCCTCGGGTCACCAGGCAAGCCCTGGTGGTCTGTTCTTCATTCCATAGTCTCCCACACTCATCTCAAGATGTCGTCATTGATTCAAGGCCACCACGGTTGGAAATTTTTTAACAAATAAAAAAGCCGCGAAGAACACCAAAATCCCCAAGGGTTGCGGTGAGGTCGGGCCATGTTCATTTGGCCCACACTCTCCACATTAGAATGGTAGCAATCAGTATAGTTGTTCTGGAATTGAGAATAATGTCAAGAATGAGTAAGGGGTATACAAAATAAACAATCCCTACCTCTAAGTTTCATTGGCTTCGGTGAGGAGAGGGAAAGACGGACATTGGTTCATCTTTGTTGATGACATTCCTCATTGGAGATCCTTCGATAGAGTTCTTCGTCAGAGGACTTCCTTTATTGGAGAATATTCTCCAAAGCTATGCCCAGTTCCCCTTTGCCAACACTTTCCCCCAAAACTCAAGAAAATGCAGAGACAACCTAATAAATTACGTTTATTAATTTAATTGGAGTTGAAAAATTAATTAATTTGATGTTGGCACAATTAATTAGAAAAGAAACCAAGAGTCACCTCCCTCATTTAAGAGGGAGTCAAGGGTCGGTTTCTCCCCACCGTTGATCTCAAATTGGGAGTTCTCAAGATTGGATGATCCCCACCACCAAAAAAAATTGGAAGGATTAAATTTTATAAATAAAATAAAGCTAGTTTATTTTATTTTCTCCCACGTAAAGCACATAAACTAACATTCACCCTCGACCTACTACAGTTGAGGTGATGGTCTCCTTAAGTGAATATTGGTGATGCGAGCTCAATGATGTCCTCATATTTCAATTTTGAGCACTGGTTCAAAAGTTACAAAACCCCTCTCACACGTTTACTGAACGTACCTGAAATAAAAAGTTCAGAAATTCATTCCAACACTCCAGGCCTCGGAATCACACACTGTCAATTTTCACAGACTCGTAATATTGCCATATAATTAAAAAAATTCATGGAAAACCCAGGTCATTACATGATATGTTTTCCATAACCACATCACATGGATGATATATATATACATGTATTTAAATAAAGGATATTATTTTTATAATATAATCATCATTCTAGAAATACAATGTAACACTTACCTTCTTTCAATCATGATCTTTGAAAAATAGAAACGTTACTCATGCATACGTATGACCTACCGTCTCAATGATTGTAACATAGTTTGTTTTTCATAATCAAATTTAAGGTTTAGTTTTAAAAATATAATTTATGTAAAAAATTATAATTATGTCATTATTATTATTTTGGATAGGATCACATAATGCCCTCATTGACCATAGTCAGCCTATTGATGTAATTTTGGACTTATGAGAAGAATATCATCAAAACATTCGGCATGAACTTAATTGATCAAGTAATTGAATATAACATGATATTAAATAAAAATGATAATATTGAAAAGGGTTCTTAAGAATTTATATAATTATCATAACTTTATTATTCAGGTATACAAAGAACATACATGAAGATTTAGACTCGAGGTAAGGGGTACTTTACTTTAAAAACCTCATTTTAAATGTTTTAAAGATTTATTTTCTAAATATTTATATTTCATGTCTATATTAATAATATTATTTTATAGATGTAATTATATGGACATAAATTAATTATAAATTAAATTTTATGTCTCTTATTACTTTCTCTAAAAAAATTCAAAAGGGAATCTTTTTACATATTTTATACGAAATGTTTGGAATTTCTATATAAATGATAAAAAGAATGATCCATTTTAACGTATATGTAATCATGGGTATTTCCAACTACCATAACCATTATTCTATTTTTTAGATTCTTTTACAGTGTTTCATGTTTTCTTCAAGCAAAAATACTCATTACATTTGATCTGGGTATGTAAGATCCTGGAATTTTCTAGAGTCATCTCAGACAAGTTTTCTGGTATTTTTTGACGTTTTTAAGTACCCTTATTTAGAAGAGTGATTTGGGGTTCATTTGGGTGAATTTTTAAGAAAAACTAATGGATAGTGGGTTGTGCACGGTTTGTGCACGGTTTGAAAAACTGTGCAACTAAACCCTGCAAACCTATACAGAGAGGTCCACAAGGTTTGTGCACAGTTTGAAAAACTGTGTGACTAAACTATTACAAATATACAAATCTGGATAGAGAGGTCCGCACGGTTGGTGCATGGGTTTCCCTAACCATGCACCTCGTCCCAAGAAACCATGCGTATGGGATTAATTATCCGAAAATCCTTTTTAAAACCACCCGAACCCCCGAGACTCCCATATTTTGACCTTAGATTAGTATTGACAATTTATAGGTGATCTCAAAGCCTTCCAGAGATATTCCTATGTGATTCGGAAATTATTATTTGATATCAAAAGCTTGGATTGAAGATCTGTTCTCTTTCCAATAAGTGGATTTCATCTTGTTGCTTCTCCCATTCATTCCTCTATATTTCCTTGATCTTTTCATGGAAGATATCCACTATTTCCATGGATCTAAACCTATGTGATGATATCTAGATCTACGATTGTGGATCTAGATCTATATTTTCAAGATCTTGATGCCTTTAATCTTAATTTTGGTCTAGGGATTTAGATCCAGAGCCTGATTGATGATGTTATGCTACTTGAAATTTGCGTATTTTTATTGGGATAACATTTATCAATAAACCGAGGTTGGTGGTCTATATCGGACTCCCATAGTTGTGGATTTGATATGTGAATTTGAGTTCTATGGATTTTCAAGCTTCCCTTGAGAATTGATTTCCTAAATTTTAGTAATTAGGAATGTGGAATTGAATTCTGATTACCGTGGTGATTAATTGATTATTGAATAATTGAACAAAATAAGGGGGTTTTCTAATTAGATTTTGTTTTGGAGATTAGTTATTAGTTGAGATGTTGTAATTTAGATCATGAATTGATTATGATAAGATAATTAATTGGGGGAAATTAATTATGAAATGATATTTGGCTATATAAGATAATAAATTGTGAGAATTAATTATATACCATGATGTTGATCAATGATAATATATTGATAGAATTAATTATGACAAGTTGAGATTTAATATGGACAATTAATTGGGAATAATTAATTATCGAATGATAATTTTGTTGATTGATTAATTAATTGATGAATTAATTAATGGTTTATGTGCTTAGTTAATTTTTGAGTTATCTAACGTCCCTTAAAATGTTTAAATAATCGTTGGATTAGTAATCGAATGATGTGGCTAATTCTTGTGAAATAAAGAATGATTAAATGGATGACATTTTTGTGTTACTGGACATGGTATTCTAGATCGATTAGAAGTTGGGACGTGGACATGGCATTCCTCCCCAATAGTAATCCAAGCATGAGATTATGGGGTTTTTGACATGACAACCTACAACGAATGAGTTATTGAGTGTTAGAAATGATGACCTACACTGAATGAGATTTGGGGTGCTTAAAATGACGTTCAAAACCAAATGAATGATAATAATGAATGATGATTCAAATGGGAAACACGAATTGAAACTAGGCCTAATGTGATGATTAAAGATTAAATGACAATGTGATAACTATTTAATTATGCATTGTATTTATTTCTTCATAAAACTTCAAACACTATCTTTTGACTGGTCTTGTTTTAGACACCATTTGTGGTGGCCTACTGTTTTGTACTCACACACTATTCGGGCCTCCTGATTATCACCTGAGTAGACATTGTTATTGTAGGACATGATAAGTGAAAGGCCCAGGGATATGTTTATTTTTAGGATTGGGGAATTGGAGAGGGAACCCGATGTGTTTTAGGATCTGTATTGGAGTCATTGTGTTTTTACTTTTAGTTACACTGTAGACACTCGACATTCTCATTGTCGTGGCATGTTTTACCATCCAATTAAGTATAGTATTTTCTTGTTTAGAAAATCATATGACATGGTATTTTTCTAGTTATTTATATGCTTCTGCACTTGGGTATTTTTTTTCTTCCATTGGTGTTTTATTCTGATAAAAGAGGGTATTGTCTCTCCAAGACTGACAAACCAGACCCTCAATGCTAGTCAGCACCCTCTGGTGTATGAGGAGGTGCGCTTGATGGCATGTGGCCAACTGGCTTGGGGCACCATTTAGTGACACCCAGGTCGGGATTTCACATGGTATTTTCAAAATGGTTTATATAGAATAGATTTTTCAATATTTGTAAATGTTTTCTTATGGGAGCAATGAATAATTATATGAGTTTAATGTTGAATATTGAAATATTTTTTGTGTTCTGATTATTTGATAGTTCTAAGGTTTTATTTATGATGACAGGTGGTTCTTTTATAAACCACAGATGTGTGGTTCCATTATAAACCAAAGATAGGTGGTTACAAATTAAACCATTGATGGGTGGTTACATTATAAACTAAGGATAGTTGGGTATGTTATATCCCTCCACTACATTGGGAAATAATTTTGTTCTCTAGGGAATTTCTTAGAAGTTAAATAATGTATAAAGTAACCTACGTGATTTATTTTTAGTTGCAATTTTTTTCACTGAAACCTCATGATTTCACAAGGTAGTCTAATGAGATTATGTTTAAATGAAATTATGTGTTACTTCTTAAAGGTGAAATATATAAATTGGTGAAATGGTTTTCATGAGTTTTTCATGATTTCAAAAAAGATTTTATAAATATTATTTTTCCTTTAATATTTCTATTGAAATGGTTTACTAATATCTTTCGGTAGAGTAGTTGATTTCTTGAGTAAGAAAATATTTATTTTGAGTCCAAAATTTATTTTTAAAAAGGGAAAAATTTTATGAGTATTAATGGACTAACAGGTTTCCTTGTTTATTTTTATATATCTTACAGAGATTTTTTTCTCCCAAATTTTAATTTTTTTTCCTATGATTTAGAGACGTGTAATAATAAATAAGAATTCATGTTGAAAGTCCCAAATATTCTTAATGAAAATAAAAAATATTTTATTTTAAATGTTTTATGTCATGGAAAAAATGAATATAGAGTGTATGTGTCCACATTGAAAGAGTTTTTCCTAATTATATAAATATATAAATTTATAAGGTCCTTGGGTATATAACTAATCCCATATTTCTTTTTGATGATGTAAGATTTGTATGGTTGAATGTGGTCCATGTTTATCTGTATCATGCCAGAAATTAAACAAATTATTTTTAGCACTAGATACAGGAGTATAGGTTTGGGGTTATTATAGTTTGTATTATATAATGTTTTAGAAAAATTGGGATATTATAATGTTTTAATGAAATTTTGACTTAAGTGTTATGGATACCATTAGGGGTTTGTGAGTTTAATCTTTATCATAAGTTCAATGTATCAACCCCTTTTAAGGTTTTAATTTTTGTTATTTTCTGGTGATTAATGGTATTTTGGAAGATATTTTATTATTTTGAGGTATATGTAATGCATAGGTTTAACATTAAGGATTATTTTGGAAGAATACTATTACGTGTTTGGGGATTAAAGTTGAAATATATGATATAAACATTGATGTTAAAACATTATTTAGTGTTGATGATATTAAGGTTAATTTTGAGGATGTTCATCACATTTTTAGGAATTTTATATGAATTATATTGATTTTGTTTTTGTAAAAAGGAAAACCCGTAAGCTGGGAAAAAACTCGTCGCATCTGACAAGGGTATAGGGAATTAACCCAAAACTGAAAAGCGACAAGGGTACAGTGCCTACCACTAGCCTACGTGATGTATTGATTAGTGTGACACTATTTCTTTACTTGAATGATTTGACATATAATGATTAATTTTATTTTAGGAACATCTTTTTTATTATATAGATAACCATGAGATTGGAATGTGATATGGTGTTTATGTCATTAATTTTGTTTTTGAAGAAGATCAATATTTTGGATAAATTACATGATTAAGGTAAATAGAAATTATTTTTGATAAGATCATATATTTATTTTAGGAATAACGGTTGATTTATCTTTTGGATGTATACATCATTTTATTTTGGATTTATGGTGATTCATGTTATTTATGAAAATTATTAGCATATTTTGGAGATTATATGATTAAGGAATATACATTTTTGGTATATGACTTTATGAGTAACTAATATTTATTGGATGTAAATGTTAAATTAATCTTGGAAGAATATGTGCTCAAATAATTATAACCTTAGGGTTTCAATCATAGTCAGGAATATTTTAATGAATATTAATGTTAGACCTTTTATGATATTACTTGATTTTTGAGACAAGTGTATTATTTTTTTCATTTAAAGGTTTATTGATTTTTATAATTATATTATCATATGATATCCATTCTGATTTTAGTTAATGTATTAATATAGGAGGAATAATTTGTGATCCTTTTTGGATTATGTGATCTTTTAGTAGTTGATTATAGTGCTTCAGGAATAAAAATCCTTCTTAAATACTCATTATTTGGAGTAAAAGAGAAGATTATGGTGGAAATTGATTAAAGGAAGAAATGTTTTTTTTCAAGTTAGTATGTTTCCTTATGTTCGTACTCTATATGGTAAATAAATTCCCCGATTCTAGGAAAAAGATCCTAAAACAAAAAAGATATCATATTAACTTCATTTATGATGAATTAATGGTAATTTTCACACATGATTAATTTTTAGTTTTGTGTTAATTAACTTCCTCATGTTCATTCAATTTGTTGTGACTTATATTCTCTATCACTCTCTATCATTATTTAAACTTTATAGTTTTACTCCATATCTATTTTTTTTTAACTTCCCACTAATGTTCTCAAATTCGAAAATCTAGTTATGTGTTATTCCAGATTACCTTCATACTTCCATTTCCCACTTTTGAATTGGAAGTTTTATTAACCCTATTTATAATGAGGGATTTAAAAAGAAGGAATTTTCCAATGTCAAACCCTTGATTTCTGAGACTAAATTCAAATAATAAAGAATCAATTTATTAAAGGGGAAGAATGTAATACCATGTGATTTTAAAAATAAAACTATGTTCAATAACATATATAACCCAAAAAACTAATCATAAATGAACCAAAAAATTTTATTATTTAAATATTAACATTATAACATAGCCATTAAATTATATGGTATAAATAATATTACATGATTTATGAAATATATGTAAAGTTCCTACTCAAAATAAATTTATTGATAAAATTTGAGTAAATAATCACTCAATATTCTGTCATTTTATTCTTCAAAAATATGTTTTCTTTAAAAACAATTTTTATTATTTTTTGTAAGAAAATATCATAATTAATTTCTAGAACTTTAAGAAATTTTATTTGATAAAAAAATATCATTTTTGAAATCAACATATCAAAATTTTCTTATGGTGAATTCTGATATTTTTTCTAAAATGCTTGACATTTCAATAAATATTGAAAAATATTTAATTTTATTGAAATATTTATTTTATTTTAAATTATTTACTTGGTAAAAGGATATTTGGAATTAGTTTTAAATTTTAATTTGTTCTTTTTGATTAAAACTAATCTAATTACAATCATTGTAATGAATTTTACATTTTAATTTTGTATAAAAACAGTTTTATACTTAAAAGGTATTTTTTCTAAAAAATAGTTTTTCATTGCATTTTATGTTTTAAAATGAAATTAATTTATATAACTTCTAGAAATTTAATCTTATAAATTTTTTTTCATATATTGAATCATTAGGTAAAAATTTTATAAATTGTTTTCTTTTATTTTTAGTTATTATGAATAATAACCATAATAAATAAAAGTCACCACAATAAACGTATATCGAGTAATTAAGGTTAAAAATAATATGATAAGGAATAAAAAATGACCCTAAAACTAGACTTTATACTATTGTATGAGTTTATTTCATCCATTTACATCCATGTTTTAATATTATTGAAAATTGGTTCCATATTTATTTGATTTCGACATTTTAATTATTTTATGTAATGAAAAGTTAAAAATGTTATTCTATTTGTTTTATTATATCTAAATTTTTGAAATATGGATAAATAAATGTTATGTTCGGTTATAAAACATTTATTTTAATGATAAAATATTTTTTATGATAATTTCATTATAATTTTTAATTATGAAATAATTGCCTTAAATGCTTACTCAATGCCGACATATTATTTATTTAGTTAATTGAAAAATAAAATAAATGATTTTAAAAATATTAAAATTATTATAATTTGAATGAATTATTGTGTTTAATGAATTTTTTAAATAAATATAACATTTTATTTATGTGTGAAATTATTATAGTCAAATTCAGTTGTTTTCATGTTGTTTTCAATGTCAAATTAAATGAATAATGTCGAAAATAATATTAATGGTATTTTATGTTAAATAATATTTTATTAAATTAACTAAAAGTCATAAAAATTTATATTGGACCAATTGATTGGTATATATTTAAAAATATCAACTATAGTCCATTTTCCTAACCAATTTTCTTTTTATAGTAACTATATTAACCCCCAAAGTGTAAAGACTTTTCTCTTGTGGTAATTATAAAAAAGGGCTAACGCATATTAAAACAAAGTGATTACTATAAAAACCTAATATAAACTTTTAGAAATTTGATTTTATAATAGGATTTATACCATTAATAATTCTATAATTAATTTATATCAATTTTTATCCTTTTATCCCAGAATATTAATTTAATTTTAAGTAATTCTAAGATTGCCCCTCCCATTACTTGTAAAAGGGAACATCCTCACCTCTTTTATTCACACTTAAAAATCCATTTAGTTTTTCAAATATCTACTAACATTCCTTCCTAATATAAATCCCTATGATCTAGAGGTCATATTTTTGGAATAATTCCAACCTTAGAGGGTTTAAGGTGTAAAGCAAAGAAAGTTGTCCAAAGAAGAGGTATATTATTTAAACAAATATTTTAGTATTATATTCTTCTTTTACCACCTTAAAATCTTCTTAAACAAAGATGAAATAATAAAAAAATTATATTAAATTTAATTAGATATTTTTATGTTAATTTTATAACCTATATTCATCTCTTCTATCAACAAATGGGAAACAAAATTGTCGTTCGTGTGTACAATGAACTACGACCTCACGAACCGACATACTTCATTTTTCATCACCGCTTATGATGGCCAGTTACAATGATGGATTATATATATATATATATATATATATATACTATTAATGACATAATTACCATATATCATCAAATTAATTACCTTTCCATCTATTGAAAAATAATATCATTCATGTGTACGTGTGGATTACCACTTACACCAAGCGACGTGGTTCGTTTTCTATAGCCATGTCACAATGGATGATATGTATAAGTGTTTTTAAAGAAATTAAATGATATTTATGATATAATCATCAGTATGGAAATATAAATTAACACTTAGTGTATTTCCATCATAATCGTTTAAAAATGGAAACGTTACTCATGCATACGTATGACCTGTCGTGATTGTAACATAGTTTATTTTTCATAACAATACTTCATGGATGGTTTTAAAAGTATATTTTTTTTATAAAAATTATAATTATTTCATTATTATTAATCCATATATGATTAAATAATTACCTCTTTGACCGTGGTTAACCTACCGAAGTCATTTTGGACGTATGAGTCGAATATCATAAAAAATATCTGATGTAAACATAATTGATTAAGTAATTGAAAATGACATGGTATTAAATAAAATATAATTATTTATAAAATTGAGAAAGTTTCTTAAGAAATTAAATAATTAACATATTTTTAATATTTAGGAGGATAAATAAGATACTTTAAGTGTCAGACTTGAAGGGACACTTTAATTTAAAAACCTAAGTTTAAATGTTTTAAAGAACTGTTGTACAAATCATATGTTCCATGTTTATATTCTTAAAATTATTTTATGGATGTATTTATATAAAAAAAATTAAATATAAAGGAAGTTCTATGTTTTTTTTACTTTCTCTAATTTTTTTTGAAAAGGCGTCTTTTTACACATTTTATATGGAACATTTTTATTTTATTTACAAAAGACAAAAAGAATGTTCTATTATAACATATATGACTTTAATGGTTTTTACCTCCACCATACCATTATTTTATGATTATATTCCTTAACTATATTCCATGTTTTCTTTAAATGAGCCTACATTGTTTTCTATTCATTTAAATTATATATTCAATTGAGGATGATCCTTTCATTGGGATATCCCAATCTGTTCATATCGGTCCCAATGTAAACAATGTGTTGTACATTATAGGGGACCACAAAGAGGGGATTTGGATTCTCAATAGGGGAAAAAAATACATGAAACCTTTAAAAATGAAATAGAGTTCAATGATGAGGTAAAAAAGTTTTTTAGTATATTAGGATTTTTTTGATAATATTATATGATCTCTAATGCATTAACATTATCTAAATAAAATATTAGACTACTCATTAAGACAATGTCTTCTACACATGATGATGTTACCAATCCCTCGGAAGAAAAAACTATAATGAATTAAACCCTTTGAAAAGATGTAAATGTAATTTTATAATATAATTTCTCTCTATTTTAATGAAAAATTATTTAAAGAAATGTTGATTTGATTTTCATTATTCCTTGTAGAGTTTGTTTATTTCAGAAAATTTTTGTCCATATGTCATGACATTGAAAGAAGACCAATGACACTGTGTCTACTCAATCATAGAGGTAATCTTGAATTTTGCACAATAAAATCATTTTCCAGATAATTAATTTATTTTTTCATATTTATGTTTAATTTATTTCCTTTTAGTATAACTCACATAATAATTGTTTTCATGTACAGGTGGATTCTTTTTTTTGAGTTGGGGTGGTATGTCCATCTTTGATGTCATTCTGCACCAAAACATACACTGAATTATTCTCCATCAAAACCTTTTCACCCCTATAATGGTTCATTTATTACTTTCTTTCAAGTTACCTACACTACCTTTGTTGGATGAGCAACAACATTGCCTCTTTTCAATTATAGAGGCAATCTTGATGTTTGTACCATAAAATCATTGTCCATAAAATTAATGTATTGTTTCATATTTATGTTTAATTTAATTATTTTTATTATTACTCGCAGAATAATTATTTTATTATAAAGGTGGATTTTTTTCGAGCTGGGGTGCTTTGCCCATATTTCATTCCTTTTTGCACCAAAATTTGAACAGAATTCTTCTCCCTCAAATCTATTCACCCCTACAGTGTTGAAATTTATCAATTTCCTTCAAGTTCCCTCCACTGCTCAATCCCAGAGGTAATCTTGATATTTTCATAGTAAAATCATTTTCCATAAAATTAATGTATTATTTCATATTTATTTTTAATTTATTTCTTCTTAGTATTACTCATAATAATTATTTTCTTATATAGGTGGATTATTTTTTTGAGTTTTTGTGGTTTGTTTGAAGCTGCTCATGTAGTATTGGCAGTTCGACAAAGAAATTCAAAGTAAATCATGGTAACATTAACATTTAGTATTGTTTTGAGACTTTGTGACATATAAGAATCAACTACACCTCAATTTTACACATGATGTGACTGGTATGACTCCAAGTACTTATATCTATTTAAAATTGACATTAATTTTAGAAAAAATAAAACGGACTCAATGTGTCTGTTATCTATTTATAATTGTCATTTTAGTTCAAAAATTGTAACTCACTCAAAACCGATCAAAATGCACTCATATTTTCTTAATTATCTGAGGAAATGATTCATAAGTCATTGGTGATGTGTAGGAATATATTTATGGTCAAACTGATACCCATTGTAATCAGAATCCGTCAAAAGTGTGTGTTTCAAGTTTAAAATGACATTTTATTAATAAATAAAAGTGACATACTCAAAACCAAGCAAACACATCCATATTGTTTTAATACTTTAGGAAAAAATACATAATTGATTTGGAATGTGTAGGAATCATCCACACCTCAATCTAATGCATGGTGTGATCGATATGACTCTAAGTGCCTCTTTATTTAAAATTGACATCAATTTTAGTAAAAAATCATACTAACCTACTGAAAATAGAAGAAAAACATTCAGAATATTTTGATATTTTAGGAAAATGATACATATGACATTTGAATCCAACGCACGGTGTGACCGGTACGACTCCAAGTGTGTGATTATTTTAAATTGACATCAATTTTAGTGAAAATGTCAACTGAACTACTCAAAACTGAGTAAACACATTCAAATTGTTCACAAAATTTAGGAAAATAATCCATAAATCATTTGTGATGTGTAAAAATTATCTGCATCTCAATCGGATACACAATGTGATCGAAATGAGTCAAAGTGCATGTTTCACTTTTAAAATGACATTTTAGTAAAAAAGGAAGCTGCAAATACTCAAAACCAAGAAAACACATTCATATTATTTTGATACATTAAGACTATGATCCAAAAGTCATTTATTATATATAAGAATCATGTACAACGCAATTAGACACACATTGTGACCGATAAGACTCAAAGCACGTCTTTTTATTTGAAATCGTCATCAATTTTAGTAAAATGGCTAATTTTATTATTCAAAACCGAGAAAACACATTCATATTGTTTTTATGATATACAAAAATGATCCATAAGTCATTTGTGACATGTGAGAATCATTCACACTTCAATTTAATGCATGATGTTCCCAGTATGACACATAGAGTTTATTATCATTTTAAAATCAACATTTTAGTTCAAAAAGTGTCACTCACTAAAAACCGATCAACCATGATTGAATTTTTTTTATAATTTAGGAAAATGATTCATAAGTCATTTTTGACGCGTAAGAATCTGTTTCACATCAAACTGATACATGATGTGATCTAAATGAGTCAAAAGTGCATGATTCCATTTTAAAAGAATTTTAGTAAAAAAGAAAATTTAAGTACTCAATACCAAGAAAATACATTCATATTGTTTTCATGCATTATGAAAATGATCCAAAAGTCATTTGAGATGTGTTGGAATCATCCTCACCTCAATCTGATTCACTATATGACCGATAAGACTCCAAGTGCATCTTTTTATTTAAAATTGACATCAATTTTAGTAAAACTAACACTTTCTGTTAATTTATTTCTTTATATTACTAACATAAAAATTGTTTCCTCATACAGGAGAGTTCTTTTGTTTGATAAAGGGTGGTTCTTCCATCAATAGCATGAGTCAGGTCAAGATTAATAGAAAAAGGAACATTGATTCTTTTGAATGTATTTAATAACTTGTATTTATGTAATTGTATAAAACAATGATTGAAATGTATATGTTATAGTTTTCTTCTTATGTTTGTGTTATAAATTTCATTTTATTTAAATTCTATATTGGGACATGTTTTTTTTGATATCTTGTATGTTTCTGGGGTTGTGGTGTGTTGTTACTGTATACTACAGTATAGCCCTTTATCAATGCTTCTATGAGCGCTGATAAAAGGTCCTTTATCAGTGCTTTTATAAGTGTGACTAAAGGTAAAATTTATTATAACTTCAATAAGAAATGATAAAAGACCATTTATCAGTGATTTTATAAGCATTGATAAATGGTGCCTTTAACGGTGCAAAACTAAAGCGTTGGTAAATTGTTCCTTTATCAGTGCTTCTATGAGGACTAATAAACAGTCCTTTATTTGTGCTTTTATAAGAATGAATAAAGGTACACTTTATCAGTGCTTCTATAAGTGATGATAAAAGACCCTTTTTCAGTGATTTTATAAGCACTTATAAATGGTGCCTTTAGAGGTGCTAAATTAATGTGTTGATAAATTTTTCCTTTATCATCGTTTTCTCAATGCTAATAAAAGATTGGGGTTTTAACCTCTCTCGTGTAGTCAGCGCTTTTCTAGAACTGATAAAGGCCATTTATAGTGCTTCTAAAGGCTTACTTTGTTGTAATTATGGGAATGACTACTATATTTTAGATGATATTGTACTTTCCAAAGTTAATATTAGATTTTATATTCATGGTTGATGATGGGATAATACCTCTAGGAATATTGAATAATAACTCTACTTCTAGATAATTGGTGATTGATTATATATTCATTCCCAACATGGATGAAATAAAAGAATGTGTAGAACTAGAATAAGACAAAGTACTTAATAGATTTGAGTGCACAATGAGTGTATCTTCCACCACATCATTTGGAGTCTCTACTTCAACGGTTATGATACAAAATATCTGAACCTTCTCCTATTTCTTATACTGAGTTTGTTGGTAGTTTCCCTATATTATCTTCTGATTTTTTATATTGGTTGAAAATGCGTCATAGCTTTCCACACATGAAGCATTGAACTTCAGGTTGGGTGTTCACCATCTTGCCTTTGTTGTTAGTGTTGAGAAGTTGAGGCTTCACCTCACCACGATAGATCTGAGCTATATTATCATCTCTTTTGAACATATATCACTTTCCACTCCCAAAAAAGCAGTTCCTTGAATGCTTCTTCCTGCATTTTTTTCGCATGGAAAGTTCCACTTTCTTTCATCCTCTTCCATGATCAAAATTATTCCTTGAGTTAGGCTCCATTTCTATTTTATTTCCATTAGACCTATGTGACCATAACATCTCTCCAAATTCTAATTCAACCTTCATTTCATTCCAAACTATCTCCCCATAGCTTTCATAGTTTGAATTTTCTAAATTCCACTGTATATGGGGTATTAGTGCACTGAAAATTCTATCAAATTTTACCTTAGGATCTTAACAAAGCTAGATGTGTATCATTCAAATCTTGTAAAGTTCATTTCATACACTATTGGAAAATGGACCTATCCCCATGGTTCTTCAAAAAACCGCAGTTATAGGATACCCTATACCCACAGTTTTAGAAAACCATGGGTATAGGGATCATTTAGAAACATATACGCATGGTTTTCCAAAACCATGGGTATAGGTCATCTATATCCACAAATTTTCCCAAAATCAGGGGCATGAATTTTTTTAAAGACTAATACCCACATTTATGAAAAACCGTGGGTGTAGGTGTTTTTTTTTCTAGATTTATACCCACAGTTTTAGCCAAACCATGGTTATAGGGTTTTCTCATAATACCTATACACACAGATTTGAAAAACTATGGGTATTGGGGTTTTTTTTCTGAAGACATATACCCAAGTTCTGGCCAAACTGTGGGTATAGCTTTCCCACCGGTAAAAAAAATTATGCGGGGAAACAAAAATATTTGACCCGAATATGGTTTGGATTAATATAATTACAAACATACACATATAAATACAAATAATATATGTAGTTTGGTTGGTAAGGTAGTTCGTGTTTTAAAGGAGTTCCACTGTTCGAATCTCTCTGAGTTTTTTTCTAATAAATGACTTATAATTAATATTAGTAAATAGATGTCTGAACATATTAACATTATTTCTGTAGCTCAGTTGGTCTAGTGACTTATATCCTCCAACCAGTCCGGCTTTTGATTCCCTCCGTCCTAATTTTTAGATATGTGGCTATATTAATATATTAATATAAATATATATTTATATATTGAATGCATTGTTTTCTCGGATGGTCAGAGAGGGCAGTATGTACATGTGGCATTGCGTGGTTGAATCCCACCATTTATGTTTTTGGAATACAAATCCCCACAGTTTGGAAATCGTGGGAGCAATGTTGTGCCACGTTATACCGCGGTGTTCCGCATAGAGAGGGCGGCATGTAGGTTTGGAATCGCATGGTCGAATCCCACCATTTATGTTTTTGGTATACAAATCCCCACGGTTTGAACAACTTGGGAGTAGTGTTGTTCCACATTGTACCGTGGTGTGCCGCGTTGTGACATCCCTATACCCAAGGTTTGGAAAATCACGGGTATAGGCTCAGACCCCTATTGTGACGCCTCTCGTCCCCACGATTCCAAAAACTGTGGGTATAGGATATACCCACGGTTTTGGGGGCTATACCCATGGTTCAAAACCATGGGTATAGGCCATCTATCCAGTAGTGATAGATTCTAACTAATTAATTTCCCTTCTGCTTCAGCTCTTAGAATTTATTATCCATTTTTCATTTTCATCTAATGGATAAAATATTTATTCAAAATGTTTTCTATGAACTCTTCCCACTCCATATCATCAATATACCTTCTTGACTTCATGTTTTTAATTAGTACCCACCACTGATCAACTTCTCCTTAAAAGCAGTACACTTCAAGGGTGAATTTCTCTAGATCTGAATAGCAGAATACATAAAAGTTTCTTTCTATAGAGGTAATCCATTATTCATGAATCAATGGGTTGGTAGATCTACTAAAAAAAGTAGATCATTGATGCATGAATGACTCAATGACAAGTTGTTCCCTTTGAGGTGAATCTGATTGATCAAATTGATTAAAGTTATTATTCACAACTAGATATTTGATTCATCATCCCCATGAAGTCTTCCATTTTAGCATCTATCATGTTAGAAAGGTCTCATGTGCATCTCCCATCACACTCATCATTTATTTGGTTCCTTCCATTTCACACTATTTTTCAAAAATAATAAAACCTTAGTGAGAAATTTTTTTATTTTAAGAGTCTTTTAATTATAAAGGGATTTTAAGTCTTAAAACACCATTGTTAAATATTTTATTCATAAATTTCTTTTAATAACAATTATATTTTCAATATATCCTTCATAATGGTTCATAAAAAACTTATGATTAACCAAACATATCCCTAGGAGTGTCAAAAAAGGTGTGCAATAAGACCCATTTTTGTGAACCAGTTCTAGATTGAGTCTATCTCAATATGGTATTTTCAAGGTTATTACCCCTAGGTACATATGTGTCAAATCCACATCCACTTTTAGTATCCACACAGGTATTTAATTTCATGGAAACCATTTTCTTAATACTTAATGAAAATTATAGGATGTTTTCCTATATTTATACTTTTCTATAGGGTTCTTAATATTGTTTTAAAATGCTAATTTCCAAAAATAACTAAACCATAATTTGATACCAACTATAGAATCAAGCCTTTTTATTACATAAACTTTTAATTACATGGATCAAAACACAATATCTTTTAAATTCTAATTTCATGTAAATTAGGAACATAGTACATGAAAAAAAATAAAACATTCTTCTAATCCACATGAAAGGATTCTTCATTGGTTCTCCATAAGTTAGTTTTACTTCATCTTATATCTTGGGGACATATGTTAAAGGAAAATGGAGACCATGAATCCTAGTAAGGAAATAAGTAAATGAGACATTTACTAGGTGATCATGGGGCATAAAAATAAGAAGACGAGGAATAACAATATAACATGAACAAGATAACATGAGGCATATCATAATAAAAATAACATGTATCATGACATGGAAATGTGTCTATAACATAAAAATAAGGCATTCATAAACATATCACCATGGTTTATTACTAAGTATTCATAAATGAAAATTTCCATGGTTATTCACCAAGGTATCTTAAAACATGACATCACTAAAGATTAAATTATTTAACCAATGCATTGAAGTTATATCCAGAAAAACCCTTAATATGTATTAATTTCATGTGATCCATTTTTATCTTAATAAATCAGTTTATCAGTAACCTAAGGATAATAAAGTACAAGGTTCATATACATTCATTGAGTACGTATGTGCTTGAAGGCTTGAACGTAAAATTGTTTTTAACCCAGGGAATTGAAATATCAGTTTCATATATGAAAATCCCCAAATAAATAAATTATATTAACATATATGTGAATACCAATAGATAAATAAATGGTATGAGTATTCACAATATAATAATTTCTTATGTAAAGTATAGAAATTTGGGATGTAAATTCAACAACCTAACAAGTAAAAACGTGGATTTTGAAAACAGGAAACTGAGATAGAACGAATGTCTCCCATTAATAAAACATTATTATTGAAGTAAGGGTGTGGAAAAAATTATAATAAAAGGAAGTAACACACCCTTTATAGAGATGTATTGAAAAATAATTACTTTAATGGAAAAGAAGATGACAATAATTCTCATACCTTAAAGAGTTGCTCCCAAATATCTAGCATAGAACCTTGGGAGATTAAAGAAACAATGGGGGGGGACTCTTTCGATGGAAAAACCATAATTTAATGAAGGATGGATTTGGAGTGAATATAAAGGGTGAAATATGTTGTTATTTATAACAAAAGTGGATGAATTGTCTAATAATTTCTAGATATAAGCTTTGAAAATATAGGTTCCAAAAAATGAAAAATCATTGACTTAGCCATGGTTTTTCACTCACGATTTTTAGAATCTGAATCAAATTTTATGAAAATTTAATCTATTCTAACTAAGAACTATTTTTTATAATTCTTTGTGCAGAAAAGTAAATTTTCTGCAAAATAATTTTCTTATAATCAAAATTTCTATTTTAAACTTTGGGAAGTCACTTATAGGTTTCAAAATTGATTAAAAGCTATTAAAATACATAATAATAATAAAATAACATATCTTAGGTTATTTATTGTGGTTAATTAATTATTTCATCATTATTATATAAATATTAATTTATAAGACATACCAAAAACTCAAAACTATATTTTTACTATTCACTAAAAAATAATGTTTTTTAGAAAATTTTAAAAAACACTCCCTAGCCAAATTTCAAATGATTTAAAATATAATATTTATTCTATAAAAATAATTATATATATATAACTTTCAAATATAAAAATCCTTATTTATTGAAAAATAGCAGTGTTGTTGGATGATTCAATACTCGTAGACCAATATCTAAACAATGTGATTTTTTTCCAGGTTTACAAAAATTTACATTATTGTTCTCGTTACCTAAGAACTAGTGTAAATAATCATTTACTCTAAAGTATACTTTAAGATCATATTATAAAATAATGTTGTAATTTTAGTTGATAATCAAATTAATAAATAATATAAAACATGAATATAGCTTAGAAAATAAAAACAAACTAAAATTTTAAAGAATTATTACAATTTTATATAGTGTCTCCAGATTCACAATGCGTACCTTTTTACTTTGTTCTACTAGTACAAAACAATGTTGATCCATCAATATTCAATGTTTTATTGTGCATAAAAATTCAAAAAAATAATGAAAAATTAAATATATCTTCAATGTTATGTGATGTACTACCTAGGAGAGTTCCTGATCTGGCATTGAATTGCACCCAAAAGTAAGAATATATTTCCAGACACTTATTTTTTGTGTTCCTTTCAGATCATTCTTATTATAAAATAAAAATATACTACCATTTTAACAAACCAAATGTGATAAAACATCACCATTTCAACCTAATAATTCAACAAGTTCGAGACATAACTCAAACAACTGTGTTTGACAATTTTCATTAAACTAAACACACTCATAAGAAACAAATTTAATTCAATTAAAAAATAAAATAATTAATTCTAATCTACTATGAAATTAACATCTACAATTATGATCAACCAAAAATTCAACACCAACCATCGAGAAAAAGAACACGTGAACCTCGTTTTTTATAGCTTCATTAAACATTAATTTAATAGTTATAAGAAATCTATTTTAAAAGAAAAGAGAACAAGTTAAATATATTACCTATAGTATTTCCAGGAGATTCAATACCCAATGAACAATATTTAAACGATGTGATTTTATTTCCAGTTTTACAAAAAACTCGGTCATTGTGCTCGTCACCTAAGACGAAATATAAATAATCATTTGGTCCAAATATGACTGATTCCTTATCTCCTCGAACTTTAAGACAATCCTAAAAAAGGGTGTTACCATTTTAGAAGATAATAAAAAAATAAATAATATGAATCATGAATATAACTTATAAATTGTTAACTAGAAATTTTAAAATAGTATTACAATTCTCTCTTATGTTTTTTAATTCACAATGCTCTCATATTTCTTTTTTCTATTGGTACAAAACAATGTTGATCGAGGAACTCATCATTCAATATTCAATGATTCTTTCTACATGAAAATTCAGAATAAATCATTGAAAAAATAATTATATATTCAATGTAAAATGATTTGTTGCATGTGGTTGTTCATGATATGGCATTGAAGTGCACACCAAAGTATGAATATATTTTATGACACTCTTATTTTTTGTGTTCCTTTCAGATGATTCCTATTTGTAAAAAACATATGATACCATTTTAACAATTAATAAACTATAAAACATCACCATTTCAATCCAATGAGTTCGAGACATAACTCAAATAACCAGGTTTTTAAAATTACATTAAATCGAACATAAGCTTAATAATAAAAATTCAATTAAGAAACCAACTATTTATTTCTAATCTACTATGAAATTAACACCATATATTCTAGTAAACAAAAAAAGTCAACACCAATGGAAAAAACAACAAGAGAACTCTACTTTTTATACAATCATTAAACATTAATTCAACATATATAAGAAATCTATTTTAAAAATAAAAGTGAAATAGTGAACTCTATTATGTATAGTGTTTCTAGAAGATTCAATACCTAAAGAACAATATCTAGACTATGAAATTTTATTTCCAACTCAACATAAAATTATGTCACTATAATAAGGGATAAAACATCACTATTTCAACTTAATAATTCAACAAGTTCGAGACATAACTCAAATAAATAGGTCAGACAAATTTCATAAAACAGAACACACTCATAAGCACCAAAATAAAATTCAATTAATAAATAATATAATTATTTCTTATCTACAATTAAATTAACATCTTCTATTCTAATCCACTAAAAATTTAACACCCCAAGCTTCCATGGTACGCTTCTCTTTGAATAATACAATATCATGTGATGTACGCAACACCGAGTTCAAGCGCACCACGACCTATAAAACCACCCGTTTAGAAAGCAATTATGAATATTAGTAACCACATTTTGAATTTTATATATATCCCATATAATTTTAACATTCCTCTTTTGTGTTTCTTAGACATAATATAAGGGTAAATTCAATTTTTCAGATAAAATAAGTATTTTTTTAATGCAGTTTTCCCACCTTTTAATGGATAATCCTATATAAATACAATATTTGACACTATAATATATTCAATTTGTGGAAATTAAATTCATATTTAGAATCAGGACACAAAATTTTAGTTTGGATAAATTGTTTGTGTTTTTCTGATAACTTTCATATTTTGATGAATAGTGAATGATACTAAATTTTAATTGAAAACAAATTTTTTAATCAAAATAATTTATATTGTTAAATTAAACTTTTAAATGGTTTTTAAGTATAATAAGATTCTATTTTTATCATTTAATCCAACATTGGTCATTTTAAGTAATTTCACTTTTAAACCAGACATAAACACATCAATCTTTTGATAGTTTTTACCTTTCAAAAACTTATTTTCTAGTTTTGACAACGGAAATTATTTTTAAATAAATTAATGAAACTTCTATGTTTTGAATTTGGTAAAATATAAATCATTTTTGGATTCATAATATCAAAATTATATTAGGGTGATTTTTTTGTATTTTTCTGAAAACATTCAATTTTTGATGAATAGTGAAAAGCACTATGTTATTGTTTAAAAATCGAATTTTTATTTAAATAATTATTTATTTTATTTAAATTTATTTTATGTAAAAATAGTTACATAATAACTACATTAGTTTAATTTAATTAACTGGTGTCATTTTATAATAAAATTAGATGTATAAAATTTTATTGAATTTTTTAACGCCTTTTACCCACATTCTAGGCAGGTTAACAAATTTGCGTAAAACATAATTTTACCGCTTCTATGAATTGAATTTAAAAATTACAAGAGGCATGAATTACATAAGTAAGTAAAATGTTCTTCAATAAGATGATAATAATATTTGGTGAATAGTAACTTTTGAATTTTATTTACCATGGTTAAAATCAAATAGGGTAATTAAAGGTAAAATTGATATTATAATTACCAAAAAAAACATGTCATAATTCTATTAGATAAGTGTATTTAAACCAAAATAAACTTTAGGAATAAAATATGATCCTTTTGGTCCACTTTGTTTAGATTAGTACATTTATTATTATTTTATTTAAAGAAGAGTTAAAAGTGTTAAATTAAAATTTTATTAACTAAAACATATAGGGTTATACATAAGATAATTTCGACTATAAAGATTCATTAGTAAGATAATAATATTATATACATCATGGTATTTTATTTATAACTTTTATACTTTATATAAATAAATTTATTTTTGACACAATGATGATGAAGTAGTTACCTTATTAATCAAAGTTTAAAATAATTGATATTACAAATGTTAAAATAAATGTAAATTGGGAGTTTTGATGCATACAAAGAAAAATTAGGTTAACGTTATATGTTAGGGTTGATTCAATTTTTTTTTTTTGAATAAATCATATTTTTATGATTTTCACAAAAACCAAATACTAAATAATGTCAAAATTTACATAAATGAGTTTTTAAAACTAATATTATATTATTAAATGATATAATAGTTCTAAAAATTTAAGGATAATCCAAAAGACTTATATAATAATAGATATGTCATTAATTAACCACATGGAGTTGTCTTGACATTTTATAGTAAGTTTATTAACCATATAATATAAAAATACATGGGGACATGGTAAATGTTAAACTATTTAACCAGGAGTTAAATCGAAACGATAAGGTTAATATGGTGACCAAAACCTGTCTAAAACCAATTTGTGGAGAGTTTTTCGACACATACATACCTTATCATAAAAATAAATCCTTTTGGAAATATTATAAACCGAATATGATTATTTAATAAAATAATATTTCAACGTTTTCCTAAAATGTCCCTCACCTCTCTTATAAAAGGGTATGTCCCATTATCTAAAAATAACACCTCCAAAGCCATTTTAATTGAACGAAACCTACTCTAATATCCTTCTAAATACCTACACTTAAACCTAGATCCCTTACATTGATTATAAATTCATCCTAAGGATCCATTTTGATCAAATCAAAAGGAAGCACCCTAAGAAGAGGTAATTTTCTATCACCTCTTTCAATGTTCTTTTCTTCTTCCACTTTCTATTTCATTTTTGTTTCAATAAAAAAAATACAGTTAATTATACATATTTTTTTTGTTATTATGAATATGGTACAACCATATTCATTATTCTATCAATCCTATGAATGACAATGTCACCATACATGCGAACATACGACTTACCGTCTCCACGTTGTGGTGTAGTTTGTTATTCAACCCTTAATTATTTGGATGGGTATAATAATGAGTATAATTTATGTAAATAATGAATATAACATGTTAATGATTCCGTATATATGATATATCATCCAATTACATATGATTTAACCATTAATAAATGGTATTGTCGCTCGTGCGTACCTACGGATTACAATCTCCATGAACGTGGTGAGATTCATTCCCCATCATAACCATTACAGAATAAATATCATTTAATGATTAAAAAAATGTTTAAGAACATAATATAATTTTTTATACAAATAAAATACATCCAATATATAACAAACATGACTTACATAACAAAACATATAAAGAAATGTGAATCAGTTAACACCCGAAATAATGATACTATAGAAATATTATTAACAACGCAATACTAAAATATCATATATGATATCATATTTATGTATATGGTTTTTGATTAATTTAATAACAATTATTTCACCATTATACAGTTGGTTAACATACCCTTATCTAAGAAAAAGTACAAGGTAATGGGTTTTCACATCACTTTTTATTCCCGTGAGATCCATGCTATATTTGCCACTATTTCATTTTATGTGGGGTAAGTACTATCCATGATTGTGTTCTTTATTTAATATACATTAATTAATGTGTATTTAAAACTTCATTGTATGATAATTATTTCATGGGGTGTATTTTTTGTAAGTAACCAAATCGGTAAGGGAAATTCTAATTTCGATTTCCACTCATTGGGTATTACACAAACATCATTGATTATTTTACTCCAAGATTATGTGTGAAATAAATATTTATTTATTTATGTAGTAATATCTACTACCCTTTTTGTGTATATACTTTTGATACACATAATCAATCCATTTATAAATTCTCATGTCATCAATATGAACTTGAATTTCGATTCATTGAGTTAAACATCTAAGTCATTGGTGTTGTTGTTACAATAACATGTGTTAATGTCCTATGATTTATTTACACATAATATCCCATAATAATGAGTGTATTTATATTTGTCTCACATAACTATGTCATTTATTTATCCTTAATTGAAATATATGGTCTTTATAATGGATTTCATCTTAATTTACATTCCATTGATACTTCTTTGTTGTTATGAGGAAATTCACTTTTATATGGGGTATATACTGTACTTTGATATAGTATATCATGAATACGTTTATTCTCATGATATTATAATGTTTTTATTTCGTCAATTATTTTTATTCAAATGTCTCTCATTTTGTTTGGAACTCTAACTAAAATATCATTTTAAATGTTTTGAGGATTTATTCTTCTAAATATTTCTCAATAATGTCCATGTTTTAAAAATGGTTTTAAGGATTAATTTATATGGAAATGGATGTTTTAAAATCAAAATTCATTTGAAAAATTTTAGTGTGGTATGGGATACTTTTATTCAAAAATATATTTTAAAAACTTCTTGATAAATAGTGATACTTTTAAATGTTTTCAAGAAAAAGGGGATATTTCTCTCAAATAGTTTACTGATTATTTTCATCTATTTCGATATCCTTCATTATTATTGATTGAGGTTGATATAATCATCCATATTGTATTTAATGAGTTTTTTACTGTGGATGTGTTATTTTTATACCATTCATGGTTTGTAGTCAAAATATTGACATCTTTTATTCTAATTTTAATAAGAATGTTTAGATTATGTTTCAACATTTTCATATGAGGAATGCATTGGACTTAGTAAGTGATGGGTGGAGTATACTATAGCTCCTTGATGCATCTATAGGCCTCATAAGACATACTAGTGTCTTGGCACAAGGCCTTGGAAAACTCTTTATTTGTAGTCTTAGCACAAGGCCCTGACTATGTGGTTATGATGTCCGACATTATGAATATCATCATTGTGAAATTAGATATTGATATTACATGTGATTATTCGGCTAGTAGAATATCCATGTGAATAATTAAATGGAATTATTTGATTTATATTTTCCATATTATACTGAAATTTATGTTTAAAAGGCTTGTGTTTTAGTCTTATACAATGCCTTAAATGTTTATGCTTATTTATGAAAGCTTCCACTATATTGTTATCCTTACTAAGCATCTAAGATCACCCCTTTTTATGTTTTATTTTTCCCAAGAAGTGAAGAAGTATATCATGATTAAACAATAGGAACAGGCTATGGAATATGAGTGTGTTAAAAGGGACACAATGTTGTTTTTCTTTATTCCATAATGTAATGTAAAACATATGTATATATCTAGTACTTCTAAGTCTACTAACCTAATCGGTATTTCAAGACCTGATCTCTTGTGATCATGACAATGATATGCAATAATTCACTGACTCTAGATAACTAGGCTCTGGGCGTTATATTTGGTATCAGAGAAAGTTTAGTACAAGCCTTGGATGCTAGATTTTGTATAAACTCTAATTATAGAACATTACCCTAATATAAACTTTTATGGTTATTATAGAAAAAATTACTAGAATTTTGGTCATGTAAAGATTTTTTTATTTTACAAGAAATACATCCCTGTATATATACGAGTGAAAACTCTTACAAGGAGTTTCGGGCTTGACCCGAGGTATCCTAGTACACGACAATGGGCCTTGCTGCACTCTTGGTTACGACACTCTCGGGGGATATGCTTAAGATAATTTACATTTACATTACAAACTGATTTGAAGGTTTTTAATATAACATGAGAATAAATAAGGTTTGTTAATACTAAGGTGTGTTAGATTGAAATTAAGGTGTCATTATATTCTCTAAGTGATTTTATGACTATTATTACGCACAGAATGCTTTCTGGTTTTAGTCAATGGCTTGATTCCAATGAACTCATAGTAACCTTGAACATGATGTTAAAGGTGGGAACGGTGGTAGAAATGTGAAAATAATGGAATGTTGATAGGTGTAAATGATATCATGTTCATGAAGAATCAGTTTTCCAAAAATATTATCAACAACATATATATTAACCTACTCCTGAACTCAACAATGAAAAGAAAGGTGATGAATGATAAGATATCTTATAGTGGAGACCATAGAGAAAGGAAAGCTCAATTTACATCATTTAGGAAATGTGGAAAGAGATTCCTAGGAATGTGTATCAATGGAACAATGAAATGATTTATGTGTGGGAAAGAACAAAATAAATAAGGAATTGCCGAGGAAAAATGAAGAGTACTATGGAAGAAAATAAAAATGATACAAATAATCCAATTAAAGTCATTTTATATAAATATAGGGGACCTAGGCATTACCCGAGTCAATGCCCTATTCTATAGGATAAACTATTGGTCAAAGAAGAACCTATATGGAAATAAATGGATGAATAAATGTTTAAAAGTATTAGTGCTCTTTGTTGATGGGATTACATTGGATGACTTTTCTCTCATATGTTTAACCCTGTAGTTTGTTATGTGAAAATTATATTCTAGGAAGAATTAGTTTTTCTTTTTTGGAAATAGTTATAAATAACAATTTGGGTTTATATAATCCTTGAATTTGAGGCAATTACAGATTATTAATTTTTTTTGGGATGAAAATGTGAGGTATGAGATAACATTTGTGGTTAAATTATGTTAGGGTTATTTTGAGGAATTTATCTCATTTTGGTAATGTTAAAAAATATTTTTTTTAAAAGACAACATGCAGACCATGTGACAACCCTTCATGTCAAACAAAGATGAGAGAATTGAACCCTCAACCAAAGTGAGAATAGGATTTATCGCCTACCATTAGACTATGTGAAGTCCCTAGTTAGTGAGACTAATTCTTTTTAGTTAAATGATTTTATTGGTCAATAATAAGTTGAATTGGGATCTTATTTTTTATCAAATGGATATCCTTAGTGTAGGAAAATGATTTGGTGATTAAGTGATAAATTTTATTATGGAATACGTTCTCTCTGTTGGGAACACTATATGCCTAAGGGAAATATAATACTATTGGATTTCATTTGATGAGTAATGGTGAATTTTTATCTATGTTTTTATTATGTATTTATAACTATTTGGGTTATTTATGGAAATGATTAACTGATCATAGATAATATGTGATTAGGTTAATTACTTTTAAGTATGTGGCTTTAAGAGTAGTAACGTTATTTGGAGATACAATTTACCATGGAAGAATATGTAATCAAATTAATATGAGTTTTGGGTTTCAATCTTAGATTGGGTTATATTGATGTAATTTAAGGAAAATTGTTTATTGAGTGGTATGTATTGAAATTTGGGTATTGTTGGTCTAATTTTAGAAATTAAGATTAGTATTTCTTTCTCTAAAGGGTTGTCCTTTTTGGGATCATCTGATCTTGTACTAACCATTTTTGTTTTGGTGAAGCTCTAAAGACAATGGAAATATATAGTTCATCCTTCGTGGATTATGTGATTCTCTATAAGTTGATTCTAGCACTTCAGGTGTGACCATGTCATCTTGAATACTCATCATTTGGAGTGAAAATATGGGTTTGTGGTAGAAATTAGTTAAAGGATGGAACTCTACATATCCATTTTTTTCTTCTTATTCTATGAATAAATTAATTCTTAAACCTTGAGGAAAGGATCTTAAAACCAAAATTGTATTATCATAATACCTTATGTTATTCATTGTAGATTTATGGCTTTGAGGCCCTCAATTTTCCATTCACTTGTTTGTGATTGATGACCTCAATCACTCCCTATAAATATATACATTTTTCCTCAAATTATAATTTCCACCAATGTTCTCCTCTTCGAAATTCTAATTTGGGGTGACTTTTTCATTTCCCTTTCCATCTTATTTAAACTAAATTTTATTAACCCTATTTCCGTTGTGGGTTTTATACAATGGTATATTCAATTTTATTAAATTTATATTTATGATGAAAAAATTCAAATTGTGAGGGATTAATTTATTAAAGGATGGAATGTAACACCCCAAGCTTCAATGGTACGCTCCTCTTTGAATAATACAATAGTGTTCCATGTACTCAATACCGAGTTCAAGCGCACCATGACCTATAAAACTAGTCGTTTAGAAAGCCGTTATGAATAGTAATAACCACATTTTGAATTATATATATATTCTATATAATTTGAACATTCATATTTTCTATTTATTAGACATAATATATGGACAAATTCAATTTTTTAGGTAAAAGAAGTATTTTTCAAAAAATGCTGTTTTTTTTCCTTTTAATGGAGAGGCCTTTATAAATACAATATTTAAAACTGTTATATATTCAATTTGATGAAATTAAATTCTTATTTAGATTTGGGACATAAAATTTTTTGTTTAGATAAATTTTTTGTGTTTTCCTGAAAACTTTCATATTTTGATGAAAAGAGAATGATACTAAATTTTATTTAAAAACAACCTTTTTAATAAAAATAATTTCTAGTGTTAAGTTATAAATTTGAATGGTTTTTCAGTATTAATAAATTATATTTTTATCATTTAATCCAATTTTGGTCATTGGAAGTAATTTCACTTTTAAACCGAACATAAACGCATATAAATCTTTTAATAGTTTTTACTTCTCAAAACCCCGCTTTCTAGTTTTGAAAACTCGAATTTATTTTAAATTAAATAATGAAACTTCTATGTATATAATTTGTTAAAATAGAAATCATTTTTGGATTTTTAATAACAAAATTATCTTAGGGTTATGTTTTTTTATTTTTCTGAAAAAATTCAATTTTTGATGAATAGTGAAAAGCACTGCGTTATTATTTAAAAACTAACTTTTTATTTAAATAATTATTTATTTTATTTAAATTTATTTTAATTCAAATTATATATATAATACTTATATTATTTAAATTTAATTCATTGGATTCATTTTATAATAAAATTAGATGTATAAAATTTTGTTGAATTTTCTAACGTATTTTACCCACTTCTAGGCACATAATCGAATTTGTGTAAAACATAATTTTACCGCTTCTGTGAATTGAATTTAAAAACGTTGAGAGACATAGTTGACATTAGTATGTAAAATATTGTTCAATAAGATGAAAATAGTATTTGGTGGGTAGTAACTTTTGAATTTTATTTACCACGGTTAAAAGTAAATAGGGTAATTAAAGGTAAAATTGATATTATAATTACCCAAAGACATGTCATAATTCTATTGTATAATTTTATTTCTACAAAAATAAACCTTAGTATTAAAATATGTTTCTTTTGGTCTAATTGGTATCAGTTATGACATTAATTATTATTTAATTTGAAGAAGAGTTAAAAGTGTTAAATTCAAATTTTAATAACTAAATCATTTTTAATATAGGGTTATACACAAGATAATTTCGACTATAAATATTAATTAGAAAGATAATAATATTACACATATCATGTAATTTTATTTATAATTTTTATACATTATATAATTAAATATATCCTCTGACACAATGATGATGCAGTAATTACCTTATTAATCAATGATTAAAATAATTGACATTATAAATATGAAAATAAATGTTAATTGAGAGTTTTGATGCATTCCATAAATTTTATTGGTTAATATTATATTTTAGGGTTGATTATATTTATTTTTTTCTATGAAACTAGATTTTTATGACTTTCACAAAAACCAGATACTAAATAATTTCAAAATTGACATAAATGGGGTTTTAAAACAAATACTATATTATTAATTGATATAATAGTCATAAAAATATAAATATTGGTAAAAGGACTTATATAATAATATATATTTCATTAATGAACCACTTTACATTCTCTTGACATTTTATAGTATGTTTATTAACCATATAATATAAAAATACAAGGAGATATGGTAAATATAAAACTATTTAACCAAGAGTTAAATCTAAAAGATAAGGTTAATATGGTGACCTGAACCTATCTAAATGCAATTGGGGGAAATTTTTTCGATACATACCCACCTTATCCTCAAAATAAATCCTTTTGGATCCATTATAAACAGAATATTACTGTATAATAAAATAATATTTCAACATTTTCCTAAAGGGACCCTCACCTCTCTTATAAAAGGGTAATTCCCCTTCTCTCCAAATCACAACTCCAAATCCATTTGGATTTCCAAAAAAGGGATCAAATATATTCCCAACTACCCTAAATTAATCCTAGAGGCCTTAATTTTTTCATATATTTAACCTATGGATTCCTTTTGATCAAATCAAAAGTAATCACCTGAATAATAGTTTATTATTTCATAATCTATTTCAATGTTCTTTTCTTCTTCCACTTCTTATTTCATTGTTGCTTTCATATTAAAATAATAAATCTAGTACCTTATACAAAATTTTATGTTATTATAAATCTGTTGCAACCATATTCATTATTCTATCCATCCAATGAATGAAAAGGTCACCATATGTGCGTACGTATGGCTTACCGTTTCCACGTCGTGGTGTATTATGTTATTCAACACTTAATTATTTGGATGGGTATAATAATAAGTATAATTGATGTAAATAATAAATATAACAAGTTAATTATTCTCTATATATGATATACCATCCAATTAAATATGATTTCACAATCAATAGAATGGTATTGTCGCTCATGCGTACGTACAGATTACCATCTCCATGAACTCGATAAGATTCATTCCCCATCGTAACCATTCATAAATAAATATCATTTTGTGATTAAAAAATAATATTTAATAACATGATATCATTCAGGATACAAATAAAATACATCTTATCCATAACAAACTTGACTTACATAACAAAACATATAAAGAAAAATGAATTAGTTAATACCCAAAATAATGATACTACTGAAATATTATTAACAAAGCAATATTAAAAGATAATATATGATATCATATTTCGGTATATAGTTATTTTTAATTTAATAACAATTATTTCAATATTATACATGACTTTAACATACCCTTAACTAAGGAAAAGTACAAGGTATTGGGTTTTCATCTCAATTTTTATTCCCATGAGATTCATGCTATATTTACCACTATTTCCTTCTGTGTGGCATATGTACTGTCCATGATCGTGTTCTTTGTGTAATATACCTTAATTTATGGGTTTTTAAAACATAATCATACTATCCTTCTTTCATGGGGTGTATGTTTCGTATGTTACCAAATCAGTAAGAGATTTTTTATAATTTCGATTCCCACTCATTGGATTTTACACAAACATCATTGATTATTTTAGTCCATGATTATGACTGAAATCACTATTTATTTATTTATGTACTAATTTACACTCCCCTTTGTGTGGATATAATTTTTATACAAATAATCACTCCGTTAATAAGTTCTCAATTCATCAATATGAACTTGATACGAGTAATCTTAACTCAATTACCATTCATTGAGTTAAACATCAAAGTCATTGGTGTTGTTTTTACAAGAATATGTGTGAATGTCCACTGATTGACTTACACTGAATATCCAATCATAATGATTGTATTGATATTTTTCTAACATAATTATGTCATTGATTTATCCTTAACTTAAGGATACAATCTTTATAAGGGATTTCATCTCAATTTGCATTCCATTGAGACTTCTTTGTTGTTATGTGCCAATTCACTTTTATATGGTGTATATACTGTACTTCGACATAGTCAATCATGAATATCTTTATTCTCATGATATTATAAGGTTTTTATTTCCTCAATTATTTGTATTCAAATGTATCTCATTTGGTTATTAACTCTAACTAAAATATCATTATAAATGTTTTAATGATTTATTCTTCTAAATCTTTCTCATTAATGTCAATGTTTTAAAAATGGTTTTAAGGATTGATTTATATGTACAGGGATGTTTTAAAATTAAAATGAATTTTAAAATTTTCAAAGTGGTATGAGATACTTTGATTCAAAAATCTATTTTTAACCGCATCCTGATAAATAGTGAAACTTTTAAAAGTTTTCAAGAAAAAGGGGATGTTTATCTCAAATAGTTTTTCTAATTATTTTCATCTATGTTAATATCCTTCATTATTATTGATTGATTTTGATACAATATTCCATATTGTATTGAATAAGTTGTGCTTGACTGTGGATGTGCTATTTTTATAACATTCATGGTTTGTGGTTAATAATATTCACAATTTTTTGCAAGTTATAATATGAATGTTTAGATTATGTTTCAACCTTTTCATATGAGGAATGTATTGGACTTAGTAAGTGACGGGGGGAGCCCGCTATAGCTCCTCGATTAATCGGTAGGTCTAATGAGACAAACTAGTGTCTTGGCATAATGCCTTGACTAAATCTTTATTTGTAGTCTTAGCATGAGGTATTGACTATTGGGTTATGATGTCTGGAATTATGCATTCTATCATTATGAAATTTGATATTGATATTACATGTGATTATTTGAATAGTAGAATATCCATGTAAATATGTAAATGAAATTATTTTATTTATATTTTCTATATTATGGTTAAATTTAAGTTTAAAAGGCTTGTATTTTAGTCTTATACACTGCCATAAATGTTTATTCTTATTTATGAAGGTTTTTTCTATATTGTTATCCTTATTGGGAATTTGAGCTCACCCCTTTTTATGTTTTATTTTTTCCAATATGTGAAGAAGTATATCATGATTTACCTACTGGAATAGTCTAAAGGATATGAGTATTTTCGATGGGGACACAATGTTGTTTTTCATTATTTCATGATGTAATGTAAAATGTTTGTATGTATCTAGTACTTCCAAGGATACTAAACTAATCGGCCTTTTGGGACTTGATCTTCTGTGATCATGCCAATGATATGTAATAAGGCACTGACTTTGGGTAACTATGGTCAGGGCGTTACAAAAAATGTCAACCCCAACCAATGGAAAAAATAATAAGTGAACTCTTTTTTATACCATCATTAAACATTAATTTATCATATATATGAAATCTATTTTAAAAAGAAAAGTGAACAATTGAAATCTATCTAGGTACATTTGATACCTTTCAATCATGTTCAATACAATTCTATTTGTTTTGGTTTTGTTCATTAAATATCATGTATGATTACGTAGTTTGATTTTCACACATCATAGGTCATGTTTACTGTTTTTATTTTTTAAAGTACTCTGAGTAGTATATAATGTACTTTAATGTTCAATATAGGTGTAGGTATTTAATATATTGATTAAAATTTTGTTTAAACATCTTATTTTAATTCTTCTTGATTTTTACAAAAAAAATTAGATATATTTTTAATCCATATCACATAGTTTTTACCAAAAGTTTCTCTTTGAGAAGGTGTCACAAGTGTATAATGGTGTGTCCAGAATTTACCTATATAATGATATCAATTAACCTATCTAGTTTCCATAAAAATAATTAACAAGAAATCTCAATCCACTGGTGGAAAGAATGGATGTGATATTATTCTCCATTGCACAACAATTTTTTGGGTTCACCTCTTCTCTGGTTTTCATAGAATTATTGCAGCATTTCCTCAATATCTCATTGTTAAATAGTTCTCCCCCTTTGTTTTTCACAATCAACCTTCACGTTTTTTTATTTTTATTCTATAAATTTAGGATTCTCACTGTAATAATAATTTAATACTTTGAATATAAAAATTCTCATTAATATAGTCTCTAACTCTTAATACTTTTCAAAATGATAGAATTGAAATCATCTAGTTTTTTTCTACATAAATGGTTCCATTTAAAACACAATAATTATCACAATAAAAATTCTTTCCAAATCTCTACGAACTTATGCTCCATATTTGGGTGCTTATTTCATTCAAATTTCTATAAAAACTGAAAATCAATTCCATGTGGTCATGCTTGGATTCACAAAATGATACAGCAATGTGAATCATCTCATCATGGTGAAGTAAGATTTTCCACAACTTAAACACACAATTAGAATAACAACATCACAAGAATATCACTGTAATGTTTAAATATTTAAATAAGAGAACATATAACACTTAGATAAAACAAAAATTAGTTACCTAACATAAATCTTATATACATCATTTTGACTATGTGTTTGTGGGTTATTTGTTAATGCTTGAAGCCTTAGGTCAATGGTATTTTTTTGAAAGATCTATCATAGTGACCCTTAAAACTACAAGGTTTGTATATGAGTTGTTAGGTATGGATAACTAATTAACAAAATTTGAAATTTAGAATGATTTGGAAACACCATGATTCACTCCCCTCTGAGGGTGCCTCATTATATGTACTAAAAAATTGAAATGAAAGCATTTTTTTGTTCATGTGATCATTTATTCATGATTAATCATTTATACTCATATCTTGTATATTTTGTATTATAGTACAAGTCGGGAAGCCTCATGTTTTTCTTAAAAAATGAATATATTATTTGAAATATACTAAATATTTAGTGCACACATATGTGGAATGACTATCTAAAGGGTGTTACGATAGTCATAGAATAGATAATAATATTCATGATATACTTTGATATACTACGGGAGATGTGGAATAGTAAAAAGCATAAAACATGTTATCGATGGTTTGAAAAGATTAGAGTCTAATACATTTAGATAATATAATGGATTTTGATGAAAATAATGAGAATGGATCACAAAGATATCCTCAAAACGAGGAAGTATATTAAAATGAATTGGATGAAATATATCAATATTAAGACACTAGGATTCTATACTAAAACCATTATGTAAAGATGAAATTTGTGCTAAGAAGTAGATTATCAGATTCCCTATATTTAGATTGTGGATTACTATGTGGAGAGTGAATCAATAACATTTTAATTATAATACTATAATGAATATTTTTATCCTATTCAATTATTATAAAATGATCTTTGTCAATTCACTCACATAAGGAGGATTCCTAAAGATATAAATCACCATATGGAGTTTTTACAAGGTTTACTACTAGATAAAAGTTATTAGTACTTAGTGTTTTATGTTTATTATCTCACTTCACCCAATTTATACATATTCATCATGGAAAAATCATGAAAGTATAGGATATATCCTTGGACATATTACAATCCATATCTTGATTTTTTTGTTCGTGCTCTCTCTTACAAATATTTTTCTAAAAAAATTATTAGAAGATAGAAAATTGAGATATTAAAGGTCTCCATGGATAGATGATTCATCATCTTCATTAATAATACTGCATCTACTTCGATATATTGAACCAATTTATTTGGTCATCACTATTCTTCTTCCACACAAAATAATCTTCTTCCACACTGAAATCATACGTAACTCGAGTTATTAGTACTTAGTGTTTTATGTTTACTATATCACTTCACCCAATTTATACATATTAATTATGAAAAAAATCATGAAAGGAGCTGATATATCATTGAACACATTACAATCTACCACTTGATTTTTTTATGCTCTCAGACTGTTACAAATATGGTTCTAAAACAAATTGTTAGAAGATAAACAATTGAGATATTAAAGATCTCCATAGATAGATGTCTCATCATCTTCATTAACACTAATCTATCTACTTCGGAAGATTCAACCAATTTATTTGGCCATTACTATTCTTCTTCCATACTGAATAATCTTCTTATATGATTAATAAACATACGCAACTTGAGTTATATCAATTTTCTATAAATTTGAAACTCTAAAAAACTATATAATTTATCTCAAGCCTTAAAAATTTCATTCTAAATGTATTTTTTAAGGGATATAAAAAATCTATTAATCTTTTCCTTTTTCAAATAAATTTTCAAAACACAATTCCAAATGCATCCATTTGAGGGATTGTACCTAGATCGCAACAGGTCTCTCGGGCTGAAGACACGGATAATGGTTGTGTTCAGAATAGCCTACTGTAGGCTAGTGTTGATGGAACAACTATCCAGAGCATGATGCTTATAACTATCTCACAACAGGACTCTAATGATTCAAGGGTGGCTAATGATTCAAATGGTGCTACCCGGACCCCTATGTCCATCTTATCCTCAAGATGGAAGAAGTGAACTTGCATCCCATACCCCATTCACCAATTTTCACAAACTAACAATACCGTGTATCTTTTTTGATTAAGTGATTTTTTCTAATAGATTTGGTAAATTATGGATTTGGATTTTCAAATTCACTATTTTCATCATTTCCCACAAAAAATGTTCAAATACATTTGTTATACGAAAACTGATCCAGTATTTGATACTTCATGCATTTTTGTACGATCACATATTTTACTAAAAGATGTTCCTAAATAAATATATGAAGAATATTAATTTTTTTAGGATGACTTGATAAATTCTTTTTGACCAATACAAATTCCACAAAAATAAAATAGAAAATGCATAAAACTATACTTCAACATCTCACATTGACAACTAGAAACAAAACCTAGCTAACTATTTGATGTTGGGTGTGTTATATTTTTTTTAAAGGGGTAGGAACAATCCTCCTTTTATTGAACATTAAAAAGAAAGAAAATTCATTTTAAAGACCGGGAAAAGGAGGAACTCATTAAATAGACCAGATTCAAGAATCAAAATAACAAGGGAACAAATGACTTACATGGACCCAAATGTCAAATAAGAAACAAACAACATAACAAGAAAAAACCAAAAGTCTCATCACCCCCTATCTGATAATGTAACAGTGACTTATGTAATCTTATAGGAACCTTAGTGTCCTCACTTAAGATAACTGCATGTTTTTTGATCCATGGGTTTGTTGATACCTCATTTAGCCCATATCTTAAAGATCATAATAACCGTAGGAACAACATCAACAATATGCATATTGTTTGTTCACATCTATAGATCCTCCAGATATAATTACACTACTGTAAATTGGTATATTTGAGACGACTCATTTACGATAGGGTCTCGTCACAAATGTCTCGTTGCAGAAAAGGGCGTCGCAAATAGTTTTCCCGAAGTTTTTAAAAAAATAATATTTTTAACGAGTTGTGGTAAAACAAATTGTGACAGGGAGATGTCCCGTCGCAAATAGATTAAAAAATAAATAATAATAAAATTGAATAAAATAATAATAATAATACTAATAAACTAATATTAGAAAATAATAATAATACTAACAATATTAATATAATAATAATAAAATAATAATATTAATATTGATGAAATATTAATATTAACATTAGTAAAATAAAAAATATATAAAATAATAAAATAATACTAATAATATAGTAATAAAAAATAATATAAATAATATAATAATATTATTAAAAATAATATTAATTAAATAATAATAATAATATTAATAAATTAATAAAAAAATTATAAAATAATAAAAACATCAATATTCGCAAAAATATAAAAAAATTAATAATTAATAATAATGAATAATAATAATTAATAAAATAAAAAAATAATTAACAAATAAATAAATTATAAAAAATTTAAATCAATAATACAAAATGAAATACTTGAAACAATATAGAGAACACAATATATTGAATTGTAAATATTTAATATTAAAAAAATTACATTCAAATGTTTTATCATCAAAAATAAATACATCATTCAGGGGGAGGGTCTTTTGAAGGAGCTGGAGGAGATGGTGCACCAAAATTCATCACTAAACCGTGAGTCAAACACCACATGTACTCTATCTTCTAGTGCTGCTGCTGCTACCATCGACGCATCTCCCTGTTTTGTTGTTGTTGTTGTCGTCTGATATCTTCCTACTATTGTTGTCATTGACGCATCTCCTCTTGCTCCCTACACATACTCTTTATAAGCTCACCCTGAGCTTGTAGCTGCTCCTGATGTTGTGAAGTAGATGATAATGACTTGGAATAAAATCCTTTCGAGTTGGACCCTGAAATCGAACCGGTACAATAACAACTCTCAAGTGTCAATCGAGAGCTAATACCAGCAACTCTGCCTTTCTCTAAGATATACTAGGTCACCTGCATCTATGTTGTCTCATCAAATCGGTGATCATTGGTATGATCACTACTTTCATTCCAACTCTCAGTCTATGTCTAAGATGTCGCAGTCTCATATGACTCTTTCAATTGAAATTTAATATTAAAATAGTTAAAATATTATTTGTAATTAATTTTCAAACTCTTAAAGAAATTATACTGACCATAATCGGACATTGGTGATCACCTCTATTCTCTCCAGTGACTGGATCATTGTACATCCTCCTATAAATGTCGAAATCCATAATATCGGGTTGTTCGACTACCTATATGAATATAAAATAAACTATTTACATAAAAAGTTATATAAATTATTTAAAAAAAAGTATTTACAATATTTTCCCTATGAGTAATGAATGTACAACTAATGGATCAATGTGTGACCTCTTGTCTTCCCCGGTTTTGTTGATATACCGATGGTATCCTCTAAAAATGACCACCCAACTAGTGTGAACATAATCCATCCCAAACCTGAGATAAAATGTAATCAGGTTGGTGGAAGCAACAAGACTAGTCAAACTCTGACACTCCTTCTTTCATCATTGTTTTCCTTCTCAAATTGTGAAAAACCTGACAACGACACTCATGTATAAACTTCTCTCATGCCTTCCAGATAGCATCATGCATGCTCTTATCAATGATATTCCATAAACCCTATAAATAATTTATAATATCATGTTATTAATAAAATAAATTCCAAAATAACAATTATTTATTTATGTATCATCCAATGATCAAACATGCAGTGTTGAACATTAATAGAAATCTAATCTCTTGTGACCAATGCTTCAGAAAAATAATTGTGCAATATAGTGATACCTTGTCCAATAGTTATATGAAAAAATCTTAAAAAAACAATAAATAAGAAAACAATTATTGTATAAATAATTTTATAAAAGCTAACTAAAATGCACAGCTAAACATCCCTCTGAAAGCATGAATCAAAGTCAAGATGTGGACGTTGCTTAGGGATAAGGTCATGACTCATTAATCATGCAAGACCACACCCCCTCTAGGTAATCTCTGAAATTCCAGTAGTTTGAGGGTCAGATAATCCAACATCATGCTCGTCTAAAGGCAGATCATCCCCCTACAACTGACGAAAGAGATCTTCGTCCATTTGAAATGTGAAATGATTTTTGTTAGAAAATAGTTGAAAACAAATATTATATATATATATATATATCATTATAATATGAATTTAATTGTGTCAATGCTCATTTTTATCCTCATCTACATATCTGATGATGTTAATGTCTTCATATTCCTCCTCAACATCATCAATTTTCATATGAGTTTCAGTTTTATCTTCTCTTGTCATTTCAAATTCATTTGTAACATCATTAACATCATTTTCATCAATAACCCTTAACTGTGGGGTTTCATAATTGATATTCATGTATCTTTTTGAAAAAGATAGATTTGGAGAAGTCTCTTGAAATACTTCAATTATTTTCACTTTAGCGAAACCACATACACTTTCAATAATTTTTTTTTTAGATTTAATTTATATTATGCTCCACCAATCACTCCACTCCCGTGAAGTAGCATGGTAATTTTCCTAATAAATTTGATTTTTCTAATGTGTTAATAAAAATGATTCATTTATTGCAAGAATATTTTTAAACTTAAAATCAACGATTTCGTGGTTTAGATTAACACACAAGCCTCTCTCAGTATTCGACCACTAACATTTAAGCAACATTATGTAATTTTGTCCCAGATAAAAAAGTTTAATAACTCCTAGAAAACCGTAAATATCAACTTCAGTTTCACAATAATGAAATCCTCTTAAACAAACATCACTATTCATTGTTTTTTTATTCCTCATATGCATGTGTATGAAATCGAGAACCATTCCCCACATATGAATTATAAGATTTAACCATTTAGGATGGTGGGTTACTCCATACACACAATCAATTATCAATTTTATCAGCATGTTGAGATACCTGAAAAATTTGTAATACAATTACCAATATAACAAGAAATAAATTGATTTTATATGTTAAACCATAAATAATTTATGTTACAAGTTTTTGAGACTGGTAAGAAAATTTATTCTTCCAACATTTTTCAAGAGTAGCTGTTATAATTTGTGGAAGTTGTTTCTTGATATTATTATCATATAACTTATATATAAAATAAGATTAATTTATTGTAACAAATATTATAGAATAAGTGATAGGATCACTCATTGTACAAATGCTGTAATTTCTTCACAGTTGAGCAGAACATATGTATGAGCTCTATGATGTTCATCATCTTGTTCATGAACTCCACCGTAGCCAAGTTTGCACTGATTAAAAATTGATTATTGATTGTATATTTCATCATAAAAATTTCCCTCATTACAGCTCATACATTTGTGTTTTAAGATATATTCATATTGAAAGTAATTAAAGTAGAAAAAAATTCCTCTTACAAATAAGCTTCTGCAGTTGAGCCTTCAACTGATACTTTGTTATATACATTTTTCTTCAATTTTTTCATGCATATTTCGAATGAGTACATTAATAAGAACTGTACCAGAACTCAAAATTTTGTTTCATGTGGAAAATGTAATATCAGATGTTTCATTGAGTCAAAGAAAGTTAGAGGAAAGATTTGTTTTCAGTTTACATAAAATTAAAACATCCTCATGTAGTCTTCATAGTGCATCGTAGTCTATTTTTGCCACAAAAATATCTTAGAAAAATATTATATGTTTGGTATAATATCCCAAATCATAAAATTCAATGAACCTATTAATCCAATCAGTAGAATTATTTTCATTATAACATGACAGTCATGCCTTTTCAATCCAGAAATATGACTATTTATGACCCATTTATTCAAATTGGAAGTATAACCATCTGGATGTCTCAAATCTGCAATCCACTAAAAAAATAATAATAAATTTTATTTGGACAGTTTATAAGCTGCATTTGGATTCATAAACTTCTATGATCTGATATTTTCAAATAGTTAAAGTTCTGATCGCCTATAAATTTGGGAAAGATCTAATCGTGTCTTTACATTATCTTTGGTCTTACCTGGTGTATCCAAAACAATGCACTACTAGAAAATTTCCCTATACCCATGTTTTCATGAACTGTGGGCTTCCAAGGCGTTGGTATTTCCCTATTCCCACAATTTTGAGAAAACCATGGATATATCTGGGGGAAATTTCAAAATACCCACAGTTTAAGTAAACTGTGGGTATATATCTATTCCTATAGTTATAAAAATCATGGGAATATATTTTTATAGAAATATAATCTACCCAATGTTAAATTAACCATGGGTATAGTTTCTTCCAAAACTATCATAATACCCACAGTTTAATAAATACATGGGAATAGATTTTCACAAAAAATATAATATATGCAATGTTCAATGAACCGTGGGTATAGATAATTTTCCTAAACAGAGCTGGAACTGTCAGCCTTCCTACTTCTTCCTGCTTCGAGCTACTTCCCGCCATCCTACTTCCTTCCCTCATTCATAATACCCATGGTTTAAGTAAACCATGGGTATATATCTATTCACACGGTTCGGAAAACTGTGGGAATATATTTTTACAAAAATCTAATATACCAACTATTCAATGTATCATGGGTATAGATGCTTCCCGGACTATCATAATATCTACTATTTAAGAAAATCGTGGGAATAGATTTTCACAGAAATCTAATATACCCACGGTTCAATGAATTGTGGGTATATATACTTCTCCCAGACGCAGAAGCAATTGTCGGCCTTCCTGCTTCTTCCTACTTCGTGCTGCTGCCCGCCTTCCTGCTTCCAACCATCTTTCACCTAAGAAAACAATACATATTATAATAGAATACAAACCAGTAAGAAACCACAATTTATTATCAGACTCGGAATAATCAAATAACACCCCATACACATCCAATAATGAGCTTTCATTCAAGATGCATAATGTATAATGCAACTAGATGAACTAGGAACAGTTTTACCAGCTGAAGATTTATCTTGAAGTCCTCACTATGAGTTTTTATAAATTTTATGAATGTCCAAGGAGGGAATATATTCAAAGTTGAAAGAATAATGATGTTCGAGTGGTAGTATAAATTTGAAGCTACTATATCATATGGAGTAGATATGTTTCTACTAAAAAAGGTAGATATCCGATTTTGTGTTTAATGTAACCTAAAAAAACTATTTTCTAAAAAATTAATTAGAATTTGAAAAAAATTAATCAGAAATTTTTTTTCACAATGTTACTAGAAGGATTAAAGATGGTGTAATTGGATGGAGAATATTTTTTTTAAATAAGTATTATGAAATTACAATTTTTTTTTAAAAAAAAGATAACTAAATGTGTGCACTTAATAGAGTTAGAAGGTGATCAATCATTATAGTGGATATAATGTGTTTGTAATGTAATATATTGTAATTATCTTAAATTAAATAGGTGAAAAAAAACAAACATTAATGACTCCATCCAACAAAAAATTTAATGAAGTTTCACTAGGATGTATTTTTCTAACACATGGAGTATGTTTCAAAGTATGATTAACATATTAAAATATTAAAATCTCATTGGTATAAGTGTATTTGACATAGATAATTCAAATAGGGAAGATCACTAGTCAGTGAAATCGTTGATGTTCACTCGATAAAGAATCAGTACACTAGATACACTTATACCAGATAGAGTTTTTAAGAAGTTTTTCATAAAATTTTAAATCCCATAAAAATTATGATTTGACGATGAGATGATATATCATTATTTTTTGTACTGCTGAGATAAAAAAGATTGATGAATTCACTTAATAGTGAGATTATGGAAGTTCTAAGAAGGTCATGGTTTTGGAGTTTTAATGAAACATCAAGAATATTCTATAAGTATTGAGAACCATTCAGTGAATTGAGTTGAGTGGGATAAAGGAATTAGGTTCCTTAATTTTTTCCCTATGAGTGCACTTATAAAAAGGGAATAAGTACATTATAGTTTGAAGAACTATTTAAACATGTCAGAATGTTGAAGTGTTGTATGGGTTTTGGACTCACCAGCCTACTGCTGGCTAGTGAGGCCAAGTTACTAGATAGTGGGGTCTTAGGTATCTCTTTTTAACAAGGGAGTTGAGAATGATCATTAATTCACACCATTAAGATGATAACCTCCTCCTAGTTTGGGTAGTCATACAGACCTAACATAGATTAAAAATTAGTATGATGGTAAATAAGAACAATTATGTCACGTATTTTTTAATCCTCATTCGAAGGAGATGGTCCAAGTAGAGGTATCTCAAGGGATCCTCATCTTTTTACAGTCCTTACCTGCATAGATGGAAACCATGGAGGGGAAACACACTACAATGTACCACAAAATAAATTTTTACCTTGAATGTGTGGATGAAATATCCTCCTCCCAACTTCTATAACATAAAATTCTCTAAACATAAATAGGAAAACCTTGCATTAACCAAATTATGATAAAAAAAAGAGAATAACATGTATTACAAACTGCAAGAAAATAAATTAACCTGATCCTGAATGTTAGAGATTGCATAACCATCTACATTGCCTCATACTAACTGCATGAACATAAAAAAACTAATTATGAACTTTCATTTCAAAATATAACAAGAATGAAGTATGATAAAATTCATTACTGAACTTGCATAACTAATGAAAACTACAATAAAGTGTGATAAAAACCAAAAATGAACCAAAATTACAAATTAAAATTGTCTTACCAAAACATAAATAACCTTAAATTCTCATTACTAATATAGATGTTACCAAATTATGATAAAAAAATTGAGATTAACTGGCGTTACAAGCTGTAAGAAAAAAAATTAATCTGAGCATGAAAGTCCAAAATTGATTACCAATATGAACTGCCTCCTTCTATTTTCTAAAACATGAAAACAACACTATTATCATTATTATGAGACAGAATTTCAATATGATCAGTAAAAACCTAATAGAAAATGTAAAAGAGAAATAAATATAAATTATTTTATTTTTAGATGGATTACTATATGATTAGATAAAATTTGATACAACTTTTCAAAAATAATCATAACAATAAGAGTGAGAATACTATTTGGATCCTCGAAAAAACAATCAACTCATTATGGAATTCCTCATCAATATCCCATGAACATGATAATACAATAATTAAAACAAAAAAATATAAGAAAAATGGAAGAATAAAACCTTGATAATGATGATATTAGATCATAAAATTTGGTACTCATCACTCATCTAAATCGCCATTGATTGTTTGATTCAAGAAATCCTCTATAATTCTTCAAAACATAAAACCTGAAAAAATTAATATTATTTTACATTTATTTCCATGTGAAAATAAAATTTTTATTTCACACTACATATATACAAGACACGTGTTCCATAATTCATATATTCAGAATTTGAATTCCATATAGCATATATTCAGAATAAAAATTACATATTCTATATTTTATACATTCCAAACAAAAAATAATGATAATTCCATATATTGATAATAATAAAAATTAATACCTTGTATTAGTAAAAGAACACATGTTCCATATACTCATAATAAAAAAAATACATATGGGAGGAGGGGTGCATGTGTGGAGGGGGTGCAGGTTGGGAGGGGGTGCATGTATAGAGGGGGGATAGGTTGGGAGGGTGGGGGTGGGGTTGTAGGTTGGGAGGGGGAGGGGGTGTGCGAGTTAGGAGGGGGGATAGGTTGGGAGGAGGGATGCATGTTGGGAGTGTGGGGGTGCAGGTTGGGAGGGGGAGGGGTGTGCAGGTTTGGAGGGAGGGGGAAATAGGTTGAGAGGGGGTGTAGGTTGGGAGGGTGGGGGAAATAGGTTGGGAGGGGGTGTGTATGATGGGATGAGGCTACATATTGGGGGTGAGGGGGATGTTTAGGTTGGCAGGGAGGGGTGGTGTAGGTTGGGAGGGAGGGGGTAACAGGTTGGGAGGGGGTTCATGTTGGGAGAGAGAGGTTACTATATCGACCCCCTTAAGAATTTCTTCACCTCTTCCCAAGGGCCATCACAAGTAAAATATCCAAGCCCATTGGTATCCTGAATCCAAGCCCCAAACATTCCTCTAACCCACACATGGGTCCCATATCACATATCTAAAGGGAGATCTCATAGCCTATCACCTATAGGAAAAACCTCCCATCATAGCTCATCCAGTACTAAAGGACTCTTCTTACTCACAATTCTTTCAAATATCACACACCACCCTCAAGTGGACGTTCATATCCCACATGATATATTCATCCATCTTGATCATTAACTCAGGTCCCAATGCCTCTCTCATCTTCTCACTAGACCTAGGATAATACTCCTAGGCTACATACATCTCATATCACATCCCAAAACTATCCATGGAATCTCGTCATCCCAACATCACTCTCTCCCCTTGGAAACATAGTCTCTTGTTAATATATCTCAATCATGTTCTTAAAATCACTTTCCCCAAGAATAAGAGGTCAAACTCCACCCTATATATCCTCCTAGTACACTCATAGTCCCTATCCATTTTAAACCTATGGACCATTAATATAGAATGAAACTCATGCATTATCACATATGTGTCTTTGTATTAGAAGGACCACCTCCCTCCATCAACGAGTTACCACTATCTCCAGGCTCTATCAATCCTTGATCGAGCCTGTCCATGCCCCATCTAATCACATACCTCCACCAGAGGTCAAACCTTGCATCTGATGTCATAAATAATTAATTATAAATAATTTTATTTAATTATTTAATTTAAACCAATGTGTAACAATCACTAAACAACTCACAAAGTACCATTTCACCTCCGAGGCCTCGACCGACCACACCAAAGGGTTCCCAACACACCCCAGCACCAACTTGAGAAAAATCCCTAACCAAAAACCCACAATCATTCACCTAATTAGTTTAATTTAAGACAAAATTCATTGAAAAAATCACAATTATGAAATACCTCACCAAAAAATATAGTGATGGCATGTAGAAATCATTCCAGGATGGCTTCTTAGTATGGTGTATGAACCCTTATCCATTTTCGTTGATTATATCATGCTACAGTGGAATTGACATCAAATACCTAAATAAAACCTAGTGAAATTAAAGGACAGTGAATGGGGTTTTAAACACAGAATAGGAATAGAAAAAAAATACCAGAGATTACTATTGAAACAAACAAACCACTCATCCTTTCTCTGATGCTTCATGGAGCCCCCAAGTCACCTATTAGTCCATAAACCCCACCCAGAAATATTCTATTAAGGATTCCACACTCTTGAAATATTTTTTTGAATCCCTGTTCCTAAAAGAAACCATAAAAAATAAAAAAAAATCAAATTACATTGATAATTTTACAACCTATAATGATTCAGGTCATTACACTCATGATAGTTCAGTTTTCCCATGGTAGCTCAACCCTTTCATGTAGTTGATCAAGATCCTTTCTGATGTGTTAAATAAATTAACATCAAATGTAATTTGAGCACCAACTAGTATAGTGTAGAAAAAAATATTAATTATATGAATAAGACTAGGGAAACTACACCATATGATTATATCCAAGCTACATCACAAATACCTTTATGTAAATTCATGCAAACATTTATGCAAAACTTTTCATAAGAAAATAACCATATGCATGTCCATTATTTTCTGTTTAAAAACTCCAACAATATAATCTATGCATCCTAATTTTTCACTATGATGTGTCGATTAACACTATTGTAAAAGACCCTATATTTTTTCTATACCTACTTCCCTTACATACATAGGGTTCTACCCTTATAAGAATTCATTAGTTTAAATATCACCCTTATGAAGACCAATACACACCATTATAAAATGCCCAACAAATACCATTACATGAGGATAAAGATTATTAATTTACATTATTTGTGAATCAAGCACGCAAATAAGTGACAAAATAATTTCCAGAACAGTATTTAAACAAATTCATAACATTTATGATTTAAATAAACTAAATAAAAATTAATTATTCTCATCCATACAGGAATTCAATTCAAGTTCTTAAAGTATATACATAATTCTCCCTACTAAGTGAAAAATGGAGGGGATTAATATTCCCCCATTCACCAACATTCCCATCCCCATCCCCATGCTCATAATAATCATTAGCATCAACATCAACATATTCAGCAACCTCATCACCAACAACAACATCAGAAACATCCTCACCACCAACAACTATATCTCCAACACCTTCATTTCCACTACAACCATCATTGGCATCACCAGACTCATCATTTAAAGAGTGCATTGGTGCCATATATGATTCAAAAGTAGCAAAAAAACTCTAGTGGAAGCAACTGACTCAAAACTGCCATATATTTCATGAAATGGTTGGTCATCAACATACTTATTTCAACCAAGGTGAAATCATTTGTTCACATTGTCTTTTTGAAAAGTTAGAGAATGTGGGTACAACATCTTGTCAATATTAACCATGTTCTTCCAACCAACATACAACTCATGCTTGTATGAGCGCCTGAACTCCCCAACACCCATCAACCTTGTAGTCTTAGTAGCTTCTCTGTCAGGAATGTTTAACTAAATCTACAATGAACATGTTATTTCATTTAAATACAACAATAATATAGATATGACTTTATAAAATTTTCTTACCCATATTTACTCTCCTGATTTGTCCGTGATCTCTTTACTAATATGTCTTCATTACACTGGTTCCACAAAAATGATATCATGATACTTGGACAAAGTGGCCATGAAACTTCTACACTACATTGCATTTGGACCTACCATCTGATTTTTTTGATAGTAATCCACCATTAGTTGTGTCTGGCGATTCCAAAGATCCTTCATCTGAGTGCGCCCACATCACATTGGAGAAGATGCCACTAAATAAGAAAAACATGGGGGAGAAGAATTATGTTATGATACCAAATGAGAAAAATAAAATGATATAATTAGAAATAGTTAAAATAAAAAAAACCTTCTGTATGTTTCTCAATAAACCGTGATGAATCTGTGGGTTTTCATGACTCAACAGCCTCTATAGAAAGTGTCTGTTTTAGTGCCTACTATGGGTGGCCTTAATGACCTAGAGTGGAAGCTAATGGAATAGACTCATCATATTCTGACCATATGGTAGGAGTTGGAGGTGGTGTATAGATGACAACATATAGATAGTAGGATGGGGGATACATTATCAGATATGGATATGGTAATGGTGGAAACATCTATGGAGACGATGTAGTCATTGTATGGGAAGAAGAGGCAAAATAGGAAGATGGAGGCATCAATGGGATCATCCCTAAAAGAGGAAAACATATGGCATATGAATAAGAGGGTGTGTGAGATGATGATGGAGGCATGGATAATAATTCCCCCAGAGACTCAAAGGGATGGTGGATAAGAGTGGTAAAAGGGGTTTCTACTGGTGGGTTAGTGTGGAAATGTGTATGACGGGTGCTCCGTCTAGGTCTAGGAGCATCCCCACTAATACTCATGCTAACAAGATTAGGAGTCAAATTTAGTGGAACTGAATGTCCCTAAAAATTTGATAAATAAAATTAACATGAAATTATATGTAATGTAGAAGAAAAAAATTACAATTATTATACTCACTAATGGAAGCGAAGGACACAATGAAAACTCATTCCTCGATCGATCAGGATCAAATAGTCACTTCCTTAGACTATCTGTAGTATTTGACATAATCTATATAACAATGAATTTTAAATTCTTTAGAAATAGTTTTTAAAATCATAAATACAACATTCATATTTCTGCAACACATGAGAGGAACCAATTTGAATCCATTTAATTACTAACTGTACAAATGATTTGAAGGAAATTACTAACAATGTTTTTAAAATTACATAACCAAGTTATAAATTTTTTAAAAACAAAAAATAAACCAAGTTTTCTGTATTGAAATAAATCTGATGTAGTGAAATGACACTAGAAAATACAAAAAAGGAATAGATCATTCCAAACTGGAACATAATTAATGTAAGTACAGTAATAAAAACCCGAGAAACTCATGTCAATGTAATCTGAATGAACAGTAAACATATATGGTTGCTTCTATATATTACAAACCACCACTTAAGGATTAACATCAACTATCACAATAGGACAATTTGATAGATCAAATGTAATATTTTGGTCAACACCAATAACGGCATCAATAGTGGCGATTTCATCACCAGCATAATTAATTTTTTTTCTTGGAATTATGTCATTAATGACACCATAATTGGGTCTCGGATGATCTTTCACATAAAAAATTTTTTAGTCATTGATTCAAAAATGTATGGTTTATCAATGCAAAGGAAATGACTCATATCAATAAATCTGAATCCACAGTCATCAATAAATGTACTATTTCATCTCATTGAATCAATCCATCTTCATTTTGTCATAATGACTCTACCTTGAGAGTAGTAACTCAATAACAATATTTTCTCAATAGGTCCATAATTATACACATCTTCATATGATGTCTAATTATCTGATACAATGGTATAACAATATGTCATAGCAGTTAACATAATGTCATCATGTTGTGTTCTCAACATCATCGCTCAATCTGTTGTAACAAATTTATACCCATTGATTATTAAATATTTTCATTCACAAACTAATAAATTATGACCAAAAGCCAAAGCTCTTAATTATTAAGAAACGGAGTCAACAGTTAAAATCAACACCTAAAATATATATGAATAATACAATTAAATGGATAACTATATTTTAAGATAATTAAATGAATGGTAATACCTTTGACTTCAACCAAGAAAGAAACTCTAGGCTATGCAAAACCTATCTCCTTCTCAAAGGCAAATATCGACGAACTCTAACTATAATTTTTTTATGTTCCCTACATAAAATGATAATAAATGTTCAAGGTATATTAGAAATTTCATAATATGAGATAACATATAAATTTCCAAATTTCTTACTTGAAATAGTCATCGAACAAACCATAGTTAAACAAGATTGTGTGATGTGTCATATTTTTCTCCTCAAGGCTCTATATAGCCACTGTATAAAACTGAAAAATTAATCTGGTTTGGGGAAGACATGGAAATGAGGTCTCAATTTCTCCATACTTGTCATCTTCAGTTATCATTGGCCAGTTATGTCTTGTGGTAACATCAGAAAAATACATTGAAAAAAAAAATCCATACATTTTTTAGCCGGATAACCCCTCATAATCAAACCTTTAGGATAATTCTTGTTTCGAACATATTATTTAATTGTGCACATATTTTTTTTGGTAGGATACATCCATTTAATATCAATGGGTCCCCCAAGAAGTGTTTCAGTTAGAAGATGAACTTATAAATGAAACATGCAAGTAAAAAGGATTGAGGTAAAAAAAATTCCATCTCACATAAAATTAATGGAGCCTCCTACTGCAATTTTATCAAGAATTAATTGGATAACCTTTTAGCATAAAAGCCTATAAAAATGGTACTAGAGATTCATCTTCACCCTTACATTATTGAATAGAAAATGTCAAATTTCTTTTGGAATAAATTCATGAAGAATGATGTGCTAATCATGAGTGTCTAGGGATTTTAGTTTCACATATCTTTTGTTTAATCCTTTAGATATATTGCTCGAATAGCCATCAGGAACCTTGATATTCATCAATACTTCCAAAAATTGATCTTTCTCTGACAGTGTCATCTCATAAGAATCACTATGAACTATCCATTTGTTTTCACTGATATACATAGTATGTAGTTCTGGTCGAATACCCCAATCCAATAAGTCCCGATTGGATCAGAAGTCATATATGATCTACCCCTTGATATTCTAATGAATTTCAAGAAAAATTTCACATATATTTTTTTCAATATACATTACATCTAAACAATGACATAACAAATTGGTAGACCAATATAGAAACTCAAAAAAAAATACTTCTATTTTCTCAATTGTCAGTGGCTTCAGTGTCAACATTCATCCTATTTTTAGATTTCAACTGACCTTTCTCTAATGAAAAACTGAAATCTTTCAATTCATTAAGCACATCACTTCCTGACATACATTGAGGTGGTTGTTCAGTGTCAATGGAATTATCAATCCTCTAATGATTCGTCTTGTGTTTATGATCCATTGAAAAGAATCATCAATGCCCAATGAAACTAAAACTACAATGATATTTAAGCCTTCTCGATCTTGAATTCTTCATAAAAATGGGACATGATAGTTTTCCCTCCATGCTCTACCCAAACATAATTTCAAAAGCAGAGAAATCAATTATGATCCATAGATGGGAAACACACATATGAAATGTATTCTTTGAACAAGAATAAAATGTATGTACACCCAAATACCAAAGTTGTTTCCAATATCTTATTAAAGGATTCAAGTATACATCTATATTATTATCAGGATCAGAAGGTACAGATATCAGTAGACTCAAGAAACTGAATGGTTTTTTTCATACACATCCATGGAGGAAGATTATAAACCAGAATAAAAACTAGCCACGTGTTGTGAGAAGTAAGCATTTAACCAAAGGGATTAAAATCATCACAGGATAGACCCAACCTGACATTATGCACCTCGACTGCAAAATAAAGATGTTGTGCATCAAATTTCTATCATGCTAATCCATCTGCAAGATGAACTCAAATAACAATTTCCTTTAATTATCTCAACATTATGTCATCGTATATTGGTTGAGATTCATATAGACATGAATATATTTTGAAGTATGGGAATCAATGGAAAGTTCCACATTACTTTCTATTCCACACAAGATGGTGTTCCATCTACATTTTTCTTCCATCAAGATGTACCACATTCTTTACATTCATTATGATCATCTGTTTCCTCCCAAATAAACTGAATTTTTTCAGACAAGAAAGGAAATTATTAGTATCAAATCCAAGATGCTTAATTAACTTCCATGCCTTCTGATTTTTTAAGGGAATATCAACACCATCAGGAAACAAGTCCTTCAAAAATGTAATAATATAATCAATGGAAGTATTAGAAATTCCATACAAGGTCTTCCTATGATATAACAACATTAAAAACTCCAACTTTGAAATTTTAGTACATTCCTGATATACTAATGTTATGGCATCATCCAATAAATGTTTCACTCTATCATCATCTTCATTAGTATTTTTCTCATGTTTATTGATATCATTTTCTTCTTACACTAGAACACTATCTCTCTAGAGATAATGCACAAATGGAAACTGATCAAATATCAAATTCTCTATGCCACTTCTTTCATTTTTTTCATGAATAGTAGAAAATTGACTCATCTCTCCATGGTGATACCAAACATAATAGTTTTTTTGAAATTAAAATTACATTATAGGGTAACTAACTTCTTCCCAACATAACCATGGTCTTCCAACAAATTTATAGCATGAAAACTGTATACAACCTCCATATAAATCATTTTAACTAAAAAATATAAAACATTCTCAAAATTATTTTGAAATGCAGTTGAAAACCGATCGGTATGATACATAAAGCTTCTATCCACTCTATATAAAGAAAAAAAATTATCTTCCAGTCAAAAATTTAAACCATAATTAATGAAGGGATATGTACTATAGAAAATAAAACTATTAGAACATAAACAATTAATAGTTAATTCACATTTGTTTAGAAAGTGCCTTATTGTTTATCACCAATTTCAACCCTTTCAGTATCATAGATAAGGGATGATCAACAAGGTAACCCATAATGGTCTAATAAAGGTTCCATGTCTATGATAGAGTGGTATGTGTCATTATAGTTGAACTAAGGGAGATATAAAAAAGTTTGTCCTCCCTTAGGTTTAACATAAAAAATAAACTTTTAATATTAATACACACCCTTTAACATGAGTTATTTCATTTAAAACCCAAGAGAGTGATAAAACATTCACCCATTATCAAAAATATTTTAAACGAGCCCCATTTTCATTTAGTTTAATATCTGGCATGGGTAAAAAACTAATTCAAAGAGGGAAAATAAATTTAAAGAAAACCAAATCATCTCTAAGAATGAAAATCATTTAGCTAATTTATATAAAACAATAATCGGTATCAAATGTTGGTATAAATTCATGAAGATGAATTTAATAAAATAAATCCCTTCATAAATTTGTTTAAAAAATAATTACCTAGAAACACCTACTGCATACAATGTGGAACAAGTCAAAATAAGCCTTTTAAAAATGAAAAGTTCATTCTAGTAAAATGAATGAATTTAAAATCAATAGAAAAATAAAATACACATTATTATATTAATATCGAACACTAAATTTTACACACACAATTATTAGGGTTCTCATAAGAAATGAAAATGAGGGAAATTGAAGTGAAATGTCCAGTGTAATCTCCAATGGGATTTAGGTAATGTATTATGTATCATATGTCATCGATTAATGTTTTGGATTCTTATAGAGTACCCTAATTTAATTTTGAATGATGATATAATTGGATTAAACATGGTCTATTTGGTTGGAATACCTCCATTGTAAGCTATGGGTTACAACACTACTGTTTCTAACACTTTCGTCAGGGCGCGCGCATCCGTCCATCCGTGGAGGAGGACGCGCTGGGCTTGTTTCCCTTCATTCCCGCTTTCCAAAGGCGGGCGACATTTGCTCCTTATTCAGGGACGTCTGCTCCTTGATCGAAACGGGATGATGTGATGTCGGTTCTTCCTTCTGTGGATTCATCCTCAGAACTCGTCACCTAGTCCGGGTCTCCCTCATAGATTTAATAAGTTGTTCGTGAAACTCTTCCCAGTGCCATGTTTCCATGGACACCGGTTAATTACACTACTTCTGTCGGGACATTCCAAATGGTCCGGTCAGGGCAACAACCTTCAGTCGGGGGAGTAGTCACGTTGAGGCATCAGTAGCTTGTCTGGATGCTGGGGAACCTAGCAAGTCTGTCTATTATCCCTGGTCACAGGGCTTCTCGAGGGCGTGGAATCCTGAGGCATCCCACATCGAGCGCGGGGAATTATATGCCATAGGCACATATCTGAGGTTTTCCTCAGCTTCCCGTGTTTAACACAGGGTACGCCGCGAGATTAACGTCCAACAGAGACGGATCAGCCCGATCAGAGCATTATCTAGAATAGATCAGATTGAGGGATTTCCCTTGAAGGGATGCCAATACCGGGACCAGCCCATGGGCGGTTATGAAGAGGAGCATATCGACATGGACTCACCGGGATATGACGGTCTGGGCGAGAATCAGGGTGGATGATGGATAGATGAATGAAGTGAAAGGGGAATGACAAGGAACCATCGTAAGGGAAATGGTGAAGTTGGGCTTGAGCCTCGAAGGGGCTTCCTATGTATCCCCGTGGTAGGGAATCAAAGTCCGCGTAGTTCGGGATATTGCCGGTGAACCGGCATGAGGGTGGACCTTGGTCCGATGGGCATCATCAGCAAACTGACATGAATGGGGAGGACCAGGAGGGTCCTAGTGGTGGTGGGCTTGGACCTCATGGAGGCTTCCTACATACCATGTCGTGACATGGATCAAATACCACGTAGTTCAGAGGGGCTTCGTCGGCGAACCGACGTGATGGTGGACCTTGGTCCAATGAGAGATGGTCTTGAACCTCAGGGAGGCTTCCTACGTACCATGCCTTGACATGGATCAAAGACCTCGTAGTTCAAAGGGGTTTCGTCGGCGAACCAACGTGAAGGTGGACCTTGGTCCAATGAGAGATGGGATTGAACCTTGGGGAGGCTTCCTACGTACCATGCCTTGACATGGATCAAAGACCTCATAGTTCAAAGGGTTTCATCGGTGAACTGACGTGAAAGTAGACCCAGGGGTCCACTAGTGGTGGGATTGAACCTCGGGAAGGTTTCCTACGTACCATGCCTTGACATGGATCAAAGTCCTCGTAGTTTAAAGGATTGATGGAACACATTTTAAAATCATGTGGGATGATAGTGAACCCTGACGCGAATAAACGACGGGCGGTGGGTGTCGGGGAACCGACGTAAATGAGGGACCTTGGTCCGATGGGAGTTGGGCTTGAACCTCTGGGAGGGTTCCTACATACCATGCCTTGACATGGATCAAATCCCTCGTAGTTAGAGTGAAAATGGGGGGCTTGGCACACCGACAAGGAGATGGTCTGGGCCAATGATTGTTGGGCTTGAACCTCAGGGAGGCTTCCTACGTACCATGCCTTGACACGGATCAAAGTCCTCGTAGTTCGGGTTGGTCACAACGGCTTGCCGTCGAACTGGAATGTAGTTTAAAGTCATGCTGGACGAAGGTAGAACTCAACGTGAATTGGATGATGGGTGGGCTTGAACCTCTTGGAGGCTTCCTACATACCATGCCATGACATGGATCAAAGACCGCGTAGTTCAAATGGCTGTGCAGTTTAATGTCATGCGGGACAAGGGCATGCAGATTAACGTCATGCTGGACGAGGGAATATAGTTTAACGTCATGTTGGACGAGGGAATACAGTTTACCGTCATGCTGGATGAGGTAATATAGTTTAACGTCATGCTGGATGAGGGAATACAGTTTAACGTCATGCTGGATGAGGTATTGTCATGGCCAATGCCAACTCTAAGCCCTCGTAAGTCATGCTCGGTGTTAGAAACAAGAGACAGCAAGGGCCTGACGATCATGCCGCAAAGGGTGCGTCCGTGAGAAGCGAAGAGGGGCTTACGCATTAGGCGGCCCATGGTGTTGGTACTTACTCCAGGATGGAGGCCCGAAGTGTGACAAAGCGCAGTGAAAGAGGGATTTGGGACCAATGATGGGAGGTGCCTCGTTCCCTATCACGCCCTCTACTGACCTTGGTAGTGGGGAAGTACGGGGATGCAGGGGTGCAACCATCTTTTGGGGAACTACGGTCGCCCTTCTCCTGAGAACATACTCCACTCCAATAAAGAGTTTATCATCCCTTGTGGATGGGTGATTCCACTCCTGTGGAGATTAGTGGCATAAAAAATGTTCGAGCTGGGGGGACCCTTCGTGAGAGACACGAGGTCGGGTCACAGTTTAATGTCATGTTTTGTGGACGTGATGCTTGGCAGTTTAACGTCCTGCAGCTCGGACGAGGCGGGTTCACTCCGCACCCCTAGGACTTACATAACTGGTACCCTTTGCTCCTTGGGGGAGGGAAGGTACCAGTAAGGCCCTGGTCAAGGGGGATTGTGGAGCGAACCATCGAGGGGTCCACATTAGCGTGGCTATGCGAAGAAGCATAGCCATTAGCGTGCCTATGCGAAGAAGTATTAGGTGAAGAAACGCTACGAGTGGTATTGTCCGTGGGACTTTGAAATCACATCGTGCAAACCTAGAGGGTCGCACGGGAAGAGGAATTGCCAAGAACAGGAGTGTGCTTCGCGAATAAGAGTGCCTTGGCCTTATCATGGGGCATAGGTGTGAGTGGAGGGTGCTTCACAAAGTGGAACAGTATTCGCGAAGCACTGCCTCACGAAGAAGGGGTGCCTCGTGAAGCAGGGTGCTGCGAAGTAGTGTGCTTCGCGATGTGTAGCGATCCTGGCTTAGCATAGGGATCACTAGTACTGGTTGGGTGTTTCTTGAAGAATAAATGCTCCGCGGCTGCCCGGGTTCCCTTGGGAATCCCCTTCCTTCGCGAATGCCCTTGAGCTTCGCGAAGGCATCCCTCTCTGAAGAGGGGCTCAAAACGAGACAAAGCAAAGGCGTCACGCGAAGTAGAAGTACCTCGCGGAGCTCATGATTCTCGGGGGGCAAAGGGTGCTTCGCGATTCGGGAGTGGATAATCCAAAAGGTCGTATTGTCCATCCTTGGGACTCAGGGGAGTCTAGAATTTATAGGGAAGGGGCGCCGTGAAGCAGAACTCGCGCGCTACCTCAGGTGTTTCGTGGCGCGCTCGCGAACGTCAATGTCGTCCGCGAAGATTTACTGCCTCTAGAGCTTCGCGGAGGACTCGTGAACGTCGAATTCGTTCGCGGAGAGTTACCGCCTCTAGAGCTTCGTAGTGGGCTTGCGAACTTCAAATGCGTTCGCGGAGAGTTACCGCCTCTGGAGCTTCGCGGCGGGCTCGCGAACGTCAAATGAGTTCGCGGAGAGTTACCGCCTCTGGAGCATCACGGAGGACTCGCAAATTTCAAATGATTTTGCGGAGAGTTACCGCCTCTAGAGCTTCATGAGACCGCGATGCTCGGGGTGCTTCACGTCGGTACTTCGCGTCGGTGCTTCACGTCGGTGCTTCATGAGGCAGCTTTCCAGCCTTCTTTTTCATCCCTTCCTTTTGTGCAATATTTTGGCGCCAACAAATTCCCCCCCTCAGACTTGGAGCCATGGAGGGTGAAGGGTCGAAGTCTGAGGAAAAATTGCCAAAATTTTCGGCGGTTCGCGATGCGGCTTCGCGAAGGGGGCCCGCGGTGCTGACCGGGGCCACGAATCTGGTCACACCGTGATGCTCCGCGCGGGTGAGGCACGCCGCGATGATCCGGGGTCGCCACCCATAAATAGGGGGGTCGACCTCTTTTGTCTTCATGCGACTTCCTTGTCTTTTTGTGCTCTCGACCTCGCAAAGCTCCGCGTACTCCACGACAGCCCTTCGCAAATCGAGCTTCGCGGCGAACCGCGGGTCTCCGACTGCGCGTCCGTTCCAAGCGAACTTCTGCTTGTCGGCCTAGGCCAGACTTTGTGGCTTGTTCTCACGACCGACCTTCGCGATCCAGCTTCGGGATCCAGGTTCGCGATCCGTTCTGAAAAAATTCTTTTCTGAGGGCCGGAATCGAAATGGGCCATCGAGAGGCTGTATTGGGGGTGCTTGCAGATGCCGCCCGTCGGGATGAGATGGCCAACTGTCCACCAGATTTCCGGGGTTCCGATCTTGGGGGCCATGTATGATGAGTTCCTCCCTGTCATGAGCGCGTGGGAGGATACAGAGAAAATGCCGCGACTGGCATCAGTGTTGGTGGCGCTCGTCCCCGGAGAGGATAAGGAGGAAGTGAGCGATGTCCACTTTAGGAAATGGTTCAAGTGCTTCCTGAATTTCCCAGAGAATCGCGAGTTCCCTCCGAGGCCTCGAACATGTCCGAGGGCAACCCAACGGGGCAAGGGGCACTCGTATTGGTGGGTCTTGGAGGACAGCCAATGGAATACTTGGGGTTTCAGTGTCAGCACTGAACAACAGCCGATAGTCAGGCTGGCGGCATTCATCGCGGCTCTCATCTACGGTTGGATCCTACTGGTGAGGGATACAAGCATGGGGGTGCGGCCCAGCTCGTTTATTATGGTGTCCATGTTGGCCATGGGGCAGCGGATCAATCTGGGCATTCCAATGCTCGCCAAACTGTACAGAATGCTGCGGCACATTAGCGAGGGCAAGAAGCCACCAAGGATATGCAGGCCCTTCCACCTCCTGTATGGGTGGATCGCAGTGCACATCAGGGGGATTTATGAGTATCCAAAACCCATTTCTCCGCCGGGATCTAATTTCCGCCCCTCTATCCTGAATGTGGTAGGGAGATTCCTGTTCAAACTAGTCGTGCCGATGGTGCTGAATCGGGTGTGGAGGGAGGATGAGTTTAATTTCCACCCCTTCCCATTGCCGAAGGGGATACTTACTGACGACGGGCGGGGAACAGAAGAACATCGGGCTTACCTCATGGCCTTTCTAGGTGGAGTTTTTGTGGCACGAATAGATCATGAGCCACTCTGCGAACCGTACACCCCGCATCAGTTTGCAAGGCAGTTCTGGTGCCTTCAGCGGCTGACCCCGCAGGTCTACTGGGAGGTGCGTCACGAGGAGCACCCGTGTGTGATGAGGCAGTTGTGGCTCATGTTCACACGGGAAGATGGGAAGATGCGAATTGCATTGCCTCCATCCACCGCCGCTTTCGGATTGGTGAGGGAGTATGCCATTAGTTGGGAGGCTACTTACCCAGGGGAGATACTGAAGAAACCAACTATTCGGGTTGGTGACGGTGGGCCTCCTCTATCTCGAGGTCGGGGTCGGAGGGCAGCTAGGGCCTCTCGCGGTAGCGAGGATGCCATGGCAGCGAGACCCGTACCGGCCGAGGGTATGGCAGCAGTGGTGGATCCGGTGATTTCAGAAGAGCAGAGCCATCCGGAGGGGCAGCCATCGAGGGGATTGCGTTGGATATCCACTCAGGCTCCGGGGAAGCGCATGCGTCATATCAACATGGCAGAGGATGTCGTCTTCCCTAAAGCCTGGTACATTTGGGATGTCAACCGGAAGTTCCTCAGCCCACCCAATATATGGGCCCACCTGAATCGCCTCAGGATGGAATTACCGGGCATAGGCCCAGTCCGGGCTGGATTCATGGCGTCTCCGGCGGAGGCAGAGCAATACCTGGACGAGCTGGAGGATTACGTCCACTCCAGTGGTGTCCCTCACCCAATGACAGACCGGGTGAGGGTATTGTTGAATAAAACGGTCCCCCCACAGTTATCGGATGCCGATCGGAGGGAGCGCTTCCCCCTGCCGGAAGAATCAGAGGACTCCTCTCGGGAGGATGAGTCTGGAGGAGGGAGCCCGTTGGAGGAGGGCGAGGTCGGAGATCAAGGCTCAGATTCCGACGATTTCGTAGAGGCTCTCAAGGTAGCTTTCCGAACTTCTTTCCTTATGATCCGTTCTTGGGTCACTATAGACTTCAAACCGATGTTTGAGCCATGCTGGAGGAACTTGTTCGTAGGCCTCGTTCTCGCCCCTCGGCGGGTGATGATGCGGGACCTTCAGAACCCGCGCCTATGGCTGCGTCCAGTTCCGCGTCTTGTGGGACTAGAGCACCCGAGGTGGCTCTTCCGGAATCTCTAGACATTCCAAAAGTATACGGAGGTCCTCGCCTCGGGGTCCCGTTAGTACCGACTCAAGAGCAGCGCCAGGAGGTCGATCTCTGTAAGTTTCCTCTACCGGTTTCTTTGTCGTCACATGTAGACTATGCCAAATAACGTTTATGTCCCTCTCTGTCGTGCAGTTCTCTGACTGGCGTGGGCTGCTGCGGCAAGACTAGTCAGGATGTCTGGTGGTGTCCCTCCTAGGGGCATGCCGGTGATAGTGGCGATAGTCCCCCCATCTCCTCAAGCTGCAACACACATCATCGCCGGCGGGACTACCACCAGGGTCGTGCCTGAGGTCATTGAGGTGGACTCCAATGAGGAGGATGAAATGGTCGGTCCCAGTCCTGTCACGCCTGCTTCGGCGCCAGGTGTCGTACTGGATTCAACACCAGATGTAGATCATGCCGAGGATTTCTTGAGGGCATATCCCACGTACGAGCCTGCCAATTGCGCAGACTGGGACAAAACGACCTCCGACGAGGAAGACAGCAGCATAGTCTGCCACCGGTCATGGAAGCTGATCACGCGCTTCATCAAGGACACCCCCAAGTGCAATGGCTGGCCTAAATGGACAGACTCCACTCGCGGTTGCACGAACTGTGCGCTGGGGGAGTGGATGCCCAACGTCCTCACACACTCATCCGAGATCGTATGGCTGAGAAGATCTGGGAGCATGATCGTGGGCTCAGCATTGGCTGGCAACGGAAGAAGGCGACCCACATCAAGAAGCTCTAGGAGGCTGAAGGTGAGGTCAAACAGATGCAGACCCAGGCAGATGATCTTTCAGCCTCTCTTAATGCACAATCTGAGATGATCTCACGGTTGAAGGCCCAGCTGGCAGAGGCAGAAGAGCATATGAGGCAGGCCTCTGGAAAGATGGCTGCTGTTCAAGCTGGTGTGGAGAGGGCCAAAGCCAAGGCCGACGAACTGGACCCCGCTGCTGCTGAGGAGGAGCGGGAGCTAAGTCAGCGGCAGCAAGCCTTAGATGCCGCAAGTCAACGGGTGGCAGAGCTGCAACGCTCTTTTGACGAGGTCAACCCGTCCATGGGGGGAGTCGACCCCCGGGTATTGTAACAAACCAAAATCCTTTTATTGGTACTTTCGTGCTTCAATTTTTTCTTTCTTTGTTTTGAATGTCGTAGTGCGCACGATTTCCACTGTTCGAATCACCTTGTTACATCCCTACAATGTTTACGGGACATTTGGCGACAATTCCCCAAGCCCACGTGGGTCGAGCCCGATGTGAGAAATAGGGGATAGTTGCCTTCTCATCCCACCTAACATAGGTGTGGAGACCATGCTTCGGGTATCCGGGATTCAGATTACGAGTCCGGATTTCTGAAAGATGGGAGAGGCTTGACCGGAGAAGGAACTTTTCAGAACATCCGAATTATTGTTTCTTCATCGTGCTCTTATTCATGAACAGTGCAACGCCAGGGGCGCTGAAATTGGTCTAAATAGATGAAAATGGGAAGTGTGAATCACGATACCCAAGATTCGGAGCACTGTGGGGATGGCGTGACAATAATGGACAACCGTTAACCATGGTGGAGAAGCGGTATCCTTACTGCGTTAGCCTGTAATGGGGACAAAAATGAGGGTCAACCGTTGACCATGTTCGAAACACGGGACCATGTCACAAATATTGTCGGTCAATGTTTCGGGACATTGACCCAGGACAATTGGCGGACCATAGGTCAAACATCCATACTATTAGGGGGTCCTTCCAAACATGACCAGTCTTCCGGAACGTTGGCCCAGGATGGTAGGTGAGCCGATGCGGCATGAGACCAGGCCGTTAGGGGGTCCCGTGACACATGAAAGGGGACGAGGGTCCGAATAAGGGGTACGCAAAGCGTGGAATATGGAGTGATGGTTTTTCCGAACAGAATCCATCACTTAGGTAGTTACACCACCGTGGTGGGAGTACATCATATGGGCGCATTGGTTTGATCATGGATCATTCCTTCTTTCAAAAAGGGCCTCTCTAGCGAGGGGATTTACCGCTTCCCAATGTAACCTTGGGCATTCTGAACTTGTTCAGGGTAGAGCCGTAGTTTAGTGTCATGCGTTGAGGACACATGGACTCCTGTAGTTTAACTTCATACGATATGACGTGGAATAAAAGGGAAGATCCCAGGGAGCGTGTGGTGTGGTAGATATGAAACTGACGTGAATTAGGACTTGGAGTCCAAATCACACCACGTACCCCCGGAGGAAACTCTTCAGGTCGAGGGACCAAGAGTGAGGATTAGGTTGGGCCTGAAGCAGAGTGGCTGGGCGTTCCTATGTACCCCATGAGGATGGGAATCAAGCCATACGTAGTTCTGAAAGTGCAGTTTAACGTCACGCGGGATGATGAGAAGAATGGCCGTGTTGGTACACATCCTGCCAAAACTACTAAGCCCATGTGAGTCGTGCTCGGTGTGGGAAACATGCAGTAGTGGTGGGAATTTCCCAAAAAATGGGGCAGGTTAGGGAAAAGGGACACTCAGTGAATACCGACCCAGTGACACTAACACAATCATTTAGCACACCTAGATGTGCGGAGAGAAAGAGCCTGGTATGATGGAGTTCCAATTGAACATGAGGACGTGGAAATGTGTGAATCATGGTGCTCGAGATTCAGATCACGATGATGGCGGCGTGACGATGGAGGATAACTGTTGACCGTGACGGAAAACCATCATCCATATCATGTTAGCCTAGAATGGGGAAAAACAGATGCGTGTTGACCGTTGACTATGTTCAAAACACGGGACCATGTCACAAATGTTTTCGGATATCCGTAGGGACATTGGCCCGAAACAATTGGAGGGCCCTTAGGTCCAGCATTCATGGAGAGCCCTTAAGCCTAGTATCCATGTCGTCTGAGGGTCCTTTTGGACGTGGAAGAGGATGAGGATCCAAATAGTGAGCTCACGAAGCATGGTCATGGGATGAGGAGGATGTCCCTGTGAAAATCCCACACTTCGGGCTCTTTGTCAAAACACATCTGAACACAACAACGAGACGTATTAGATAGAGGGAGCAGATTCCTTTACCATAGAGAGATCTTAGTTTAGGGTTGTAGAATTCGTACCATGGATGGGAGGAGACATAAGAGGCACATGGTGGAGTAACTCAAACACCTAGCGTGAATGGGAATAGGGGATGTGTATGGTGCGGTGAACAACCTGACATGAATGAGGATGTAATCCTATATCACACCGCACGACCCCCTTGGGAGAGGTTTTTTGGTCAAGGGACCGAAAGCAAAAGTTAGGCTGGGCCCAGGGGGAAGTTCTCGGGCACTCCTACGTATCTCATAAGGATGAGAATCAAGCCCCACGTAGTTCTTGATGGACCATAGACCATAAATGGGTAAAGGGAGCAGAGGACACATGGCAACAAAACCCGACGTGAAGGAGGACCTAAGCCCTACTTACCATGCGTTCTCTGGGGAAATGCTCGAGTCGAGGGACCGAACACGAAGGTTATGCTGGGCCCGCGGGGAAGTTCCCGGGTGCTCCTACGTATCTCATAAGGATGAGAATCAAGCCATACATAGTTCTGAAAGGTGGCACGGTAAGGTACCAGTGCCAGGGGAAAAGGGGAGTGCGACCATGGCCCTTGCACTAAAAGAAGCGGAATTTGATAAATCTAGTTTGTTCTTTAATGCGAGTGGTTTTTTTTTGTGGAGTGATAGGCCTACTGTAGTAGGACGTGGTGTCACCACAAGGATCAAGCTATGATGGGCATTGACAAATGGCATGGCACGTGACCAATACCCAACGTGATGTCCTCTACAACGAGGTCACCACAATGCAGTGCCGTTTTTCGTCGTGCGGCCAGGACGATAATGTCACAGTTTAGGGTCGTATGATAGGACCAAGCATGCATTTTATCGTCATGCAGCGCAGATGTAGAAGAGACGATAGTAGTCAGGGAACATGCGTAGTGTTATAAAACACAATTGATGGAGACATGATCCCACATCACATTGTACGCCACTCGGAGAGGGATACCTTAGGTCGAGGGGCCTATATAGAGGTAAGAGGTGAATCATGGTGGAGAGACTAGCTCCCCAAATGGGTTGTACCCGAAGACAGGGTGTCTGAGCGGTCCTACGTATCCCATGAGGATGGGAATCACGCTGAATGTAGTTCCGGATGGACCTTAGTTTATGGTCTTAGAGCTCGGACCATGAATGGTAACAACCTCCCAAGTTTGTGCAGACGTCAACCCGATCCCTAAGCCCATGCGAGTTAAACTTGGTGTGGGAAACAAGGGGGTAGATCCTTATCGCAATACTTGGGGCGTCCATCAGAGGGGAGTTGGTAGAGAGCCCTGAAGGACACCTTCGACACGGCTTGTTTCCCCAACATGCAGACGTGCACGGAGGAAAAGTACCAAGAGTTCCTAGACTCTACTTGGGCACAATGAAGTGATGAAGGGTGTGAATTGTGTACCCGACATTTTGGGATTAATGGATTGGAGTGGCGATAGAGGAAAACTATTAACCATGGTGGAAACGCAGCTTCAATATCGCGTTAGCCTGAGGTGGGAACAACAAACGAGCATCGACCGCTGACCATATTCACAACGCGGGATTTTGTCGATTTGTTGTCTGAAACTCTCGGGGGCGTTGGCCCGTAACGGTAGGAGAGACCTTGGGCGTAGTATCCAGGCCATTCTTGGGGGTCCCTCCAGGTGTGAAAGATGATGGAAGCCCTAATGCAGGGATACACAATGCCTGGAAAGTGGGTGCGGACGTGTCCGAGTAAAGCTTGGCATTCCTGGTAATAAACAAGAGTACTCTTAGGCACATTGGTGAACCTCCGAAAAGGGATCGACGAAATAACTCAGGAGGGAGAGATACATGATGTGGTCATTACGAGACTAATTTGAATGAGGACATAATCCCACACCACACCATATAATCCTCTCATGGATGAAGGGTAGGCCAAGGGACCAAGATGGGATGAAGATTCCCGAGAGATGGGGCTGGACCCGAATCCTAGACATTCGAGTGGTCCTACGTATCCCATGAGGATGAGAATCAAGCGACTCTTAGTTCTCTAGGTGAAGTTTAACATCATATAGGACGAGGGGGGAGTAATATACCCCCAAACAAAGGAGGTGTACTGTACGGAGAATAAACCGACGTGAATGAGGAAATAATCTCACAACACACCATACACTCCTATAAGAGAGGACCTGGGCCAGGGCCCGGAAAGGCCAAGGGGCCTGATGGTTAGGCGTTGGTCAGGAAGGCTTGACCTGCTTGCAGTTTATCATCTTGCAGTGAGGACGAGGGTCGGGGACCCGAGGAGGCCAAGGGGTCTGAGGTTGGGCCTCGTAAGGGGAGGCGTACGGCATGGTACATGATCCCTACATAAATGAGGACATAGTCCCACACCACACCGTACACCCTGTGTAAGAGGTTGGGCGGAGGGGCCTGAGAAGGCCAAGGTTCCTAAGGTCAGGCATCAGTCAGGAAGTCCTGACTACTCTACAGTTTAATGTCTTACATGAGGACGGGGGTCGGGGACCCGAGGAGGCCAAGGGGCCTAAATCTGGGCCTCGTAAGGGAAGGTGTACGACATAGTACATGATCTCGGCATGAATTAGGACACAGTCCCACACCACACCGTACTCCCCTTATAGGGGAATCGGGACCGTGGGCCTAACCGCTAGCACCACCCGGGAGGAATTTTGTCACTTCGGGATGGGGTAGAACGAATCACTACACTCGATGTTTGGGACATCTCGGGGTGGAGCTAAAGATCCAGGACACTGTTGACCATGTTCGAAACACAGCGTTCCTATGGTGACCTGATATGGGAGCAACAAATGAGCATCGACCGTTGACCAAATTCGCAACGCGGGACCTGTATCGGCTTGTTGCTTGAAAACCCTCGGGGGCGTTGGCCCGTATCAGTAGGAGAGCACTTGGGCATAGTATCTAGGCCGTTCTTGGGTGTCCCACTGGGTGTGAAAAAATGATGGAATCCCAGTCAATTAGTGGTTGAAGCATAGTTGTATCCATCCATGAAAGAGGCAAACATCTCCAGGGGGGATGTGCAGCCGGGTCGAGGCTTGCTCGATGTGAGTTGGGGAAAAAGTGTGCACCCTACCATATTTCTTGACCCGAGGGGAAGATGTTGGCTTTTGGGCTAGGCCAACGGACGAAATTCCCGGGCGTTTCAACGTATCCCATTAGGATGGGAATCAATCAATACGTAGTTCTTGAAGGACATACAGTTTAGCGTCATGTCGTGAGGACGTGGGAGGATAGAAGAACGGGAGTGGGCACATGGTGCGACCCTTACAATCCTTGTGTGAGTGGGGTTGTATGAGTAGGGCTAAGAAAGCCTACCCTCCGCTACACAAAGATCCTCCGAGGAAACTATTCCCAGGGGGGATGGTGGAAGAGAAAAGCTTGGGGTTGGGCTCAAGATGAGGCATCTGAGCATTCCTACGTATCCCATCAAGATGGGAATCAAGCCACACATAGTTCTTAAGATGCAGTTTAACGTCATGCGGGATGAGGATGCCTCTCATTTGGGGATATGTAAGGTACGACAAGTAATCCAACGTGAATGAAGACGTAGTCTGACACCATATCATACAATCCCGCAAGAGGGTAAGTCGGGGAAAACCAAGGGGCCTGAGGCCGGGCCGCAGTCAGGGAGACCTGACTAGCTTGTGGTTTAACGTCTTGCAGTGAAGACGGGGGCCAGGGGCCCAATGGGCCTGAGGCTGAGCCATGGTCAGGAAGGCCTGACTGGCATGCAGTTTAACTTCTTACAGTAAGGACGGGGGGCCGGGGGCCCAAGGAGGAAAAGGGGCCTGAGGCTGAGCCTCGGTCAGGAAGGCCTGATTGGCTTGTATTTTAACGTCTTGCGGTAAGGACGAGGGGAGATCTTAGTTTAAAGTCATAGAGCTTGGACCATTTTGCAGTTTATCGTCTTGCGGGACGAAGATGCAGTTTAAGGTCGTGAAGGAATTTACAATTTAAGGTCGTGTTGGACCATAACGTGCAGTTTAAAGTCATGCGGGACCATCTTTCAGTTTATCATCTTGCACGACGAAGATGCATTTTATGGTCGTGTAGGACCCTTTTGCAGTTTATCGTCTTGCAGGACGAAGATGCAGTTTAAGGTCGTGCGAGACCCTTTTGCAGTTTATCGTCTTGCAGGACGATGATGTAGTTTAAGGTCGTGCGGGACCCTTTTTCCCTAGGGAAAGTATGACTTGAGTAACTTGGCATTGGTGGGAGGGGTTATGCGCTCTCCATCCATAGTCACCAAGGAGTATGCTCCATTGGGGTAAACCATATGGATGATATAAGGCCCTTCCCATTTGGGTTCTAACTTGGGAAGTTTCCTACCAGGAATCATTGGCGCTCGAAGGGCCAGTACTAGGTCACCCTATAGAAAAGAATGGAGATGAACCTTCTTGATGAAGGCCCTCGCTATCCTATCCTGATGCCTTTCCAGATTGTGCAGGGCACGAAGCCGGTTCTCGTCCAGTGCTTCTAATTCAGCTAGATGGATTTCGGCTACCTCATCTGATGTCTGGTGATCATAGACTGCAGTGCGTAACGACGGAAGATGGATCTCAATCGGTAGGATGGCCTCAGCTCCATACACCAGGGAATATGGGGTCACCTGGGTAGAGTTGCGATTCGTCATCCGGTAAACCCAGAGGGCGTTGGGGAGCTTGTCCGGCCAACTTTTCTTGTTATGACCAACCATCTTCTGCAGAATGTAAGAGAGGGTTTTGTTGAATGCCTCGATCTGTCCATTTTTCTGTGCGTGGTAGCGGGAGGTATGGTTCGAACGGATGTCGTACTTGGCATACAATTTCTTCAGTTCAGCCGCTCGGAAGTTGGTGCCGTTATCGGTGAGGACGGCGTGAGGGACCCCAAACCGGTGGATAATGTTGCAGCTCACAAAGTCAACGATGGAATGGGCCTTGACCTCTTTGAGTGGAACTGCCTCTTCCCACTTGGAGAAGAAATCTGTAGCAGTCAGGATGAACCTACACTGGCAGGCTATTGCCGGTGGATACGGTCCCACTACATCAAGTCCCCATACCGCAAATGGACAAGATTACTTGGTGGGGTGGAGGGGCTCCGGCGACCGATGCAGGAAGTTGGTGTGAACTTGGAACGCGTGGCATCTCTTGGCATACCCAATACAATCATGGATCATAGAGGGCCAAAAGTACCCCAACCTCTAGATTTGATGGGACAGCTTCGGCCCAGCTTGATGGGCGCCACAGGAACCGGCGTGAACCTCTTTCATAACTTGAGGTATCTCTACTCCTTTGATTCAACGGAGGATGACGCCATCGAAACTCCGCTTATAAAGGATCTGTTCAATACTAGGGCCGCTCTGTAGGGTAAATTGCAGCGCACGGCGTCGGATTCGCTCGCGCTCGGCCCGGTCGTCCGGGAGGCAACCATTTTGGTGGTACTCGACAATAGGTGCCCTCCAGTCGGGATGGGCTTCAACCACTGTGTCTGACGAACCCGGGACCCCCGACGTGGAGGGTCCAGCGGTGATATGACCTACCCGCAGGCCATCATTGTCCTCTTGGGTGATGGGGGAAATGACTCTTCGGTGTGCGACATGTATGATCAAATCATCTTGCTCAGGTTCTGCGAGCGACGCTGCCAAGCCAGCCAAGGAATCTCCTTGACCGTTCTGTGACCGTGGTACATGGGTAACCTCTGTTCGAGAAGAGATCTGGGCCATCATGTGGAGGGTGTACTCCAGCAATGGTACAAGCTCCGGCTTCCTGACGACGTAGTCGCCATTAACATTCTTGATTACCAGCTCAGAATCTCCATTCACATGTATATGGGGCACATGGATCTCAAGGGCCAACTTGAGGCCGGTGATGAGAGCCTAGTACTCTGCCTCATTGTTCGTACAGTCTTCTGACAATAGGAATGAGTACGGTAGGACGGCTTCTGCCGGGGTAATGAAGAAAATACCTAGGCCCACTCTGTTGAGCTTGGGATCGTTGAGCCTCCTACCGGTGGGGCTCCGGGAGGTGCCGTCGAAATGCATTTTCCAACACGGGACAACATGATCTACTGAGAGGATCATATCATCAGGAAGATCCATGTCCAGGGATTGATCCGTGGAGGTTGTATGGGCAGCTAAAAAGTCTGCCAACGCCTGTACCTTAATGGCCCTCTATGGTACGAACCTGATATCAAACTGCTGGAGAATCACCGCCCACCATGCTAGTCGGCCAGTCAGCATGGGGCGGTTCAGGATGTACTTCAGTGGGTCTACCCGGGAGACCAATTGCACCTCATGGTGCTGCATGTAATGTCGCAACTTCTGCATGGCGAAGACGAGCGCAAGGCAGCTCTTTTCGATAGGGGAGTATCTGACCTCCGCATCGAGAAGCATGTGGCTGAGATAGTAGAGGTTGTTCTCAGTACCCTCGTTATTTATCTGGGCGAGCAGCGCACCGAGGGATCTTTCCAGGGAGGTCACGTAAAGGACCAATGACTTTCTGGAGATGGGTGGCATCAAGACCGGAGGTTGGAGCAGATACTACTTGATTTCCTCGAAGGCGGTCTGACACTCCTCATCTCATTCGTAGGCGGTGCCATTCTTCATGAGTCGGGAAAAGGGGTTACACTTTCCGTCCAGATTCATGATGAATTGGAATATATAGGCTATGTGGCCTTGGAGGCCTCGAAGCTCCCGAATGTTACTCGGGGGAGGTATTTGGCTGATGGCCTTGATCTTCTCTGGGTCGATCTCGATACCTCGGTATCTGACAACAAAGCCTAGAAACTTCCCAGAGGTGACCCTGAAGGCACACATCAAAGGGTTCATCTTCAGGTGATGGGAATGGGGGAAACTGAACACTTTCTCAAGGTCTTTGAGATGGTCCTGGAGCTGACATGATTTGACTACGAGGTCATCTACGTAGCATTCCACCAATATCCCGATAATTGGCTTGAATATGGGATGCATGGCCCTCTGATAAGTGGCACCTGCATTTTTCAAGCCGAATGGAATAACCTGGTAGAAAAAGGTACCTTGGGGAGCCCTGAAGGTAGTGGACTCCTCGTCCTCGGGGGTCATCCGGATCTGGTTGTACCCGGAATACCCATCCATGAAAGAGAGAGCTTGGAACCCAGCTGTGGCGTCAATCAATAACTCTGTCGTCGGGAGTGGGAATTCATCCTTTGGGCAGTGGCGATTAAGATCACGGAAGTTTATGCAGACTCTGATCTGCCCATTTTTCTTCCTGACTGGCACAATGTTGGCAAGCCACTTGGGGTACTGGACTTCCTTCACGAAGTTGGCTTTGATAAGCTTGTCAAATTCGGCCTCAACCATAGCACCATGAGAAGGGTGCATCTTCCTGGGAGGCTGCTTAAACCCACGATGTTTTTATGGGAGGCCCATGCGGTGAATGGATACCTGGGGATCTAGTCCTGGCATCTCATTGTAACTCCAGGAAAACACGTCATGGTGTTGTTTGAGGAAGTCTACATACTGCTTCCGCTCCTCGGGGGACATGGCTGCACTGATCAATGTGGGTTTCGGATCTGCCTCGCTACCAAGGTTCACCTGTATCAGTTCATTGACCGTGGTAGAGACGCCTTCCTCAAAGGTGGGGGGAGAATCCTCCAGGTCTTCCTCCCCACCCGTGGGGGGATTTCCCACGATGGGAGATACTTTGGGGCTATCAAAACCTGAGGGGCACCTGGTGCCGGCTTGGGCAGCAGCGGTCATCATATCAGGGGACTCACTCGCCATTGAGACCATAGCAATGAAGTCAGTTGATCCTATCCCATTTGGCCTTCGGCCAAAGGGGCCACGTTTGATGATATCAAAGCAGTGGTGACGTGTCGGCCTGAGTCGGTGGATTCCATCCCGGCAGAAGAGACACGTATGGCATACCACCATTTTCATAAGCATGACGTCCCGGTACCGTACAGGGGTAGGAGGTTCAGGGATCACCTGAGCATGGTTGATGTAGGAGTACGAGGTGATTTTCCGCCGTCGCTTGGACATGGGAACATGCCTTCCTTGTGTACCTGAAAAAACAAAACATTTCCCCATGTTGGGGGTCGTGGCCTTCAATCGGTGGATCGGGAGGATGTGGACGTCATCCATGCTTGCCCAGGGATCACTTGTGTCTAGGGCGGGTTCATCCTCACTTACTAGGATTTTCTTATCCTAACTTTTGTAAGAACCCGCATCCAGATAGCGGGCCTCACAAGAAGCGAAAGGAGACGCATCTCCTTGTAGCACGCCTACTCGACCGTTGAGTGAGTATTTGAGACACTGGTGATACGATGAAGGGACCACTGCATGCAGATGGAGCCATGGCCTACCCATCAATGCATTGTGGGTGGTGTCCTGAGAGACGACCATGAACTCGGTGCTGGCAATTAAGACACCGAACTGAGTCTTCAGGCAGATCTTGTCGACTGGGGTTTGCTCGGTCCTGTCATACCCCTGGATTCTGAGGTCAGAGGGAGTTAAATCACCTTTAGACAGACCCAGCTTTCGCAATGTCCGAGTCGGAATTAGGTTAATTCTGAAACCCGTGTCAACGAGGCAGCTGTGGACTTCCACACCATTGAAGTGGCCAGTGATGTATAGTAGGCGAATGTGCCCTTGTATAGGAGGGTCCTCATCTTCACCGGAGAACGAGATAACTGCCTGACATTCGGCGTTTTCAATCGTCTCGGTATGGAAGGCTTCTCCAGCCGCTACCTCAGTCCCAAACTAGAGGGAGATTATTAGGGCCTTGGCAAGTTCCTCGCACATTTCAGATGATAGGAGAAGGGACTCAAGGATAGAAAGCCTTACCGAAATGCCAGCCAGGTGCTTCAGGACATCATACTTTCGTGCCAAACACGAACCTCTACCTACAGGAGGTCATTCGGCATTTGGAGGCATAACGGGTCCTGCTGGTTGAACCGGTGATCGGCTAGTACTGGGTACATCCTGTTGCCTACTAGTTGAAGCCTGGAGAGTAGTCGCCGGACTAGGATTGGGCAGCGGAGGCTGGCCTGTAGCCAGGCAAGACTGATTGTGATACGAACGAGGAATCTATCCCTGATCTAGTAGCACAAACGGTGGTGGAGGTAGAGCTAAGGGCGTTAGATGGGGTTGCGCGTGCTGAGCTCTGCGCTGAGCCTGCTGTCTGGTCTCAGTAGCATGCATGGCTTGGCTGAATGTGCTCGCTGACGTACCTCAATGACTCGTGCGGTTGCGATTCCGCTGACGTTGACGTCGGCTGGAAACGTTGGGGAGGTTCTCCTGGCATTCCCCCTCGTTGGGAGTCATATAGGGCTTTACCATCTCCACGGTGTTAACCGAAGCATAACCCTGGCTGTCGCTCGAGGAGTCATCCAGTACCGAGATGATTCTGGGAGGAATCCCCATTTCAGGGGGTATAAAGTCGCCGAGAGTGCGGGATGACAACGGCACCGGCGGTGCGCGTTGCTTCTTCTTGCGTCGCCGCTGCTTGCCCTTTTGGGAAGAGGTTGACTGTGAAGGTGATGCAGAGGTACTGGCTACTTCTTCTGAAGGTTCCGGCTACTTCAGGTGCGCCCAAATGATACCATGGGCACAGACGATGGTTTTTCGAGCCATCCAGTCGTTTTATTTCTGGGATCCGCGGCTGGGGACCTGCTTCCACTCGCCTTCGCTGTCGCTACCAATCTCTGACCCTGCAAAGACACCCGCCACTTGTGCTGGTGCAGGGCCCAGCTTGACTATGTTGTTGTTGACCTGGTCTTGAATCCAGTGTTTAAACAAAAATCATTGCTTGAGGGTGTTCCCCAGAATCCGATGATAAGGACAGTAGTTGGGGTGATCGGTGAGATTCGCCACTGTCGGCCTTCTGCACTCCGGCAGGCGCACAATCCCTTGCTCTAGAGCACTTCGAAAGTATCCAGGGACCTGATTTTCGTTGAACGAATAAGTCTGGTGCCTTCTTTCCGGATAGGGGGTCCTGGGGGCCTGGCCCTGACGAGGGGCCGGAGGGGCCTGCCGAGGAGGCGGCACCTGATTGTCTCGCCTGGGTGGCGGTGGCGCATTGTGCAGGGGAACCTGTCGATTCTGAGGCGGTCGCTGCTGGGCAGGAGCCTATGCTTGAGGTGGAGGACCTCTGCGGGGTTGCAGGGATAGTGCCCCTGGTAGTAATTCCAGCTGCCTGGGGGCTTCTATTTGGGCCACTACGGTGGGTTCAGCCCTGGCGATCCTCCTGGCTGGGATCATAGGGGGCAACAAACGTGCCTGACTATCCTGTTGTACAGCTTCCTCAAGGCGCTGAGCCTTATCTGAGAAATCTCTGAACCCTACAAGGTAGTTATGGGTAATTAGGGAGGGTAACAGTTCCTTTTTGACGTTCCCCACACACATCTTCAGTAATTGCTCCTGAGTCAGTGGCACATCGAGGGAATACGTAAGTCCCTTCCACCGAGAGATGAAATATGCGACTCGCTCATCAGGCCTCTGCTTGCACTTGAAGAGGTCTGCAATGCTGGTCTTCTGTGTGGTAGAGATGAACTAGTATAGGAACTGCTGGAGGAGATCCTCCCAACCGTTCACCGATCCGATAGGGAGCTGGCAGTACCAGACGAATGCTGGACCTTCTAATGTCTGTACGAAACATCGGAGCTTGGCGGCTTCCTGCTGAGCCGGGGTCCCCAGCATGGGGCCACACCTGGAAGAAAAATGAGCCAAGTGCTGCGACGGGTCCCCTGTTCTATTGAAGGGTGAGAATGTGGGTTTCCCAAAACATGGGGGTGCGGGCATATCATCCACCCACGCGGGATATGACTTGCCATCCGGTGGGACCACCAACTGCCGCGTTTCCAACGCTTCGAGGTGGGCTGTGAGTGCCGCAATAAGATCATCCGCGTGGGGGACCCTTTCTTGACGGGGATCCCTAACCACAAGTGCATTGCCAGGTTCTTCAACACGGTAGATGGCTTCGGCAGCTCGTGGATCAACTTGCGAAACGACATGCGGGGCGACTGGGGGAACCCAGACAGGATTCTTCAGATTGCCCCATCGCTCAGGGGGGTTTGGTGAGACATATCGCGCCCTCTTGCCGTAAGTTCCGGCTTCTTCCCTGTCTACGATAGTAGCATGATCAGGGTTTCCTGGAGTCATCTCACCGGGGGAAAATTGTTCCTGCCCCTGCTGCCCCGGCCTGGGATTACCATAGTCGGGTCGCCGCTCTGCAACACACTCAGCCAAGAGTTCGTCAACTAGCCTCTTCTGCTCAGCAAGCTGATGGCGTAACGTGGTGTTCTCAGTATCTTCTTCTGTTTTCTGCACAGAGGCAGATGGGTCGGAGTGCTTGACAGTTCCGACATGCTCCTTACCCTTGCCGGTATTTCGACCGAGTACCAGCGACTCGGTGGGTATGGGGAGGCCTAGCAGGTTCCTCTGCTGACAGGTAAACCTCCCTGATGGGTCTAGCAGTGGCGGTACACCCTCGGGGGGTAAGTCTCCATCAAGGAATTCAATCTCGTCTTCCTTGTCCACAACGTCAGCCATGTGGACCACGACCCCTCTCGAGGGCATGTCCTCGATGTCGCATATCGAATCGGGTTGCCATCGGATAGTGTCGAAGAGGAGAGTGGCATAGTGTCCCCAACCACGGACTTGCACATGGGGGGTAGCTTCCCTGATGATTCTGCGAAGTACTTTGAAACTCTGAACACATTTCCGTCGAAGGGAGCTCTGCCGTCCTGGTGACTCAGGGTGCTGGGCCATAAGGAGTGCGGCCGAATCGATCAGGCGGCATTGCTCGCCAATTTCTTCGAAGTGATCTTGACTTCTGGGGTACACCACCCGTTCGTAACGAAGGCGGAAGTGTGTCGCCCATAGGGTTTGACAATAGAAACCCACTTCTTCCTGGGTAAGGGACTCTGGTGCGTGAAAGTTCAGCGCCGTCGTCGGCCAGAACTTCTCCGGGAAGTAATCTGTTGTGAGGATACTCCAGAAGCTCATGGGTTCGGACTCGGGGTCTGGCCTTATATTGCCGCACTCATCAACCAGGGGCAGCTGAGGGACCAGTAGCGGTACCGAGGCGGACCTCTAGGATAGTAAACTCGGCGGTAGAGAATACGGCGAACGAGCTGACTGGCCGTTGAATTTCGGGCCATTCTCTGAAGAGTGAGGTGACCTGGCCAAGATGTCACGATACGATGGGCTGATATCCACAGCTTCTGGTACAGGAGTCGCGGCTACCGGTGACAAGTCATGTCATCGCTCTACCGCTGTTGGCCCCCAAAATAGCTCTCTGTGATCTCTAGTAGAGGTATAGGGCGCTTCAGGTGACAGTGGTGGTGATTGCACGGTCGAGACCTGCGGACTTCCCAAGATTTCTTCCTCCTGGATGTACCTGCAGAGAGAGATGGGAATCTGGTGGACCTCATATTCTGGGAGAACGAGGCTAACATGTCTGGTTCCTACCCCATTCCTTGATACGGAGGAGCGGGGAGAAGGTTCCATCGCTGAGTCACATTCCGCTTCAGAGGCGGAGAAGCGGGCAGGTTTGATCTCCACCCGGGCCTTTACGGGACTCTTCTTGTGGCAGCGATGACCCGCTCTCTTGCCCCGGGGTGGATCTTCGGGATAGAGTTGATCCCTAATAGGTAGCCTTGGGGTGGCGCTGGCACCGTGGCGGAGAGGGCCCCCGCTCGAGATAGCCGAGGTGCGAGGGGCACCCGGGAAACTGTCGAAGGGTACATGGGGAGGACCTCCATGGACAGCACCCATGTGGGCGGAGCCTCTGTTGGAATCGAAAGGAGCATGGGGAGGACCTCCATGGTCGATGCGGGCGGAGAGAGGTTGACCTTCACTCCTCAAGTTGTTGGGGTGAGGAGGACCTTTGCCGGTTGCAGAGAGGACGTAGGGAGGGCCCCCACGTTGGAGGAGAACTGGATGGACAGTGCCTTCAGATCGGCGGTCAGGGGTAGGAGGATGGACTTCGTACCCTGTATAGAGGGCGCGGGAAAGGTTTCCGCGCCGAGCGTCACTGCTGCGGGGTAGGTCTTCCTTCGGGATGGGGGTAGCACGAGGCATACCTCCATGACAAGCTTCAGAGCGGGGAAGGCCCACGCTCTGTAGAGTAGTGGTACGGGGAGGGCCTCCGTACGGGGTGACATCACCGCGCGTTAGTTCGCGGCGATCACCACTCGTGCATGCAACCCGGAGAGTCAACCCAGCCTGCCCGTGGGGAGGTTGGGGTCTCGATCCTGGTTGGGTGAAGGATTTCCCCTACTCAGTGTATGCAGGGACTTCATGATGCACGTCAGCGGTGGCGCGGGCCACTGTAGCTGTTGAAGTTGATGCATCTAGGTGAGCATCCTCAGCCCGGGCCCGGCGCTGACGTCGGGTCAGACAAGCTGGTGCAGGTGGTGTAGGGGCATGGCATGTCTGCTCTACCTGCGGAGTTAGACGGCGGTGCTGACGCAGCCGGGCCGGAGCTCTTGCATGGAGCCCTTGGGTTGGGACCCTGAGCGGGCTGAGCCGGACGGCGCCCGCCTCATCAGCGTAAGGCGAGGAGTCGTCAAGGCATTCCGGGGACAGGCTCCCGAAACGGTTGAACGTTTGGGTGGGGAGCAGGGGCTCCCTGCGCGGCCTGTTAGGGCGGCGTTGATGGCGGGGCCTGGATTCCTCCAGGTCCAGGCGGTCCATATCCCGAGTTGGGATGACCACTTCTTCCTCGTACCTACGTAAGAGGTTGTTGATCACCCTTCGTTGGATGACCTCTGATGGGGAAAGGGGACGTGGGCACCCCGTATTCTGCGATGTGGCGGCCGTCGTGGCACTAGCGACGCCATGCGGGGTGGCTGTGGCGGTGTTTCCCCTGCCCCTACATAGGCGAGCGGGCGGTGATCGTGTCTCTGTAACAGCAACCTGGTTCCTATGAAACGAAGGGATCAACTCATCAGTACTGAGAGGAAAAGGATTGACAACCAGTGACCCAACATCCTTTCATTCTCCATGTCTGTAATAAGGATCCACGCCAACACGCTGCAGAACGCAGTGCCCCACATTCTACTACCTCGACTTCCGGTGAGTTTCACAATAGGCCCGCTATTTACTTGGCGGGACCAGGCACCAGATATCTGGATCCGGTGACACGTCAATCTACTGGTGTCTCGAACGTTACTAATCTTCACATTGAGGAGTATAATTTCACGTTGGGTTCACCATTTCTGTTTCTGACGCTTTCTTCGGGGCGCGCGCATCCGTCCGTCCGTCGTTTATTCACGTCGGGTTCACCATTTCTATTTCCGACGCTTTCGCCAGGGCGCGCGCATCCGTCCGTCCGCGGAGGAGTACGGGTTGCGCTTGTTGCCCCTCATTCTCGCTTTCCAAAGGCGGGCGACATTCTCTCCTTATTCAGGGACGTCTGCTCCTTGATCGAAACGGGATGATGGGATGTCGGTTCTTCCTTCTGTGGATTCTTCCTCAGAACTCGTCACCTAGTCCGGGTCTCCCTCATAGATTTAATACGTTGTTCGTGAAACTCTTCCCAGTGCCATGTTTCCATGGACACTGGTTAATTACACTACTTCTTTCGGGACATTCCAAATGGTCCGTTCAGGGAAACAACCTTCAGTCGGGGGAGTAGTCACGTTGAGGCATCAGTAGCGTGTTTGGATGCTGGGGAACCTGGCATGTCTGTCTATTATCCCTGGTCACAGGGCTTCTCGAGGGCGTGGAAGACCGAGGCATCCCACATCAAGCGCGGGGAATTATACGCCATAGGTACATATCTGAGGTTTTACTCAGCTTCACGTGTTTAACCCAGGGTACGCCGCGATTTTAACGTCCAGCGGAGACGGATCAGCCCGATCGGAGCATTAGCAAGAATATATCGGATTGAGGGATTTCCCTTGAAGGGATGCTGATACTGGGACCAGCCCATGGGCTGCTGTGAAGAGGAGCGTACCAATATGGACTCACCGGGATATGACGGTCTGAGAGAGAATCAGGGTGGATGATGGATAGACGAATGAAGTGAAAGGGGGAATGGCAAGGATCCATCGCAAGGGCAACGGTGAAGTTGGGCTTGAGCCTTGAAGGGGCTTCCTACGTATCCCTGTGGCAGGGAATCAAAGTCCGCGTAGTTCGGGATGGTTCCGGTGAACCGGCATGAGGGTGGACCTTGGTTCGATGGGCATCATCAGCAAACTGATGTGAATGGGGAGGACCAAGAGGGTCCTAGTGGTGGTAGGCTTGGACCTTGTGGAGGCTTCCTACGTACCATGTCGTGACATGGATCAAAGACCACGTAGTTCAGAGGGGCTTCATCGGCGAACTGATGTGAAGGTGGACCTTGGTCCAATGAGAGATGGGCTTGAACCTCGGGGAGGCTTCCTACGTACCATGCCTTGACATAGATCAAAGACCTCGTAGTTCAAAGGGGTTTCGTCGGAGAACCGACGTGAAGGTGGAGCTTGGTCCAATGAGAGATGGGCTTGAACCATAGGGAGGCTTCCTACATACCATGCCTTGACATGGATCAAAGACCCCGTAGTTCAAAGGGTTTCATCGGTGAACCGACGTGAAAGTAGACCCGGGGGTCCACTAGTGGTGGGCTTGAACCTTGGGAAGGTTTCCTACGTATCATACCTTGACATGGATCAAAATCCTCGTAGTTCAAAGGATTGATGGAACACAGTTTAACATCATGCGGGACGAAAGTGAACCCAGACTTGAATAAACGACGAGCGGTGGGTGTCGGCGAATCGATGTAAATGAGAGTCCTTGGTCCGATGGGAGATGGGCTTGAACCTCTGGGAGGGTTGCTACGTACCATGCCTTGACATGGATCAAAGTCCTCGTAGTTCGGGTGAAAATGGGGGTCTTGGCACACCAACAAGGAGACGATCTGGGCCAATGATTGTTGGGCTTGAACCTCGGGGAGGCTTCCTATGTACCATGCCTTGACACGGATCAAAGTCCTCGTAGTTCGGGTTGGTCACAACGGCTTGCCGTCGGACTGGAATGCAGTTTAAAGTCATGCTGGACGAAGGTAGAACTCGACGTGAATTAGATGATGGGTGGGCTTGAACCTCGTGGAGGCTTCCTACGTACCATGCCTTGACATGGATCAAAGTCCTCGTAGTTCAAATGGGTGTGCAGTTTAATGTCATGTGGGACAAGGGCATGTAGTTTAACGTCATGTTGGACGAGGGAATACAGTTTAACGTCATGCTGGATGAGGGAATACAGTTTAACGTCATGCTGGATGAGGGAATACAGTTTAACATCATGCTGGATGAGGGAATACAGTTTAACGTCATGCTGGATAAGGTATTGTCATGGCCAATGCCAACTATAAGCCCACATGAGTCATGCTTGGTGTGAGAAAAAAGAGACAGCAAGGGCCTGACGATCACGCCGTGAAGGGTGCGTCCGTGAGAAGCGAAGAGGGGCTTACGCATTAGGCGGCCAATGGTGCTGGGACTTACTCCAGGATGGAGGCCCGGAGTGCGACAAAGCACAGTGAAAGAGGGATTTGGGACCAATTATGGGAGGTGCCTCATTCCCTATCACGCCCTCCACTGACCTTGGTAGTGGGGAAGTACGGAGATGCAGGGGTGCAACCATCCGTTGGGGAACTAGGGTCGCCCTTCTCCTGAGAACATACGCCACTCCAATAAGGAGGATATCATCCCTTGTGGATGGGTGATTCCACTCTTGTGGAGATGAGTGTCATCAAAAATGTTTGAGCTAGGGGGACCCTTCGTGAGAGGCACGAGGTCGGGTCACAGTTTAGCGTCATGTGTTGAGGACGTGATGCTTGGCAGTTTAACGTCCTGCAGCTCGGACGAGGTGGGTTCACTCTGCACCCCTAGGACTTACATAACCGGTACCCTTTGCTCCTTGGGGGAGGGAAGGTACCAGTAAGGCCATGGTCAAGAGGGGTTGTGGAGCGAACCATCGAGGGGTCCACATTAGCGTGTCTATGAAAAGAATAAATAGTCGTTAGCGTGCATATGCGAAGAAGCATTAGGCGAATAAACACTACGAGTGGTATTGTCTGTGGGACTTTGAAATCACATCGTGCAAACCTGGAGGGTCGCACGGGAAGAGGAATTTTCAAGAAAAGGAGTGTTCTTCATGAAGCAGAGTGCCTTGGCCTTATCATGGGGCATAGGTGTGAGTGGAGGGTGCTTCGCGAAGTGGAACAGCATTCGCCGAGCACTGCCTCGTGATAAAGGGGTGCCTCGCGAAGCAGGGTGCTGTGAAGCAGTGTTCTTCGTGATGTGTAGCGATCCTACCTTAGCATAGGGGTCACTAGTACATGTTGGGTGTTTCTCGAAGCATAAACGCTCCACGGCTTCCCGGGTTCCCTTGGGAATCCCCTTCCTTCGCGAATGCCGTTGAGCTTCGCGAAGGGCATCCCTCTCGGAAGAGGGGCCCAAAACGAGACAAATCAAAGGTGTCACACGAAGTAGAAGTACCTCGCGGAGCTCATGATTCCAGGGGGCAAAGGGTGCTTCGCGATTCGGGAGAGGAGAAGCCTAAAGGTCGGATTGTCCGTCCCCGAGACTTAAGGGGAGTCCAGTATTTATAGGGAAGGGGTGCAGCGAAGCAGAACTCGCGCGCCGCCTCAGCTGCTTCACGGCACGCTCGCGAACGTCAACATCATCTGCCAAGAGTTGCCACCTCTGGAGCTTCGCGGCGGCTCGCGAACGTCAAATGTGTTCATGGATAGTTATCGCCTCTGGAGCTTCGCGGTGGGCTCGCGAACGTCAAATGCGTTCATGGAGAGTTACCACCTCTGGAGCTTCACGGAGGGCTCGCGAACGTCAAATGCGTTCACGGAGAGTTACCGCCTCTGGAGCTTCGTGGCGGACTTGCGAATGTCAAATGCGTTCGTGGAGAGTTACCACCTCTGGAGCTTCGCGAGACCGCGATGCTCGGGGTGCTTTTCATCGGTACTTCGCGTCGGTGCTTCGCGAGGCAGCGTGCCAGCCTTCTTTTTCAACCCTTCCTTTTGTGCAATATTTTGGTGCCAACAACTACCATTCTTCAAAATTTCAAGGATAGTTTCGTGAGTTTATATTGGAAGAATTTGTTTGGAATAATGGAAAGGATCACCCCTTTGTATTTTGTATGAGTTTATTAAGAGAAAATGCTCTATTGATCCATGTGGGTTCTCTAATATTATTATTCCCTTGGTTTCCTTGGATTTCATGGTTTTTTACATTGTTACCATTTATGATTTGACATGTACCATGAATATAGACCTTCTAGTGATGGAAAAAAGTAGATACAAAATGATGTTGAGTGTCATTGTAGAGACCGAGCATCGGTAGTATTTTTATTACACTTTTACTTAAATTATAAATTTGTAAAATATTAATATGATATTCAATAATTGATTATTAAATCACATATCAATTAAAAAACAATTTAATTTTAATTTTAGGGACAACATTTTTGCAGTCTTACTGAGTTATAATATAACCATGCACTTTCCACCATGGAACTTGGGAACCTAAGCTGTTATCAATATTATATTGTATATCTAGATATGGGAAAGCACCTGATATTTTTGATTCCGTGTTATCTAGGACTAATCATGTGTGTTGGGTCTTGGTTGATACTCAAGACCATTTGTCATAGTTTTTGTAGTTTTATCATCTGGTATTCTGGTTATATTATGACCACTTTTAATGTATTAAATACATTTTTTTATTAAGTGGATTATTTTTATTATTATTGAAACATTTAATTGTGTAATTAAATTTATTATTTATAAATGTTTATATTAGTATGTTTATTTCTACTGATTTTTTAATCGAATATTTGGGTATAGTCTCCCCACCATACTACTTGAGGCCCTCGCTGTTAGTTAGCACCCTCTATTATATGGGGGGGCATTCCTGGGGTATTATATCTAGAAATGGTCCAAGCATTGATTGGTGGTATTTGGTGGTATGGCTTAGTAATATTTTATTAGAGGTTTTTTAGTCTTATTATTTTGAAAAGGTACAAAGTAGAATAAGAATACATCGATACATGGTATGGAGATTTTCCCTGGGACTATCCAACCCATGTATGAGGAAAGTCCATGTTATCTAGGACTAAATTTCTATTTATACTATCCAGTCATATAATTTATCTAATTTAACCATTGGTGATACACTTGATTATGAGGTGAAGTATTGATAGGATTAAATGTGGGTCATTAGATCGTGGATATAGTCTTCATGATAAGATTGTTCATGAGCATGTAGTTATTGAGTTTTGATGTAATCTTAGATACACCCATGTGTGGAGATATAATATATTGTTTCACATGTAGAGTAGGCTTACACTACATCCTAAAAACTAGAACATGCAGCTGGATTGATCTTGAATCAACCTGAATGTTAAAGATTTTAATGGTTTTATTGGTGTTGTAGAAGGTTTGGACACAAATATTTTTATTCATAGTATAATATACCCTTTATAGTGAAAAGGAAGGAACCAAAAAGGAGTTTTATTGATCAATTAATGGGGGAACTCAATAAAAGATATATGTGACTATAATATCATCAAATCTAAACACCTAATATATAATTCAACATTTAGAGGAATTGTGTGGTATATGTAGATAATAATTTAATAAATATTATGTATTCATGGACAAAATCTCAAGATAACATCCTTATGGTGTGAGAGGGAAAATTATTTTGAATAAAACACTAGATATTTTATGAAAAATTAAAGACAATAAGACGATAAATGAGAAACCTTAATAAAATAAAGAAAAATCGATTAAACTATGCAGGATCACATTTCCTAACTAACTAGCCCAGGATAAATAAATGTATAAAAAACATGATCATGCTAAAGTAAAAGTAAAATAGGTTTCTTTACCTGAGGAGGCTATAAATAGTTATGATACATCACTAAATAGTGGATTGAAAATCAAAAAGTGTAAAAGGTGTGAGAAAACTATTCATGGAATAAAACATTTTTTAATTATCCTACCAACCAATGTATAATCTATGAAAAAGATGTTGCAATAACAATGTGAGGAAGTAGAATTTACATCTAAGTTGAATGAGTATTTATTAAATAAAAAATGAAAAATATCAATTATGTAGTCAACTTGTTGAGGATTTTGTTATAAGAATATGTGATTGGTTTAAAAAGAATAAAAAAGCAAGGTGAGATGAAAATCCAAACCTAGATGCAATGAATCGAGTGGGGACATTACCAGATGAGAGGGAGTTGAGAGGGGAGAGGGAGGACGTCATTGTAGGTGAGGGAGACGAGAGGGGATGGGGTAGGGAGGAGGAGGTTGAGACATTGAGTCGGAGGTAGAGTCTAGGAGGTTGGGTTTGGAAGTGGTGTCGGAGCTGGGAGGCGAAGGCCGGGGAGGGGAGGAGATGGTTGGGAAGCTGTGGTGGGATGGCCGGGAGGTAGAGGTCAGAGAGGGTAAGAGAGGGATAGGAGGCAGAGGTCAAGGAGGGGAGGGGAGGATAGGTTTTGGAGGCAGAGGTCGGGGAGGTGAGGGTTCAAGTGGGGGGAGCCTGATGGAAAAGATGAGTCAAGAGGAGATGCTCGATGTAGGGTTGATATTAGGGCATTGAATACCCATACTTTTTCTAAATAGTGGTTATAGCTACGTGGGGATAGACCCCATTTTTAGTATTGGTATGAAATAAATTATCAAACAGATCTTCTAAATACATATGGCATCAAACATGTGATGGAGCAACAAATCAGACAAATATGAAAGATCCCAAAAAATGTTCTATTTTATCCAATTATGTTCTTTCTCTAAACCACCAATTTACAGCTGGTTTATTGTTGGACCAAATGTAAAGAGAGGTAATGAAGGGACAATTGATTTTAACTCTATACCTGGGATCCTTTTTTAGGTTCATCTCTTTCAACTGTGTCTTTCCTGAAATAATATTTGTTCCTCCAAAAAGGATGATTAGTTGGAAGGAATTTGCGATGACAGTCAAAAAACAAGGTTTTTTTTAGTGACGTGCATAAACATTTTTTGTCTCTCATATAGTACGAACATGATTTTGGACCATGTGTAATCTAGTTAGATAATATGTCATGTGCTGAGAATTCACTAATTATCCACATCAATGCAGCTTTCATTGAGAAATTTTGTTTCGCAACAACATCATATGTATCGACAACATTACTCCACAATGAATTTAACCCATTAATTAATGGTTTTAAATAAACATCAATATTATTTTTCAGATGACATGAAATTAATATGTTTAAAAACATATATGAATCCTTCATCAACATCCAATGAGGTAAACTGTACGAAGGTATAAAGATAGAATAAGATTAATACTGACTACTATAAGAAACAAATGGAGAGAAACTGTTAGTACAAAGATCCAATCGCACGTTTCAGGCTTCTAAATCAAAACACGGATGCACTTGGTAAAAATATTTTAATGAGTCACCATTTGATGGATGATTTAAACTTTTACCAATTGAAATATTTATTTTGTATCATGACATCAATACCACAGTGTTATGAGACATCAATAAACGCTATAATCTTAGTGTAATTAGAAAATATCTCAACTATTTTACATGAATCAAGACAGACATCCCTAGTTGAGCCTCTTTATACCTCGATTGTCCACATATGGGAAAACTATTCAATGATTCATTTTCACCATAATATAAGATGCATTGAATTGAACATTCATGAATCTTCTAATAACCAAGACCCATATTACGTACCAGCCTCTTGCTCTCATAGAAATTTGTAGGCAAAACATTTCCTTCAAGTAATAGTGTTTTAACCAAAGAGAATATCTGATCAAAAGAGCTATATGACTTTCCATTATCTGATTTAATAGGCATAAATTTTACAACCGCTTCAAATTTTCTTATCTTTCAACCAGGGTATAAGACATCCTCATTGGACTTCAACAACACATAAAATTGAGATAGTTCCAACTCAGGATTTAAATCAATGTCATCTTGATTTTATGTTTGTTTAAAATACGGATCTTCGACATCATGTACTAAATTCTGAAACTGTGATGGATCCGAAACCAAATTATTAGAGTATTTTATGGAACTGTGTTCACCGTTTCGATACCAAAAAACATAATATGGTATAAAAACAAAATTAAATATATGAACCCCAACATTGACAAATGTTTCAAATGTCCATAGAGAACATTTTTTACAAGGACAATTAATTGTCCCTTCTTAAAAAAATATGGTTTTGATGATTCAAATGATAAGAAATCATGAACATGCTCAATATATATAGAATTTAAACCAATTTTTTTTGGATTCCTATACTGATTTATCCAAACATGATCATCTTATAATGATTGTTGTTGAATTCCTTGTTCTATATTTCACTAAAAAAATATAAAATAATTATTCTTTTGAATAATTTGATATAAGAGAATCACTATCCAAAAAAGAGAAGAAAATTAAAAAAAAATTCCAGCAATTTATAATAATTTCGATTATTTCATTGTTATTTATAGGATTTGTTTTACAATTTATACTAATATAAAATAATTAATACTGATTACCAGTAATTATTAGTAATTACATAAAATTTATATTAATTACTCCTAATTACGAGCGAACAAATTTCCAGCGGATTGACGACAACTCTTTTACTCAGTGACTCATCTCCTTGAAACTTTCTCCCAATAAAATCACTATGAAAAATCTACTATATCTTATGGATATCCATTTTTATACGCATAATAATGAAGATCATGGATGCCTCACCATGCTGCTCTTCATCCTTATGCACACAAAAATGGATATCCCTTTCTTCATGATCTTTTTTTCCATAACCACCTTCATGAACCACCTTCACGAATTTGGAATCATATAATTTTTGATAAGTCTTGCTGCATTTATGAAGGGGGTAGAGGCATATTTATAAGTGTTTCCATCAATTCCAGAACCTTCCAGAAACTTCATCACCATTTTGAGATGCTCTCGCATTCTATTCACAATTTTCCCTGCTTCGAAAAGCTCCACAGAAAATTCATTTTTCTCCATGCTTGTTATAGTCGGAGAGATTACCATCAGCTCTTCTAACATTTACAGTGCTCGTTCATGATGATCCACAACTTCAAAAAACGCCCTTCATGAACCCTTATCTTTGAAAAACTCATGATTACTCCATATTATTACAAGGACTTCAAATAAATATATGTTTTGTGATGATATTCATCCTCTAAATTTTGGACCCCAAAAATTTAGCAAAAATTGGGAAACAACGTCACCTTATGTACGCAATTTTCTGTACCGCTTTCAAAGCATCCCTTAATTTTTCATGGATCTTTGTTAACATACATTATCAAAAATATCAATGAAACTCAACAACATACCTTGGAAACCCGCTTTCTCGAAAAACACAATCATTCCAAAAATATTACAATGTTACCTTGATGAATTTTTATCCAACACTGCCTTTACAGATATAGGTTCTTTCTGTACTATAAAAATGGTTTATGGAGATTTTTATTGAAAAGGTGATATTTTAAATACTTTTTAAAATTAATCCAAATTCATAAGTCAATTCATCAACAAACTCTTTAATCAATTTGTTCTCATCAAAATATTGTAATTTTCATAAATTCACATGTACATCAATAGAGATTCCATTAAAAATTCTAATGAATCTATATAATTTAACGTTGAAAAAAAATTATAAAAAAATTTATTTCCATTATTTATTTTATAAAATCTATAAATTAGTGTTTTATCTACTTTTTATCATGTTCTAGAATCGTAGTTCTTCCCAAAGTGTGGAGGTATTTAATATCATCCTTTTTTTAATTTCTTATTTACTGTTCCTAAAAAAGAATTTCAATAATACAAAACAAATTATTAATGTAAATCGTCATAATTTTCATTAAAAAACCTTAAATTTGACTATTATATTAAAATAGATAATCTTCCAATGAACAATCATTTCTTGATACTGTGGTGTTGGACACACATTCATGATAGGTATGACCTCTAAATTTTTTCCAACTCTAACAACATAACCACTATACAACTCATGCTTATATTCTCTCCACAACTCACCTAATTCCATGAGTTGTGCAGTCCTTGCCACATCACTATCTAAAAATTTATAACGAATCTAGTACAAAAATATTAATTCACATAAATATAATTATAATATAACATTAAATCTATTTAAATTTATTTAACCATTTTTGCACCCAATCATTATCCTTTTATTTATATTGAAGGTGGCTTCAATAGAGTGGTCTTATGAGAATAATGTCAGACTATTTGGAAAGCGTCAACATAAAACTCCTACATTATCATTGTGTTTTTTCAATCATGTGATTGTTTTCATTTTACACAACCATCAGTTGTGTATAGTTGTTCCACACCTCATGGTTCATTAGAACCGTTTCTATACTCTTCGGTATATTAACATATACCAATAGAATGTTGTCATTAAATTGGGTAAAATGATGTTGGATCGTATTAAACATATTTTCCATGATATATGTTGTCCTAACTTGTTCGACCCATCCCTGTTCAACTTCAATTAACACACATTAACATGATGGTTGCTACGGTAGGACGAAGCTTGGGGCATTGGCATATAGCTTGAAAATCCAAGCCATATTTTTACAAGAAAAATATTAAATAATGCACAGTTAACTCTAGGATAAAAAAGTGGAGGAAATAATAAACATTACAAGAGATTATACAATGAATATATTAAACTTGAGTAAAAAATTGAAAAATGAATAATAGAGATCTGAAATATAAACAAAATAAACAATAAACAACCCAAATATAAACAAAACAAACTATAATGAAAAACTCTTTCCTTTGTCATTTACATCAAATATATTTCCCACATACCACATACCAAACAAGTCCTAGAGACTAAATGTTTGAATTTGTAAAACATCCAAGAATATTAACAATGGAACACAAAATGTACCATGTAATTTGTGCCTATATGGATGCATCCATTGCCACATCAAATACAATCTTGAAATTCATTCATAACCCTCTATTTTATAAATTCATTTTTATCTAAATTTTAAAACAAAATCAATTAAATTTACCATGTTTTACCGATACCACCAATTCCATTTGATATATGGGGTGGGTAAATCTTGCCATGTATCAGATCCATCATGTATATCAGTTCTCCAGTGCCCCTACTTCCAGATCAACCACTACAGATGTAGAATTACTGCATGTCATCGTCATTGATGTTAATCGAAAAATCAATGCTCTTCAAACCATAGGAAAATCAAAGGGAGATAGAGATGCCTCTTACAGGGATATGGAACAATGGATAAGAAAGATGAAAGGTTGAAGGTAATGGTTAAGCCATTGTAGGAATACCGCGCATTTAAACTCCCTCAGAGGAAGACCACATACCTCTTGTAAAATCCTAAACATAAAAAGTGTGAAGTTAGAGGTAGATGAAACATGTGGATATATATTTGTGAAGTTTCACATTTATTGTGAAAGGGATGGGATATTTCGTGTGCGGTCCATCCCATGGGACCGATCAGCGGTTTACTCCCTTATTAGTTTGTTTTAATTTTATTTTTTGAAATTAACTATTATTTTCCCACTGCATTAGCACAAATAAATCTGATTTATTTAATAATAAATGTAATACAATTAAAGGATTTGAAAAAAAATCTGGATGTCAAACACCCTTCCTCTCAAGTACAAAGTATATTTTATGATGCATAATGTATATGTGTGATGTATAATGTATATTTGTGATTGTAGCATATATAGAGTTATATATATATATTGTGTGTTGAGAATGTAGATATTTTGTAAATTGAATTACAGTATTAGTACATGATCATATTATTTCAATGGGATTTCAAAATATCGATTGTATGGAGATGTAGTTAATGATATTGTATACATGTGGTTAAAATGGAAATGAGATTGATTATTTTTGGGGACTACTTGTATGTTGAGTAAATTATTGTATAAGCATGTTGAATATAAACTGAAGTTCTAGTACAATTAACGAAATACTGAAGTGATAATAGTTTCATAATTCTATTAATTTATATTAAATTCACTTATTTTTTGAAATTACATGGAGATATAGTTAAACAAAAAAAATGAAAATACCACGATGTCATACATGTAGAATGTATGCAGTGTTATCAATACACATATAAACACAAGATGAAAATATAAATCATTCTATGTACCAAGATACATGAGATAATGCATATATAAACAACATATATTCACCACTATTAATTAGAAAGTTCGTGTATTTTAAATAGAATATATGAAACATTATCAATTTGAAGATAATGCCTACTAGGTAAAATGATTTTAACCGTGCAAGAAAAATCCATCAACGGTGCTAAAAACGTTTTTGATCTAAGTGCCATTAAACGAGTTCCATTTTTTCAATACTAGAAAAGCGCCGATAAAGCAAGACTTTTACTTGGACATAAAAGTAATGATAGAGGTCATGCTGCTGTAGTGTGCTGTTAAAATTACAACACAACGCAACAACAAATATCAGCACCAAATATAGACAGTAGTAATAAATTCTGGATATGAAAAAATTAATAATTTAATTGAATTAAAAATTATATTACAAATAAAAAAACTATATTATAAAAATTTCAAACATTGTTTTGTACAATTACATTAGCACGTACAAAATATCATAAAAATTCAAAAACATCAACCATTTCATTGTGTTTGGAACCCAGATGCCTCTTAAAAAACCGAATCATGATATCAGTTGTCGAAAAAACCATCCCAACTCGAGAAAAAGAATCGACATATATATGAAAACCATTGTTATGTTAGTAATACTATATAAAAATAAATTAATCACAAATATAAAACAATACATAAATAAAATGTCACATTTAAACTAATAACGGACACATTGTATCTTTCCAGTCACATAGTGTGTCTGATTAAGGTGTGGATAATTCCTACACATCACAAATGACATATGGATCTTTTCTCTAAAGTATAAAAACAATCTAAATGTGTTTTCTCAGTTTTGAATGTGTCACTTTCCTTTTTTACTAAAATGTCATTTTAAACTGAAAACACGTACTTTGAGTTATACCAATCACATCATGTGTCGCTTTGAAGTGATATAGATTCTGACACATCACAAATGACTTATGAATATTTTCCCTAAATTATCAAGACAGTCTATGTTGGTTTGCATAGTTTTCCGTGAGTGACACACTTTTTGATCTAAAAAGTCAATTTTTGACTGATAATAGACATTTTGATTTATACCAGTCACACCATCCATCAAATTGAGGTTCATTGGATTCATAAATGTCACTAATAAAATAAGTATTATTTTCCTAAAGTATCAAAACAACTGAATGTGTTTGCTTAGTTTTGAGAATGTCACTTGTCATTTTTACTAAAATGTTAATTTTAAATAAAAAGATACTCTTGGAGTCATACTGGTCACACCATGTGTCAGATTGAGGTACAACTGAAACCTACATGTCTTAAATAACATATGAATCATTTTCTTAAATTATCAAAACAATATGAATATTTTTTTGTTTGGATTATGTCAGTTGTGTTTTTTACTAAGATGTCATTTTAAATAGAAAACACACACTTTGAGTAATACCGGTAACATTGTGTGTCAGTTTGATGTGAGAACGATTCCTATACATAAAAAATGAAATATAAATAATTTTCATAAACTATCAAGACATTACAATCACATTTTCTCAGTTTTCGATGAGTGGCACATGTTTTGAACAAAATTGTCAATTTTAAACTGATAACAGACAATTTGATTCAAACCTGACACACCGTGCATCAGATTGAGGTTTGGATGATTCCTACATATCAAAAAGTACTTATGAATCATTATCATAAATTATCAAAATAATTTGAATGTGTTTTTTTAGTTTTGAGTATGTAATATGTGTTTTCAACTAAAATATCAATTTTAAACTAAAATCATGCACTTTGAGTCATATCAGACACACTGTGCATCAGATTTAGGAGACACTAATTACTACACATAAAAAATGACTTATGGATAATTTTATTAAAGCATTAAAACATTACTAATGTGTTTTATTAATTTTTTATATGTCATTTAACTTTTTTATTTCTATATTAAATAAAAAGACACACTTTTTGTCATACCAGTTACACAATGCATCAAATTGAGGTTTGGATGATTTTGACATGTCAAAAATGACTTATAGATTATTTAAATAAATTATAAAAACAATACAAATGTGTTTTGTTTGTTTTTGAGTATGCCACTAGTGGGTTTTACTAAAATGTAATTTAAAACATAAAACACACACATTGATTCATAACGGCCACATCATGTGTTATTTTGATGTGAGACTATGTTATATACATAAAAAATGACTTATAAATCATTTTCCTAAATTATCAAGATAATATGAGCATGTTTTCTCATTTTTCAGGGACTGATACATGTTTTCAACTAAAATGTCAATTTTAAATAGATAACGGACACTTTGAGTCATACAAGGCACACCGTGTATTAGACTGAGGTGAAGATGATTCCTACATGACAAAAAATGACATATGGATCATTTTCATAAAGTATAAAAACAATATTAATGTGTTTGATCTGATTTTTGTATGTCATATTTCGTTTTTACTAAAATTCCAATTTTAGATAAAAAGACACACTTGGATTCATACTGGTCACATCGTGTGTCAGATTGAGGTGAATCTCATTCATACACATAAAAATGACTTATGGATCATTTTCTTAAAGCATCAGAGCAATCCGAAAGGGTTTTCTAGGTTTTGAGTATCTCACTTGTGTTTTTTTACTTAAATTTCATTTTAAATTGAAAACATGCACTTTGATCCATACTAGTAGCATCGTGTATTGGTTTGACGTGAGACCAATTCCTATACAGAAAAAATTACTTATGAATCATTTCTTTACATATCAATAAAATTCGAGTGTGTTTTCTTATTTCTCAGTGAGTGACACGCATTTTGAACTAAAATGAAAATGTTAAATTTTTAATGGATGCTTTGAGTCATATAGGGCACATCGTGTATCAGATCGAGGTGAAGAAGATTCTTAAATATCACAAATGACCTATGGATAGTTTTGCTAAAGTATCCAAAAAAAATATAAATATGATTTCTCAGTTTTGAGTATGTCACTTATATTTTTACTAAAATGTCAATTTTAAATAAAAATACACACTTTGAGTCATGCCGGTCCCACCGTCCATCAGATTGAGGTGACACTAATTCCTACACATAAAAATTGACTCACAAATTGTTTTTCTAATGTATCAAAACAATCTGAATAGATTTGATCAATTTTGATTATGTGATATTTGTTGTTAACTAAAATGTCAATTCTAAACTAAAAACATGCACTTTGAGTCATACCAGACACATCATGTATTTTATTATGGTGTGATAGATTCCTACATGTCATAAGTTAATTTGGATCATTTTCCTAATGTATCATATAAAAATTATAAGTAAATAAACTAAAAAGTAAATAGATGATGATGAAACCAAATAAATAAGTACTAGGCATTCACCTTTTCATGATGTATGTATACATTCTGACACAAGATATGCTAGTAATTCATTTAAAGAAAATATTTCCTCTTGGGAATATGAGTACTATTGAAATTCCTAGTTGTATAAGAAAAAATATAAATAAACAAAGGACTAATAAATATTTTAAATGAAATTGTAATTATCATTAAAAATACCCCTTCGGTGATACTGGTATATTGATAGAATGCAATATCTTTCATAAATTTTCAAACATAATAACCATGGTACTTTCAATTGGTATGTTTCAGACACTAATAAACATTGAAATAAATAAGTAATTATATATATATATATATAGTGAAACATTAATATATGTACCATAATACTTATCAACTTTTAGAAGTTGATAGAATCCTTATATCCATGGACTTTCCTCATGCCATGATTTTGATGATATTTAAACATCACTCTATCATAACAGAATTTACATTAAAACATATTATAAAATTTGTAACTTGAAGTTTAATTGTAAAAATTTTCATAAAATATATTACAAATTAATAAATGTCATCATGTATGGTCAGTTTTGTAGGTATCTATTCATTGAATCTATAAAATTTTCCTTTAGAGTATCCAAATTGTTTGCAATGGGAAACCAATTTTTCCTAAAAAAAGTAATACATAGTTAAATGAATAAAAATATATTTTATATTTTTAACTTGTAGTGTTTTACCCCTTACTCATGGGTATTTTTTTTATGTGAGTAATAATGAGTTCAAATATCTATTCACTTGGTTTTTTCTTCAAATAATATTCATATATATATATTCCTACAAAAAATATGAATAGTATTCAGTTCTAATAAACCTAGTAAATTAGTTATTGGAAAAAAAAAACATAAAAAAACACATCATGTATAAATTTAAAAATGATACTCCAAGACATTCATGTGATGATTTCATTTACATTATCAAGAATAATATAGCCTATAATGGTATCTCCGTACATTTTTTCTTCACAATACATTACGGTCGTAGCACCATTTTCTAATGTTTAATCCTCATGAACCTTTAATGTAAGTAAAAATGGAAGTTTAACATGCATGGTAAAAGAACATTGTGAATATAATTTTGATTGATTGGTTTATCCTTGTGATTTTTCTGATTTGAACTCCCATTTCACCCCTTCCATTTATCCTTTTATAATAACATTCATCATTTCTGATCTTTTTTCATTAATTGTTAAAGGTCCTACTTGAAAAATAAATTAGAAATGATTACCTCCTTGTAGACATGTTTTCTACAAGATCTAAAATCCATGATACGAATGTTCTAGTAGTTTTCTCGATCATACGAATATATGTATTATCATGTGGAATAGGAAGCTTGGCACTTGGATTTTAAGATATGTTAATCAACACTCTCACATAACTTATTGCATGTTTTCTATTCTATAGAATATATCCTTGGATATTATACATGGTACCCATCGTAACAATGCAATGAGTGGGTGTTGATAAATATAAATTAAAATAATTTTCACATTGTAGAATATCATTGAAGGAAAGGTATCAGTGTTTTCCAAATTCACATTTCATAGAAACAATTATTATAATATTTATTAACTCTTCTATGAAAACTCTTTTAGGGGAATGTCTCACCTAGAAGCTGGTGGGGGGGGGGGGGGCATTCACATAGTGTTTGTTCTTATGTTTTTTCTTCTCTTTGATTTATTCCAATAACATTTTCTAACAACTCTGATTTCCAATTAATTTTTTCTTCATGAATATCTAATCGTTTCTAGGACAACTTAATTTTCTTATATTTATTTTCTCAAAATATGTTTGGGGTGACACCTTAAAACCCACACCTCTAATGCATCCATACTATTCTTTGCCGCTTCAAGGCCACTAATATTAGTTGTTCATCCTATTCAACTGTTGATGATTCTAGTGTCTAAGTTGAATAAAAAATATAGGAAAATAAGTAATAATAATTATGTAATTCTAATTTAAGGGAAAAAGTTTTTTATTATGTCATACTTACACATGCTTCCTATACTTTTTGTGTGTCTTCATCTATTAATATATCTTCTTTATTTACACATGCCTCCTTCCATAGCACATGATGTGAGATAGAAGTGGCCTTGGATTTGGATTCATAAATATGCATAGAAACAGAAGAAAATAATTATGTTTTTGTTTCATGTCACATAAAATTTTTATGGTATATTTAAAATACATTCAATTTTTTTCAATTGAATTGTACCCCATCCTTACGTTACGATAGGGGTACATTGGTTTTTATGTCCACTGTTTATTTTCAGTACTCAGTTTTTGTTTTATAAATTAAAAATTCTTAATAAAAGTGATTAATATACGTATTTTCAAGAAATTTATTACTAGTAAAAATGTAATTCAAAATATTTCCCCTCATGATGACTGATAAATGTATACCACACTTTTCAGTTTATCAGGTGTGCATACATTTGTGGTCGGTGTGAGTTTATTTTCACTTTAGAAAATTTGAGATGACAATTTTTAATAATTGTGTGAAATAATTTTTGAACCTTTCTAGTGACCATTAAAAAAAATTTCCTTCGGGCGACATCTACTATAATTGTACTCTATAGGGGATAATGAAGAGAAATTCAAATGTTTCATTATTTGTTTTTTTATTAAAATAATGAAAGTATATTGTAATGTTACCCTAATCTCTTCTAAAATCAATATCTTAAGTAAGAGAACAACACTATGCCACAGTTATACATCAATTAGCACACACATGCAAGTGGTGATCCCAATGTAACTACTGAACATGGCCTTATTGGGGGTAAACAGGATGGATACATGCATTCCATCCAATCTTAAATTTGATACCTTTGTTTCCTACCTTAATAGTTCCTTCTAACAATATCACGCTATAGTGCTCCTATTTTATCTGGGACACTGGTTGTTCACCATCTTCCATTTCTTCAGATTAAACATCATCAATATGTTGTTCGTTTGGATTGGTAGACATGTGCAGAAGGTTTTTGTTCCTCTGTATTGGGAGCACCGACATATTGAGAAACCTTTTGTTCCTCAATATTAGGAGCATCAACATTTGCAAAATTCATTATCTGTAGAATTGGTTGAACATTTAATTTAGATTACATAAATACAGTAGTGAATAAATAATAATATGAGGTAAAAAAATTTATATTAAAAAATTTAAATTTATTATTAAAATATTTTTTTAATGGTTGAAAGGATTTGACCCATCTATTGTGTATCCAAATCCCTTAATTGTGGTCTCCTCTATCATATAAGACCTCGTCTACATTGTACCATTAAAAATTTAATGTGAGGTTCAAATAAAGGGGTCATCCTGAGTTCATTTGACAGCTAACGCTTCAGTGGTTATAGATGATAATAGAAAAATTGAATACTTTCAATTTTTAGGATCTATAACATAAAATTCTTGTTCTTCTTTTTATTCTATTATAAAAAGTTCATCTTTGCACCCTTCTTTACTAAAATTCACTTTCAAAAATCTCAATTCATATATTTTAATAGCACTCATGTTGTCAAACCATTTTCATTAAATAAATCATCACTTCAAATATTGTATAATCCAAATCCCATATTTATTTGATGATTCCAAATTACAAAATATTTGCATAAATTGGATTTATATCCCTGATACCAAATACATGCATCACTTCATCCACAACTGTAACTCTACTATTTTTCGTGGTAAAAAATATTTCATGTTCATTTTTATAAAATGTATAACCATTAAATACATAACCATTATAAGATAATACATTCACACTTTGACCTCTGGCTAGAAATCAAATTTTTTCTGAAATTGAATCCAAAATTTCAGCCGAATCCTTTAAAATATGTTCTCCAAATCGTCCTATAAAATGATGATTATGTGTATTTGATATTCATCTTTTATCCATTGATGGATTCAAATGCCTAATTTTTTTTGTGGGTTTCAACATATTGGTAAACCCTTAAAATGTTATAAAAAACATAAAGTTGGGTCTAATCCTGATTTGTAATAGTAACGGTGACAACATCTATTCCAAAAATTCCTTCACCCACAAGATTCCTGGTGTGACAAGATTTCGGTAGACCAATTCCTTCCACATTAGACAGGTAGTTGGCACAAAATTCATTGTATTTATAAAAAATATATCACTTTTCAATTTAACCTTCTAGATGACTTTGATTTTTGGGCATACCATTTCAAAATTTTCATATAATATTCAATGGGTCACATTCATCTATAATATACATGACCATATAGTCTAATCACTCTTACCAAGTAAACCATTAAGTGAACCATCATATAAAATAATTATTGTGGTAAAAAATCTCCAATTCAGATAATATGATAGAAATTTCCTTTTACATAGTTGAAAATTTTGTCAGATCTATAACATTGTAGCATATATAATTGAAAAAGAAACAGAGCATGGTTAGTACATGATATAAATTATTGGAAAAAAATGAAATGTAAATCTACATTCATTATAAGACACTATAATAGGATTGTTTCCAGAAATTTGGAAAGGTCCTTCATGAACATACCTACTCTGGATTTTTGGGACACAATCTGTAGCATCACCTTACCCAAACATAATTCAGACCACCATCCCATTTTGGTTAGTTTTCTCACAAAAAAAATTAAACCTATTTTCCCTTTTAGATTAATAATTCTTGGTCTACAAACCTGGACTATTTGAATACCATTAAAAGTGTTGCGAGTCTACGAATCAACACAACGATGCTCTTTATTGCATCTTTAAATTAAAATATCTCAAAAAATGTGTCAATGGTTGGGGTAACTCTAATTATAAACAAATGAAAAAAGACATCTCCACCCCTGAACATGATCTTATCTAAATTCAAACCTCCCACACTAGCTCTGATTTCTCTTTGGTCCTCTCTTGAAATAAATACTTCCATAAAACATATTTCTCTTCTTTCCCTTAAAGACATCATTCATAAGAATACTTTTAAAACAAAATGGCTATCTGATGGTGATAGAAACACTAAGTTCTACAATTCTCTTCAAAGAATAAAGAAAGTTTTTAGGACTCTTTCATTAATTAGAGTCGATGATACCCCAATTGATTGTGAGTAGAGAATTTCCAGTCATGTGGTCTCCAACTTCGATAATATTTTAAATGGCCCAAATGTCAATAAATATATTCTTCTTGAGATCATTCGGGGTCTGGTAAATGAGGAAGATGATGTTTCTATTCTTTTTGTGCCTCTCGATCATTAATTCAAAGACACTATCTTTATCCTTAACTATGATCGTTCCCCTGGCCCTAATGGTTTTAATAATGTATTTTTCTAACAATATTGGGAAACCGACCACTCTGATGCTTGAAAACATGTCAGATCTTTTTTTTTCTAATGGGTTTCTTCCCAGGGTCTTAATGCTCAATTTCTCACCTTAATCCCTAAAGTGGAAAATGCCTCGGAGATACATCTCTTTCATCCCATTTCTCTCATTAACAGTATTTAAAAAATTATTACCAAACTTCTTTCCCATAGAATTTTGACATTGTGCAATAAAAGTGCTTCTTGGAATCAATTTGGTTTCATCAAGGGAATGTCTATACAAGACATCATTTGTCTTGCCTCTGAATGTACCAAAACACTCAATAAATCCATCAGAGGAAATATTTCCATCAAGCTTGATATCAGGAAATCCTTTGACACTACTGATTTGGGATTCATCTTCAAAGTTCTTTAGGCCATTAGTTTTTATGACACCTCCATCAATATGATAAACTCTTTATTCAAATCAGCTTCCATTTCTACCCTTATTAATGGATCCCCAAAGGGATACTTTAAGTGCAATAAGGGTGTCAGACAGGGTGATCCTTTATCTGCCATTCTCTTTGATATTACGAAGGATTACCTAAGCAGATTACTAACTCGACTCATGGATCAAAATAACATTAAAACTATTCAGGCTTCCAGAAACATAAATGTTCCTACACTTCTTCTTTATGCTCAGGACATTATCTTATTCCTACAAGGTGATAGAAAATAATTTTCAAAATTTAAGTCTTTCCTCACTATGAAGAAGTCTCTAGAAAAACTATAAGTTGTAACAAATCATATGTTTTCATTGGAACAAATTTCACTTCTTTAAAAAATACTAGTATCATAAACAATTTAGGCATCAAAGAAGGAACTTTCCCCTTCACCAATATTGGAGTGCCTATATTTTGGGGAAGGCCTAAATTTATGAATTTTTCGAACATTGTATATCAAGTCACAAATCAACTATCCTTTTGGAAATGCAAATCCCTTTCCATGGAGGGATAAATTTGTAAGGTGAAATATCCCATTTTTTCCAAAATGGTCTATTCAATGATGGTCTATAAATATCCCACCAGTATTTTAAAGAAAATTAATGTTTACATAATGAATTTTGTTTGGACCGGTAGTACCCTTGAAAGGAGGCTTGTGAAAATACCCTAGGTCACATGTTGCAAAAATTTAAAGAACGGTAGTATTGGAAAAAATCTAATTTTTTTTAATGATGCCCTTCAATCCAGACCCACCTGGAGGGTGATTCATAGAAACTCTAACTCTTTTGAATTTCTTAAGAAAAGATTCCTTAAGAAGATTAAGAAGAGAAATTGGAACTACATTAATTCTACGATATAGCCCTCCATCAGGAAATCCTTTACCAATAATATGGCTAATTATAGATGGATGGTTATCAAGAATTATTCCTTGAATATTTGGATGGATAATTGGACCGGTTCCCCCCTTATCTCTATGGTGTCTCCTAATTCTCTTCTAGATAATACCAACTGCTCTATCGAGAAGGTTATGAAATCTCGTACTTCTAATGTTCCTGATAACATCATTCATATTATTGATAATTACTCCTTTTATAACTCTGATGACTTCTGTATTTGGGAACCTACTCACAATGGTGTTCTTGATTCCAAAAGTTTTTACAATCACAATATTTCAAACTCTGATTCAAGGTTTTTGGTTGAAATCTTTCGATAAACTCTGGATTAAACCCTTGATTCTTACTCTTATTTGGCGCATTTTTCAAAATCGTGTCCCAATGGAGGTATGTCTTCATTCATTTGGGGTCTAACTTTGTTCCATGTTTCCTTTTATTCACCAACATCGAGAATATAATAATCATTTGTTCTTGTCTTGTGATACAACTTCTTCCCTTTGGAATTATACTTCTGACATTTTCCACTACATATGGATACTCCAGAACACTATAAGAAATCAATTAAAACATTGTGTGGCTCTTGAAACCTCTCAAAAGACCAAGAACAACTTCTTAAGTGTTGTTTCTGAACTCCTCTATGTGATCTGGTATGACAGAAATTCTATTATCCACATTAATTTCTCATTTAATCTTAATTCATTTCTGACACGTATCCTCATTGCTATTAGGGATGCTGCTACGACTCAAAAAGCTCACTATGATAACTTCATTGGTGATTTTTAGGTTCTTCATCGTCTTCATATTGATGGGATCTACAAACTACCGTGACATAATTTTGAGGACTTCTTGAAATATCTACTACCAAGATGGATCAAAGTGAATGTTGAAGGTTATTCTAAATCCAACCCGAGTCCCGAAGGTTGTGGAGCAATTTTTAGAGACCACCTTGGCTAGTGTCATGGATGCTTATTTGGAAGCTGTGGAACTGCCTCATCTTTGGAGGCTAAAATGATGGGTGTGATTCATGCTGTTAAGTTTTCCAACAAAATGGGCTCGTGAAATATTTGTATCGAAAGTTATTCCACCACTGTCGTCCAGACTATTTGGGAGGGGGTGGTTCATCTTGCCAGGCCTTTGACTACCCATTGGATGAGCTACCTTTCTTTGCTTATGGAGACCAACTACATTGTCACTCATGATTTTCGTGAAGCGATCATGGTTGCTGATGGTCTTGCTAACAAGGGAATCAACTAGGCCTTAACTTGGATAGATAACTTGCCTGCTAATCTTTTCCCCTTTTATGATAAATATTATAATAAGATTCATTACTTTATACTCTTGTAGTTTTCTTTTTCCTTTTTTTTAATAAACTATGTCTCAGATTTTATCTAAGGAACTACCTTCTTAAGAAAACAATATTCTTCATATTCAACAAATACCCCTCAAAAACCATTACATAATTTAAGAAGTTGAAAAAATGGTATCTCTCTTTCCTAGAAAGAGTGCAATAATTTGTAGGAAGAAAAGTCTTTTTTCACCCTTCACTAGTTCTAAATATTCATTTATTCTCATGTAAATCATGTCGAATCTCATCTTAATTACATCCTTTATTTTTTCAGGTTCATTTAGTAACTTTCCAATGATACTTTCACATTCATTTTTTTCAACATGCATGACATTAATAAAATTCTTGATGTAAAAAAAATTATAGTATGGTAATTCAAACAAAAATAATATCCTTCTCCAACATTTTTTATGGTTTTTTTGAAAAATGTTTACCGAAAGTAGTGTCTAAATATTTTAAATTCTCAAACAATTGATCACATTTTAATGAAGATAGTGTTATACATTCTGAAATCCCATCGAATGATGCCATCTAAGATCAATATTTATGTTATTAGGGTATAAATCTATATTTTCCTAGAAATAAAGTATTATATGAATGTTTCAACCTAATTGACTATTTACCTTGATCACAAATGGGACACCCTTTAGTTATTTTGATTCTATATCCTGAAAAATTTTCATAATAAGAAAAGCCATTTATCATCCCATACATCATGACTCTAAATGTAAAATCATCATTTTTGTAAGCATCATACAATGTAACACCTGAATCCCATGATAATTTCTAATATTTGATCAGTGGATCCAAATAAACATTAATATCATTACCCAGTTTTTTTTCATGATATAAGTATATAGTGCATAATGTATTTTTGTTTCATGCATAACCATAGTGGAAAGTTATAATTTACCAAGATAACTGTCCATGTACTATGAGTGATGATTTAAAAAAAATGGATTCACCCCATCTATAGATAGCATAAGATTAAGGTATCTGAACTCATTTCAAAATTCAGGATACTCATGATCAATTATGTTTCACTGAGGATAGTCTTCTGAGTGATGAAGTTTCATATATTTATTTCTTGTATCTACATTACACATTAATTTTCTTGTAGTATCCTCACTTACTTATAGGTTACTAAACCTTTGAATGATTGGAAAGTACCATAAAAATATCTTAGGATCTGATTCATCTTTCTTGTATCGAGAAACACCACAGTTTGGGCATTTTTATGTGATTTTTGGCCCTTAAGAAATAGTATACAATCATTTGGACAAGAATACATTCTTTCAGAGATCATACCCATTGAACCTTTCATTCATTTAGCATCATATGTTCAGTAAGGAATATAATTATAACATAGGATCATATCTTTGAAGATCTAAAGTAGTTAAATAAAATTGGTGTTACTCCATATATTTCCAACTTTTAAATTTTTAAGCTTTAGTATGGATGACAATGTTGTATATTTAGTACAACCAGTATACAATGGTGTCTTTTCACAACTATTGAACATTTCGAACAATTTTGGATAATCACAAAGAATATCTTCATCTGTCATTGTTATTTCCTTAATACAATCTTCAATATAATTCACACCTGTAATCACATCCTTGATACTGTCTTCATCATTTTCCACAATTGTAATCATATCAGATAATCCATAAAATTTAATCTTATCCCAATCACTATATACCTTAAATTTTTACCTATGTTTATTCCAACATTTATAACTTCGATATATTATGTGGTAGATCAAGTGTTCTTCCAACACCTATGGACTAATTTTTCTTGAATAACAACACCACAAACATGGACAAAGGATTTTGGAAGGGTCACATGCATGATTTCTTACAAACATGATGAAATATTTCACTCCATATTCATTATCTTTTACCATACATTTAGCATCCATCCATTTTCAATTCATAACCATACTATTTGATTCGATAATAATAATATTTAAAAAAATAAAGCTTAAAACCCCTTTCATAGAAAAATTCCATTGTATGATTTAAATATTAGTATAAGGTAATATTATTTAGGTTTATGAATTTGAAGACATAAATTGGTTTATTAATAGTTATGATTTTACTAATATGAGTTATAATTAATCATTTTTATATTATATAAACCTAATATAGAATCTCTTGCATTAATTTAGGTCCCAAGAAAGACTTCTTCCTTATCAGATTCCAATATAGAGGTGATCAACATATGGAATTTTGTATAAAGATTAAAAACTATCTATCTATATCAATGCTTAAAAAATAATCTTATATAGAAATTACAATTGGACAGATTTAAAATTTCTATCTCAACATTTAGTAGAGTATAAATTCCATATGATTGTTTCTTGAAAAGAAGACAATATTGAAATATGATACTCTAATGGTCACTAAAAATATAATACAAAAGGTAATGACATGTTTTAAAAAGAAATTATAGTTTTAAACCATGGGATTAGGAGGGATACTTGGAAGAAAATTGGCAGAATTGTTTGATTTTAATCCATGGGAGTAGGATGGATACTTGTAACTTGGAGCTGATTACTATATTTTCACCGAAAAACACTATTTACTTATCATTGGTAGTCACCACCTAACACGATATGTGGGTAGTGTTTTTGCAGTGCACATCTAGGAGCTCCATGAAATCAGAGTGGGAAATAATGATTAATGAGTGAAAATGAATGTGAAGGTGAGGGAGAGGGTAGAACAATAATGGGTTGGGGAAAAAGTGATTGGGTGGAACATGGGAGAATGATATATACACTTGGATCCAATTACCAGTTGTGCACAACAAAATCTGTTACTACTTATCATTTTCAGTCAACGCCTTACATGATAAGTGGGAAGGGATTTTGCGGTGCACAACTTGGAGCTCCATGAAATCAGAGTGAGAAATAATGATGAATGGGTGAAAATGAATTTGAAGGGGTGGAAGAGGGTGAACTAACAATTACTCAAGGAAAGAGAGATTAGGTATAGAATCAGTGAGGTAGATTAAGGAAAAATAAGATCGCTTACTTACATGTTGTTCAAATAATTTAGGAAAGGTAAAAATAGACACAGATAATTTTGGGGGGGGGGATCATATCACAAGTGATCACATACCTGGATTTTAATATATCGTTAATATTTTATGTCAACAAAATTATATAAACATTAAACTACGAAAAATATATTAATATAAATTTTAAATTTTTTTAAAAAATAAAACGAAGAAATGATTGTAAATTTAATTTCTCTTCATTTTGTTTCAATGTAAAATATACTAAATGAAAATAAATGATTGTAACTTCTCTTTATCTTTTATGGTGAAAATTTTTAAAAGAAAAGAAAAGAAATGTTTTAGAAATATGAAAAAAACCCTTATTAAAAATATAATTTTCCAATATTCAATTACTCTAAATAAAAAATATTATAATTTAAAATTGTATCATTAATTTTTAAATAAAAAAATATATTTATTATATATATATACTTATTAAAAAAATTTATATATTTATAAATATATATATTTATAAATATCATTATATAATTATATATATATATAATTTTATAAATATGCGTTCATGAATATATATATTCAAAAAATAAATTTATAATTATATAGATAATGTTTATTAATATATTCAATATATTTTTAAAAATATATTTATAATTTTTTTATTATTATTTATAAATTACATTGAACAAAATATTTACACAAAAGGTCTAGCCATGAGCCAATGCTCCAAACCATTAACTAAAGGAGAAAGAAAAGAAATCAACCAAATAATAAAATGGACAAGGTCAATTAGAGAGATAATCCCTCATCCATTAATGAAAAATACAGATCAATAGGGTCAGGATCATTCCAAAAATCACAATCATAATAATAATCATCATTCTAATCAATAGTTTCCCACTTCGTTTGTGAATTTCATTGATTGAGGATCCCTATGATCGTTTCCAATGATCTTCCCTACTTTGGAGTAAGATGGATATTCAACTCCATTGAAGATGACCCAGTGGAGAGATTATTTATATAAATTATTAATTAGATTTGTTTTGATGAGATACGATGGGATGAGAATCGGATCAGGTGCATAGACAAACCATCCACCAATTGCAAAAGACATTATGAACCATAAGTAAATATATATATATATATATAAAATTATATATACATTTATCAATATATAAATATATCTAATTATAAATATAATAAATATAAATTTTATAATTTTAAAATTAATTAAATATTTATATTTATAATTATAAATAAATATATTAATAAATATTTGTATATAATTATTAATATATTTATACATAATTATATATATAAATATATAAAATTATAATATAATAAATATATATAATTATAATATAATAAATATATTTATTGTAATTTTATAATTATTCTAATATATATTTAATTGTTAATAATTATAATTATAAATAAATATATTGAAAAAGTATTTATATATAATTATAAATATATTTATATATAATTATAAATATATTTATATATATTCATAAATAATTATATATGATTACATATATATATATATAATTATATATATATATATTAATATATAAATTTATAAGTTTATAAATATAATAAATATATTTATTATAGTTTTATAATTATTTAAAAAAATTATTTTATTTATAATAATAATTATAAGTAAATATATTAAAAAATTATTTATATAATTATATATATATTTATATAATATGGCCGGAAGGGACCTACTACAGGTTCGAGGACTGACTTCCAACAACGATTGTGGAAGAGACAGCAAAGGCAAAGGCAATGATCTCCACAACAAGGATGGGGATCAAGATCTGGCCACTCAATCAAAGTTTCCATCTTCTATCATGTGGGATTTTGATGTTCTAGGGAAATTTCCTTCTAATGGAGCACTAACAATGCCTGATTTACTATTTCCTCCCCTTCTATATAAATAGGGTTCGACGATGTGCGACACAGATAAGATAATAAGCTCTTCAATTTCTTCTCCTTCAAAACTCATGCACAAAGGAAAATCCTTAGATGAAGACCCCTCCAAAAGAATACCTTAAGATTATGGTATTTTATCACATGATGTTAGAGAACTTTATATTTCCAGATCTGATGGTGGTAGATTCACTGTCGTTGTTGATCTTGTGGCACTCAAAGAGCAGTTAGATGCCTACATGTTCTCTCTTATTGGAAATTTAATTCTTTCTAAGGGATATAAATCGATGAACATAGAGGATTTGAAATCCAAGATTTATCGATTTTGGGGCATGTCAGATTTACTTATTTTCCTTATATGCAAAGATTATTTCCTTCTTCTATTTTCATTCGCAGCTAAGAGATCGAAGACCTTGAGCAATAGTTTCTACTCACTAAATACAAGCACATTTCAAATTACTGTTTGGGAGTTTAATTTCAACCCCTAATTTTAGAAGCATTCTAATGCCCAGATATGGGTCAGAATCCATGGTCTTAGCTAGGTGATTTGGAACCCTTTAATTCCGAATGATTTAGATTCCTACATTGGTGTGCATGTGAATATGGATGACAACACCCTGGAATAAAAAATTGGTTATTTCTCTAGAGTATTGGTGTATGTGGATATGATTAATAGTCAACCTGATTTCACCATATTGTTGCCCAATTGTGAGAACATAAAAGTCTAATTTGAATATGAATACATCCTAGTATTTTTTCTATTTATTGTGGTTGGTGGGGCCTGATGTTTCTTGATTATAGAAATGTTAGGAAAATTTATTTGAAGCAGGTGGGGACTTCCTCATATATTGGCCATTGAAAAAACACAATAGATCCTCAAATGTGGTAAAGGATTCACACATGAAACAAGTAGATGTTGGCACTATCATCATGGATATGACCAAATGGGAAGATTGATTCCAATCCCTAGGAGTTGTCGTCTCCTTCTACTAACATCAAGGGGAAGGTCCAGAAAGAATACGTCTCCTTGGATATACATCATGCTTGGCATGATTCTGAGTTAATGGAGAAATTTCATGAGGAAGTTATCACTAAGACAAGTCACCCTCATGGGGCCTCATTTAAGGATGCACTTATTGAGAGAAGTAAAATGATTGAATCTAAAGAAGTTATTGAATAATCTTCCTGAGAGATGGATGCTCAAGATGAAGTTGACCGATTGGAGAGGCAACTGTCATGAAGGAGGTCTCCCTTGAGCTAAAGGAATGTATGAGAGAACCCGCTTTGTCTGATTGACATTTTAAATAGATCTAATAGCATATAATCTTTTCATGGTGGATTTGGAAATGTTCAGGAACCTTTTGGAGGGAAATCCTTATGTATTACGGTAGTCAAGGAAAGAAGTATTACCAATTTGAAGGATGTTATAAATCAAGATGACATTGTCTTGATTTTAAAAAATTATTTCACTAGGGGAAATGAATCTCAGGATGAGGAAGACGATTCATCGGGAATGGATGATCATGATGAAATGTGGAAGACCCCTAAGAAGTGGAAGATAGGTAGGCATCCGAAAGGTTGGGGTGGCTCTCAAGGAAGGGGTGATAGACAAAAAATAAAGTGACTATTTAATTACCTCTTGTTTTTAGTGGTGTTGTTTGTGCCAATTTTCTACATTGTACTCCCCATCTCCTTTGTATGTGTACTTGTTTAAATATTAATTTCTTTGGGACCATGGTTTTTAATCCATAATTCATGTCATTTCTAGTATATTTATATAACTATATATATATTAATAAATATATAAATATCTATAATTATAAATTTAATAAATATAATTACTATTTAAATATACTTTTTATAATTTTATAATTATATATAGATATATTTATAATTGTAAATAAATATATTCATAAATATTTGTATATAATTATATATAATTATGAATATAATAAATATATATATATTTTATATATATTCAGTATAGTTTTATATTTATTTAAGTATATATTAATTTATTTATAATTATAACTAAAAATAAATATATATTTTACTAATCTGATGAAAAATACATCTCTCTTTTGCAAAGGCCTATGATGAAGAGTGTGATACTGTACGAACCAAAAACCCTAGTGTCATACATCCATAGGACCAAGAAGGTGAAAGAGCCACTGAAGGCCTCATTCAAGAAGTAATAGATTAGTAGTTCTCACAACATGAATCAACATTCTCTTTGATAAAGCCATATCTATTCAGTTTCACTGATTATTTAATAGTCTATAATTTATTTTAAAATAACATTGATGAAGGATTTCTATCACTACTACAAAACAAACCTTTAATAGTGCTGATAAAGGGTGCCTTTTATTAAGGCAATTTTTAGCGCCGATAAAAGTTAATCTTTATCAGTGCTTTATTTTTAGTGCTGATATAGGGTACCTGTTATCGTCGCTTTATTTATTGATAAAAGATACCCTTTAACAGTACTTTATTTTTACCACCCCTAAAGAGATCATTTATCATCACTTTTTTAGCATTGATAAAGATCTAAATAAATTGAAATGATGAAATAAATAAATAAAATATGTTTTTATTAAAAAAAATATTAATTAAATAGTTATTGAAAAAAATGAGTAATTCTATTATACTATCTATATATATTATAAATACTAATAAATTCTATATATTAAATATATACATATATGAAAAATGAAAATTAAATAAATAAAAACTAAAAATATGTAAATTGAGAAAAAATATCTAAAATTTTATTATTTAAATAATTATTGATAATGTTAATAAATAGTATATATTAAATATAAAGATTTTTATGAATTTATATTTAGTGAATAATGGTTTATAATTAAAAAATAATATGAATTAAAAATACTGACTAATTACATCGAGTAATGGACATAATTGAATGTTGTTTGATTTTTCAATTTAACAAAGATCAAACATGTGTTATATTTATTTCACATATAGGTAATTAATGCATTTTTATATACAATGCACACACACAAATATTGTTTTGGGAATTTAATCAATTTATACTATTTATTACAGCCAAACACACACACACAAATATATTTACTATGTTTTAATATTTTAAATATGTATTCATATTTATTTCAATATATATCCATATTTTTTTTTAATAATTTATATTTAATTAATAAAACTTATCCATTTTTTCAATATTGTTAAAGGGTGCTCATTTTTATTTACTCGGTTTCATTAATTTTTAACATGCATGCACTTAATATTAAATATTCATTAATAATGTTAAAAATATATTTATAAAAAATATTTATAAATAAAAATATTTATAAATGTATAATTACTATTTTTATACCTTCATATATTTATAATTATATATAAATAAATACTATTTTTTTAAAGTATTTATATAATTATAAATAATTAATTATATATATTTAAATAATAAAAAAATTAATAAATTTATCTAAGTAATGAATATATTTACTATATTTATATTTATATATATTTATATATATTTTATATATGTATAATTATATAAATATATATAATTTTATAAATATTATTTAAAAAATATTTATATAATTATAAATAAATAATTATAAATAAATAATTATATATTTAACAGAAAGGTTCAGGACTCGAGCATGCTCGGTCCAAATTGTTTTTAATAAAATTGAAATATAGTGAAACACGCACATCATGGGGCATAAAAACACCACCAACCCAAAAAAATGGTAAAAACAGTGCTAATAAAAAACATCACATCGAACAAAGATCCACAAAAAAACAAAGAAAATTGAAGATCAAATCGCCCAAAAAATGGACCCACACAACTATCAAGATCTTATCCAACCACCCACTTGCACCGCCAAAGTCATCACAGCCCCACCGACTGAAACAACTATGTCGCACATAAACCATTAAAACAAGCCTATCGCCAGCATGTTCATTGTGACAATCGAAGTTAGCCCCTCACCAAACCTAAGGTCAACACCTTTCATATAGTGAGCATCACCATCACCACGCCAAAGTGCCTCTACAGGCAGCATCCAAGGTCACAGCTAGGCATCATTGTTGACATAATGCTTCGTCGTCCAAATCAGGTCGTTGCTCTGACACCGGCATCACGCTTCGTCTGTCCTAATCTGATTCCACCATTTCAAGGCTGCCTCCAAGATCTCAGATAGTCATCATTGCCAGCATGTTGGACATGGACCGTTATCATCTTGAAACAATGATGATGTTGTCGTCGCATCTGTCATTATGCCCCAAACTATAAAATCATCCACAGAGTCTTCGTTCGCAGCGCGACACACCATCTCTTGCCATAGCCATCAATATTTCATTGCTAGTAGTCACCACCAATCCATCGTCACCAGTCACCTCAGTTGCCACCACCTTCTAAAGGCCCCAATTTCTAACCACATAGGGCACATGCCATCCATCAATACCTGGATATCCCTCTTGACACCCTTCTTTGGAGCCCATGAACACCAATTTATCATGGCCAAAGTTATGATCACATGCAGAAAATAAATCAAAATGGCCCACAATCTCACCTTCAAACCTTCTCTCATAGTGAATCGACTCCATAATATTGTGATTGTTCAATAAAACACTTTGGTTGTGTGAATCATAGAGGGAAATGAGCTCTTTGTGCCCTATCACAAACTGATTGACATCTTTGTTGCAATCCCCAATGACATCGCCATACGAAGGTAGGGAGAGAAGCACAATCCATCCTAATTATACATCTAAATAGTTATTAAATTATAATAAATATATTTAAATATATAATATATCAACTATATTTATATTTATATATATTTAATAAATATATATAATTATATAAATATATTTATAGAATTTTTTTTTATAATTATAATTATAAATACATTATCTCACTAAACAAATGCTGATAAAATCCATCTTTATTGGCACTAAAACTTGAGAGCTGATAAATATGAATTTTATCATCGCTTTTTTGGATGCGCTGATAAAATTTTCTCGATCTTTTTAAGTAACCCTAAGCTATCATGAACTCATCACGATATCCGAAGCTTTACACCGAAGACACCCTCTTCCGACACTCCTCCTCGTAGAATCGAAGCATGAATCAATGCCTGAATCAAGGCTCAAACAATTTCAAGGCTCAAATCCAAGGTTCTAATGATTCAAGGGTCGAACAAATTAAAGGATCGAATTTCTTCTAGGTTTTTGATATATATCTACTTTCTATCAGACAATTCAATGCTTCAATCCAAGGTATCATATTTTCTCATCCTCATCCTCACTCATTGATTGATTGATTGAAAATATCTATTTGAGTATTTTTGTCATCATTATTTCTTTACCATCCACATATCAATATTGTTTATTGTGGATATTTGGTTGAAAGGAGATAGAGTTATCATTCCTTGCACTCCCCCACCCTCACTGCTTGTCGATTCTATGAAAACCACCCACCCCATCACCACTGACTCCTGCTTCATGAGATTTTCGACCCCTTAAAAATTTCCATAATTTTAAAATAGAAGAAATCTCATCTTCACTATTCCCTCCATCTGAATAGGCAAGCACCACCACAATTCTACACACAGACAACACCAAAAAAGAAATTCTCTTCCTCTTAGAATCAACCATTGGGTCTATGGAGTAAAATCCAGGTGCATTCCCACCTCCCATGGAAGATATAAGTATAATGATATATATATATATAATGGAAAATTTATAATAAAAATGTATTTACATACACACAGAGACCCACACACAAGTTTATAAATAGATATATTCATGTATTTCAATATATATATATATGTGTGTGTGTGTGTGTGTGTGGTTATATATATATATTGTATTAAATGGATATAACACATTACATATATAAATATTTTAAATATTTATTTATTTATATGTATAAATTTGAAAAAAATACAAATATATACTAAATACATATATATATATATATTATACTATATATTTAAATATTATTTGTGTTTGTGTGTGTGCTTATTCCCACCAAATGAGAATTAGTAAAATCATAAGAAAAAGAATACTTGAATATCAGTATTATTTTCTCCACAAAAGCAAAGGAAGGAGAAGGTGACCAAATCTCGTGGATCGCCAAAGTCTATAAGGAACTTACGATCACGTGACCTTAATAGGGTAACACAAAGGAACCATGTGTAGTAGATAGTCTATAGTAGGTCCTATGAAGCCCCTCTTAACATGTCTTCCATCTCTCACAAAGTCACCTCAAACACCCGACGATAATGCTGCGGTATCCAGATAAGCTTCCCTAGGCCACATGGGTTGTCAGTAGCGGGATTCTGCCATCCCAATTTGAAAATAATTCAAAAATGGGAGAAAATATGTCTGAAAGGTGGAGGTCCCTAGTATTCATAAAGATAATGTGACACATCAACAATGAATATAAATTTTTTTCTCGACAAAATTCAAATAAACTCATGAGACCCCTGATCCTTTGTAAAATAAAACGAAGGAAATAAAAGGAGGGGAGGTGGAGACCACTAATGTTCGTTGAACATCATGCGACATGCCTCTGGAAGCCCTCAAGGAACCCTGAGACCATGATGATGTGATCACCTCATCTCTCAAAATCCCTTCTTCTTGTCAGCCTCGACACACAAAGCGCTTCGAATATGTCCAGGAAACATCACCCCTAGCTCCCTAAGGAAAAAAAATGGATTTTTTCATCCAATGCATGAATATATCCACATGACCTTAATTGGGCATGTGATTCATCATTAAGAGGTAGATTAATTGTCTTTGACATTACTCATGTAATTTCACACGACCCTCGATGTTCGTAGAACACAACAAAGGAAATAAAATAAGCAGGAGGTAGAATCCTATCATGGTCATCAAATGCTTGCGATGCATTATGGAAGTTTGCACCGTGATCCCAAGAGACTCCTGAACAAGCCACTCTAATCTCATGGAGGCCCCTATAAAATCCAACGTTTCCTTGTGAAATGTCCTAGTAAAGGTATTGAGTATCTCACGGATGTCTTCCAACAGGTGACTCAATCTACCGAATTCCCTGGGAAATGTCAATATGAAAATGTGAATACCTTTGGTACGACCACATAATTCAAAAATTCCCACATCAATTGAAGAAAAACCAATAAAGAAAACATTGATGTGAGGGACTCTTGGACATTGAAGAACATGTAACACCCTCGGAATGATCCATGATAGAGGCTCATGAAGACGTGTGGTTTGAGAACCATTTTACAACTCTAGCTTGGATTTGCGAGATATACTCCATGAAAACTTATGAACAACCAAGGTGAAGAGGCCTATAAATCTCCCACCCCATAATGAAAAAGGAAAAAAATAGGGACTGACCGTGACCAAGAGGAAAAACTCTCGGAATTTTTCACTGACACTACTGTGGGTTTCTCAGAGTGGCTAATCTCATGAACGTCAAGTCTTTTACCAGGTAATTTTTGGAGAATAACCAGAATAGTCTTGAACCATGCATAAATCAATTTGCATGATCATTTAAAGATCACACAGTTGACTTCTAGAAGGACATGTGAAGAAAATCCGTCTTGTCTTCTAGATCATGTGAGACTTAAAATAAACCAATAGTGAATAAATCTAAGGAATTCATGATATAAGGGTTAGAATAAATACTAGAGGTGGAAGAATTAACCAAAGACATGTTTTTTTGACCCTCATACACTTCATGGAAACCATTCAAGACATGTGACAGTGCCAAGACATGTCACCCAAATCATTCTATGCTCATTCGTTATACTATTAGGGTCATGCAAATTCCTCTAGAAATGTAAGATAAGGCCACATGGTTCTCCTGCGTATGACACTTTAGTCTCGTGAAGCCCTATGTTCTTGTCTCCCAAGCCTTGAGATGTCCTTCATATACATTTCTTGACTCATATAGTGGCATCGTCTCATTTCATCCAGGTCTCATACCCTCTAGGCAAGTCATCTGAGACTCATGATTCCCTCTAGAAATGTTGGATAGGTCTCATGATTCCCTTTAGGAGTTTAATCCAAGACATGAGATACCCTCCAAGACATTTCATATTTACTGTCACGACACCCTTTATATGTGTCAACCATCTCTTTCAAATGACACCATGGAAGTTAGATGGATCATGTGATACCCTCTAGACAAGCCAGTTAGGGCATGCGATGGATTTTAAGAAAAATCATATTGGTCTTGAAATTTCCTTTGAAAAAGTTAGCCTTGATCATGCGACAAACATTGGATGTCCCACTCTATTTATGAAAAATCCTTTAGAAAGACAAACTGGATCATTTAGTTGTCTTCAAGTATGCTATAAAGATACTCTCTTACATATCAAGATGAACAGCCAATCAACACATGTTTGGTGGGAAAGAAGGATAGATCAATTGGGGAAACCTTAGAATGTAATCCCTTATAAAATGAACTTTAGTGACCATGTTTCCTTCCAAAACTAGGATACATGGGACATCCCCTTGAGGCCTGAGATCCACACTAAACATCTCAAGGACTATGCCAATACTCATGTCCCTCACATACCAAGCGATGATATTGATCATTTTATATCCTGTTTTTCTCACACTGAGCATAGATCATGTGAGTTTAGGGAGCTTCAATAGTCATATCATTTTCATCATGGGTCAACACCTATAACACCCCAAAATTCCATAGTATTCTTCTCTTTGAATAATACAATAGCATGCGATGTATGCAACACCAAGTTCAAGTGCACCACGACCTGTAAGACTAGCTGTCTAGAAAGCCATTTTGAATAGTAATAACCGCATTTGTAATAATATATATATCCCATATAATTTTAACATTCATCTTTTGTGTTTATTATACATTATATAAGGGCAAATTCAATTTTTCAGATAAAATAAGTATTTTCAAAAAATCTAGTTTTCCACCTTTTATTAGAGAAACCTTTATAAATATATTATTTAAGACTTTTATATATTCAATCTGATGAAATTAAATTCTTATTTAGAATTTTGACATAAAAATTTAGTTTGGATAAATTTTTTGTCTTATTATGATAACTTTTATATTTTGATGAATAGTGAAAGATACTACATTTTAATTGAAAACAACTTTTTTAATCAAAATAATTTATAGTGTTAAATAATAAATTTGAGTAGTTTTTAAGAATAATTAGATTATATTTTTATAATTTAATCCAATGTTGGTCATTGGAAGTAATTTCACTTTAAAACCGGACATAAACACATATCAATCTTTTCATAGATTTTATTTCTCAAAAACCCACTTTCTGGTTTTGACAACGGGAATTAATTTTAATTTAATTAATTGAACCTCGATTTTTTGAATTTGGTAAAATAGAAATCATTTTTGTATTTGAAATTTCAAAATTATCTTATGGTTAATTTTTTGTATTTTTCTAAAAACATTCAATTTTCGATGAATAGTGAAAAGCACTACGTTATTGTTTTAAAACCGAATTTTTATTTAAATAATTATCTATTTTATTTAAATTTATTTTAAGTTAAAATAGATACATAATACCTATATTTGTTCAATATAATTCATTGGGGTCATTTTATAATAAAATTAGATGTATAAAATTTTATTGAATCTTTTAACGTCTTTTACCCACCTTCTAGGCACGTTAGCAAATTTGCGTAAAACACAATTTTACCACTTCTATGAATTAAATTTAATAAATCAAAGAGACACGGTTGACATCAGTAAGTAAAATTTGGTTCCATAAGATGAAAATAATAATTGGTGAATAGTAACTTTTGAATTTTATTTACCACGATTAAAAGTAAATTGAGTAATTAAAGGTAAAATGATATTATAATTTCCCAAACACATGTAATAATTCTATTGGATAAGTTTATTTCGACAAAAATCAACTTTAGGTTTCAAATATGATCCTTTTGGTTCACTTTTTTTAGATTAGGACATTTATTATTATTTTATATAAAGAAGAGTTAAAAGTGTTAAATTTAAATTCTAATAACTAAAACATTTTTAATATGGGGTTATAAATAAGATAATTTATACCATAAATATTCATTATAAATCTATGAATATTTCCTAAATAATTTCTTTTATTTATAATTTTTATAAATTAAAAAATAAAATATTTTTATGACAAAATGATGATGTAGTAATTACCTTATTAATTAATGATTAAAATAATTGATATTATAAATATTAAAATAAATGCTAATTTATGGTTTTTATGCTTTCCACAAATTTTCTTTGTTAATATTATATGTTAGGGTTTATTAAATTTATTGTTTTCAATGAAATATGATTGTTATGACTTTTAGAAAAACCAAATACTAAATAATGTCAAAATTTACATAAATGAGTTTTTAAAACAAATACTATATTATTAAATGATATAATAGTCATAAAATTATACGTTTTGGAAAAAGGTCTTATATGATAATATATATATGTAATTAATGAACCAATTGGGGTTCTATTTCCATTTTATTGTAATTTTATTAACCATATAATATAAAAATACAAGGAGACATTGTAAATGTTAAACTATTTAACCAAGAGTTAAATCTAAAAGATAAAGGTAATATGGTGACCTAAACCTTTATAAAACCAATTGGTGGAGTTTATTTCTAACCATACCCACCTTATCCTCAAAATAAATCATTTTAGAGCCATTATAAACCGAATATAATTTTATAATAAAATAATATTTCATGGTTTTCCTGAAGTGACCCTCACCTATCATAAAAAAGGGTGCTTCCCCTTCTATGAAAATCACACCTCCAAAGCCATTTGGCTCTGCCAAACCCTACAAAAATATCCTCAGAACAACCCTCACATAAATCTAGAGGCCTTACATTGATAATAAATACATCCTATAGAGCCCTTTTGATCAAATCAAAAGGAATCACACGGAGAAGAGGTAATTATTTCATCACCTCTTTCAATGTTCTTTTCTTCTTCCACTTCCTATTTGTTTGTTGTTTCCATATAAAAATAATAAATCCAGTACCCTATACATATTGTTATGTTATTATAAATATTTTACAACCATATTCATTATTCTATCCATCCTATTAATTACAAAGTCACCATACGTGCGTAAGTACGACTTGCCATCTCCATGTAATGGTGTAGTTTCTTATTCAACACTTAATTATTTGGATGGACATAATAATGAGTATAATTGATTTAAATAATAAATATAACATGTTAATGATTCTTTATATATAATATACCATCCAATAGCATTGGATTTAACCATCAATATAATGGTATTGTCACTTGTGCGTACATACAGATTACCGTATCCATGAACGCAATGAGATTAATTCCCCAACGTAACCATTCCAGAATAAATATCATTTTATAATTAAAAAATAATTTTTAAGAACATTATATTATTCTGGATACAAATCGAATACATCCTATCCATAAAAAACATGACTTACGTAACAAAACATTTATTGAAAAATGAATCAGTTAACACCCAAAATAATGATCATACTAAAATATTTTTAACAAAGCAATATTAAAAGATCCTATATGATATCATATTAATATATATGTTATTTTATAAACTAATAACAATTATTTCACCATTATACAGGAGGATAACATACCCTCAACTAAGAAAAAGTACAAGGTACGGGGTTTTCATCTCACTTTTTATTCCCGTGAGATTTATGCTATATTTTCCACTATTTCCTTTTGTGTGGTGTATATACTATATATGATTGTGTTATTGGTGTAATATAAATTAATTTATGGGTACTCAAAACTTCATTTTATTACTTTTCTTTCATGGGGTGTTTGTTTCGTAAGTTACCAAATTGGTAAGGGAATTTCTAATTTCGATTTCCACTCATTGGTGTTTACTCAAACTTCATTGATTATTTTATTCCAAGATTATTTGTGAAATCATTATTTATTGATTTATGTAGTAATTTCCACTCCCATTTGTGTGGATATACTTTCTATACACATAATAACTCTATTGATAAATTCTCAAGTCATCGACATGAATTTGATAAGAGTATTCTTAACTCAATTTTCATTAATTGAGTTAAAAATCCATGTCATTGGTGTTGTTGTTACAAGAATACATGTGAATGTCATATGATTGATTTACACTAAATATCCAATCATAGTGAGTGTATTTATATTTTTCACACATAATTATGTCATTGATTTATCCTTAACATAAGGATACAGTCTTTATAAGGTATTTCATCTCAATTTACATTCCCCTGAGACTTCTTTGTTGTTATGCACCAATTCACTTTTATATGGTGTATATATTGTATGTTAACATAGTTTATCAAGACTCCCTTTATTCTCATGATATTATAATTTTTTTATTTCCTCAATTATTTTTATTCAAATGACTCTCATTTGGTTATGAACTCTAACTAAAATATATTTTTAAATGTTTTAATGATTTATTCTTCTAAATCGTTCTCATTAATGTCTATGTTTTAAAAATGGTTTTAAGGATTGATTTATATGGACATGAATGTTTTAAAATTAAAATTCTATTTAAAAGTTTCAAATTGGTATGGGACACTTTGATTCAAAGTTCAATTTTTAACAGCTTCTTGATAAATAGTGATACTTTTAAATGTTTTCAAGAAAAAGGGGATAGTTCCCTCAAATATTTTTACTGATTATTTTCATCTATATCAATATCCTTCATTATTATTGATTGAGGTTGATAAAATCTTCTATATTTTATTGAATGATTTATGTTTGATTGTGTATGTGCTATTTTTATACCATTAATGGTTTGTGGTTAAACTATTAAAATTTTGTATGCCAGTTTTAATACGAATGTTTAGATTATGTTTCAACCTTTTCATATGAGGAATTCATGGGACTTAGTATGTGACCAGTGGAGCCCGTTGTATCTCCTCTATGCATCGATAGGTCTCATGATACGGACTAGTGTCTTGGAATAGGGCCTTGTCAAAATCCATATTTTTAGTCTTGGAACGAGGCCTTGATTATGTGGTTATTATGTTCGACATTATGCATTCCATCATTTTAAATTATCTATTGATATTACATGTGATTATTAGACTAGTAAAATATCCAAGTGAATACGTAAATGGAATTATTCAATTTATATTTTCTATATTATGTTGAAATATAAGTTTAAAAGGCTTGTGTTTTAGTCTTATACACTGCCTTAAATGTTTATTTTTATTTATGAAAGTTTCCTCTATATTGTTATTCTTACTAAGCATCTGAGCTCACCCCTTTCTATGTTTTATTTTTCCTAGGAGGTGAAGAATTATATCCTGATTAACCCGCATAAATAGGCTAATGGATATGAGTGTGTTAAAAGGGGAAACAATGGTACTTTCTCTATTTCATGATGTAATGTAAATCGTATATATGTATCTAGTACTTCTATGGCTACTAAACTAATTGGACTTTTGGGAATTGATCTCTTGTGATCATGCCAATGATATGTAATAATGAACTGACTCTGGGTAACTAGGGTCAGGGCATTACACCACCATCCAGGGAAGAAAAAGTACGTAAGCCCCAACAAGTGGCATGACACATTTACCTCAACACAAGGGCATCTACATTAGGACCAGTCCCATAGGCAATACTAAATAATAAGAACTCTGATTATGATAATAACTAGGATTCATAGGACATCTTACTAAGGATTAATTCGAATATGCATCTATTTTGATGTAAGACTTATGCCGATGTTTTTTCAACCATTGGGACCCAATCATTCCCATTGGTTGATCACACTGCCTCATCTGTTATCAGACTGAGAAATAAACTAAACTATTAGAAATCATATTCCTATAATAAATAGGATACGTAGGATGCCTTCCTAAGGTCCGAGATCAAATAAACATCTATTTTGATGTAAACCTTATGTCGATGTTGTTTCAACCATTGAGACATAATCATTCTCATGGGCTGATCACTCTACCTTATCCCTCAACAAAATGAACTATGAGAACTATGATTCTTGTAATAACTATGACATGTATGAATTCTTTCTAAGGACCGAGCTCAAATAAACACCCATTTAGATGTAAACCTTATTTCGATGTTGTTTCAACCATCGAGACCCAATAATTTTCATGGGATGATCACTCTACCTCATCCATCAATGGACTAATAAATAAACTAAACTGTGATGATATTGATTCCTTCCATAACCGGGAAATGTAGGATATCTCCCTAAGGCCCAAGATCTATAATGAATATTCTTAGGGAGGTCTCAAGATGTATGTCTCACACCATGAGTAATGGAAATTTATCATTGTTTATCCCTTATTTCTCACACCAATCATAGCTCACAAGAGTTTAGGTAACTGCAATAATCATCTCATCTGCACCACAAGTCTCTAAAATGACAAGGGAATCCTTAGTGTATAATCCCCAAAATAATGAACTATAAAAAATGTGATTATCTCCTTAATCATGATACATAGTAAGTCTCTATAGGACTTGATGTTGAACACCTTGTGTCCCAGAGAACCTATATATGTCTTTTCCTCATGACATTAAACTGCATGGGTCCAACAAATTACATTGGTTTTGATTCCTAAAATAAATAAGATACATTGGGCACATCATAATGGCTCAATACCATACCCAGAATATTAACTACCTCCTTGTATGGAAATACATTCCGAAGCTCTTGGTTATACAGATTCAACACATAACCAACATCCCATTACTGAAAAATGATGGAAAACCATGGAAACATACAAATGGATTCACTAAGGAGACCATATTATTTTTCACATGAAAGAGAATTAAACCATCATCCTTTTTAGGGTAACCAGTCCTGTATCAGGATTAGGAAGATATTTGTGAACATATCTTAAATCTATAAGAGATCCCTAGAGTAGGCAATAATTTCCCCTAAAAAGGGTGAGATGAACCTGAAATCCCATCCTCTCGACTAATGTGAGTCCCCAAGAGTCATTGGGCCTGAAAACCCAGATTATTTACAGCCTTTTGAAAGAATGTATGTACACAACTATGGATGAGGGTATCATTGGGAGTTTCTAGTAAGAGAGACAATGGTTACTCGATGTTTATGATTTTTCACAACACAAACACCCCCACAATCAATCATAAGGTCAAACTAAACACACTTCAATGAGGGTTCCCAATTTCACCTCAAATCATGATGAAACAGAAATGGTGAATCCGATATAAACCTGTGTAAAAAAAAATTTAGTTTATAATCCATCAAGCCATTTTTTTACCCCATATGCAAACAAAACTGGCATGCCTGACGTGAATCTCTCAAATGATAGGATGATTGAATAATCATGAACTATATAAATTTATTTTTTATACCCTATAATAACAAATCAATAAGACTGACATGATCTTACAAATGATCCTCTGTAACGAGGGTTCTCATGAAATAATTCCTTCCTCACTTGGATAAATCTATGCGTCTAGAATGGATGAATATTAAATAAAAGAACAATTGTGTAAACCGTGAATATATGATAGATCATATTATTCCTATGATATTGAAATAATCAAAATCCTTATTAATTTTCATCTCCACAACTATAAATACTTCTCTTAGCATCCTGATTCAAGACAATGTCTTCATCATCCAATGTTCACTCTTGTAAATCATCTGTGTCTGCAACCCCCATGGGACGCAAAGCAATCTCACCTGCTCAAAAACTCCAATGTCAAGTGGAGAACATGATGGTATGAGAGTACCACTAATGTGGTACAATTCCAACCATGGCATATTCCCATGAGGTTATCCAAGCATAGAAACTGGAAAGTCTGCATAACCCAGGAAAATCTGCCACTAAGTCAGTATCCCTAGTCGCTACAACCAACCGCTTAGGGAGATTATCCCTGAAGAACAATAACTACAACATTTAGTCTCTTATGAAGTTGGATCAGGAAGCTAAATATGGATCCTTTTGGGTTTAGGTTCCAACAAGGGGGGAACCAATCAATTTTCATCGCCATCACTATCCCACTGGTAGCCACTAGTTGCCCGCTGAGGGTACCACCCGACATACTACCGCCTCTGACACACATGAACGAGAAAAAAAGAAGGCTCTTAAGAGGAGAAAGGTAATGGATATAGAAGAGAGGGATCATATCACAAATTCTACTGACAATTCCTGCTAAAATATTCTAGTAGGAACCAGCAAGAAAGATCATATCCCTACTCACCCAGAACATGTATGTGGGCATATTCCAACATCAGGCATGGGGGAGGCACATATCACTACCCCCGTGCATGAATTAAATTAGTATATTCTGGTAGTACATGGAGGATATAAGTGGGTGAATATTCCTGCTTCAATAGAATTCATCTTCCGATGTATAATAGAGATATAAAATGTGCAGGATTATTTCCATACCCAAACTTTCCTAAAATTCCAATATATTTTAGAAACAACTAAATAACTCTGCCAACATATTCTGGCACTATTACAGATAATGGGATAGGATCATACTTTTATCCCTACAGTTGGGGAAACCCAACACTATGATTGTTATGAACAAGATGTTGTACCAGAGTAATCACACACTCTTACTCCCGCCTAAGAGGGTTATAATCATATTATGATAAAGGGCGAGGCATTAGACTGGGCTCATACTCCCATTCTAACTGACGCTCACCAGGTGAGAGCAACGCATTCCTTAGGGTTGGGGAACATGCCATTAGAAGACATCCGAAGGCATATTCCAAAGGCCCAGGATTGGGTTCAAATCCTTATTCTTTCTAGGGATAACCAAGTGAGAGGGGTACAAGCCCTGGTATAGGCTCATGTTCCCATCGAAGAACTCCAGCGATATACTTTGAAGGCCCATGATTGTGTATATATCCCTATTTTGGTTATGGATGAGAAAGTGAGAATGGCACAAGCCCCGGGACAGTATCATATTCCTGTTAGTGATTCTACCTGGAATATTCTAGTATATCATGAAAGGGAGGAACATATTCCTACTTCTGATGATAAAAGACTACACCCACATCATTTCAATGTAATATAGGAGGAGGCTCATATCCCTTCTCCCATTCTAGAGGTCTATCCATATATTCTGATGGGGTATGCATGTTTTTACTAGACTCATATTGGTGTTCCAATTGGGGATCACCATGTGAGAGTGGCACATTCCTCGAGGAAGGCTCATACTCATCCTAAGAAAGACCAGAGACATATCCCAAAGGCTCATGATTGGTCTCATACTCCCATATTGAATGAGGCTCACCATGTAAGAATGGAATATTACTTACAGCGGGCTCATATTCGATTAAATAATGAGACAACTCATCAGTATATTCCAGAATCTTCTCAGTAGAAGGATCATACTCCAACAATATTAGACAATTATATTCATGTTTCGATAACTGTCATACAACATGATCATATCCCTACTCAATTCCAAAAGTTAGGTCGACAAATTTCTTCCACAATATAGAACATGGACTATATTAATAATCTTATCAATGACAATGTCCATGAGGTCCTTCAAGACACATTCTCAAAACCATGACTGTCCTTCAAATATTCCATCAAAGAAGAAGTCTAATATGCTAGTTACCACATTAGTCATCCTCGTGCTAGTATGGACATGGATTGATGGACTCTACTCCTGACATCCACCATGGTCAACCTCCTCATGATCATATCTACCAAAGACAAGGAATTCCCCCCTTTTCCTAGACACCGTTGTATAGATAGGTTTCGAAAACTCTGATGCCTTTATATAGATATGTGCTCAAAACATTAGGGCTAACTATATATGGTTCCCCATAAACATCTAGAAACACTCAAATTATATTAGCAGGTAACCATCAGATCCATAATTTGTGGTTTGAATGGATAGAGGAGTGTAAGTCATATGATGATGAGAATGAAATTGACATATGAAGGGAGTTATCCAGAAACAACCTCCCCATCATGTTCTAGCACCTTTCTACTTCTGACTATGAGATCCCAAATGAGCTAGATATGGAGTGCATACCACATCTATTCCAGAATATGTGGGATACTTATCAGTAACTAAATTATCAATATCTCGCTTATTCATAATACAAGTTTCACCTTCAGAAAATTAATATACTATGTTGTTAGCTAGACCTAGCCGCTGTCTCCATAGATCGCGATCCAAAAATAGAAAATCACAGCGCAAATTTTCAACATGCTTGCTCCCATTGAATCATGACACTTCAATAACTAATCTTTGATGCCACATTATGTATCTTTATTTGAGGATGATGATAATATAGAGTGATACACTTTTCATTACCCCTGAAACAACATAACCCATCAAATTCGGTGTCTTTTAATGTTATAGCCTCTAGTATAATCAGGGGACCGGGTAGAGCTTGGGCCAGTTGGTTACAACAATGGAATACTCCCACTTCAACAGTTCCTAGAAATCACAAATAGTAGGAGTTTATATCAACATGATTATATTTTGGGCTCCTCAAACCAGTGAGAATGCATTTCAAACATGGAGACCAAAGTTTTGATTGCCAAAAAAACTTCTCGTCAAGATTGGTTCTCATCATGGTTTTCCCTCGCACACAGATCTTATGAGAGCACAGTTGTGGCACATTAAATAGGCCGTAGTAGTATCTTCCATATTACTCATCCCGAACCAGTCCCATCTCACTAGGACAGGGGAATATCTACCATAGCCTCCACCCAACAGATCATCAATTCCTAAGAGGGTTTAGGGTATATCCTCCGTAGCTGAGATATAATCCCAGACCACAAGGCTAGGGGAATTTATAACTCAACCACCATATCCTTGTTCATCATACCCTGAGAGTGTTCTGGGAGAATCAGTGGTGATTCCAGATCGCACCCACCCCATTGGGATGTGGGAATTTATATCTACATGGTCGTCAATGGAATCATCATGTCCTCGACTGGAATAATTGGATCATCAAAAAACGAGATCAATCAGTTACAATTGCATCCCCAGATAACCCACATCCCACAGAGTGGGGGGAATTTTCATCATCATCATCAACATAGAGGGAATCAATATTCCCTAGGTTGGGTGGGAAAAATCAATAGTCGACATCCCACATGTTCCTCCCACTATAAGAAAAAACACTGCTGGTTTGATCTTGTTCAACAATCACGTCCAAAAACTCCCTCAAATTCATTATTAATAGACTAAAATAATAGGAGATTATGATGAAGGTAATCAAACCCCATCAGGTTCACAATCCAAAACAAACCAATATGGCCAAGGGTTCAGATAACGACCCTGATAGAAGCACTGTAGAACCAGCCTATTGCGTCAAATGTAATGGCACAACCACCAATGCTCTATATTCCTCTATGAATATCGTCACTGTCAAATTTCAAGACACTAATCAAGATGTAAATGCAGAGGGTCGCAACATGGAAAATCCACACTGAGAGAAGGGTGATCTGGATAGACCAATCGATGATGCTTGCACCCAAAACTAGTGAAGGCTCCAAAATTGGGCACCTTCGAATAACGAGCTGCCACCACTCTGGTGGAACCCTACCAAAGAAAAAGGGAAAGGTGTGGATACATCCTAGTCACCATCAATAAGAGTTGATATTCCTTCCATGGAGGATCAATTATCACAATATGATAGTGAAATAAAAAATCTCTGAAATTTCAATGGGGATCTACTCAAGGGAAATATTCCCACTTGGTAACATCTATAGGAAGAGATAAATATTCTCCCTCCAATAGTCGATCCTCTAGAAAGAGTGGTATCCTAGCCTCAGACTAGTTGTGAATCCAGGTAGCCAGTCTGCATTAATGAGGATGTCGAAAATGATTTTGACTTCCCCCCATTGTGGAATAATCTTATCTCTCTCTAGGGAAATCATTTAGTCATAGGAATAATTGAGAATCAGTGAGAGATGAAGGCGATACCACCTCATCAGCCCTATACTGCTCCATGTAGATTGGAGACAACATAGACAGTAGTACCCCTAAATTTACTTAACGTCTTTGTGTCCCTATCTACTTGAATGGAAGCCATGGAAGGGTGAAATGCACTTATGTAGTCTGAGAGGAATAAATATCCTGAATGGGTGGATGATACTCCACCTCCACCCATCTTCGACAATCCTACCCTATCTATCATTGACAGTGTAGGCGACCCTGAACAACAACTCACACATTTTATATCCCAGTGAAAGATGATGAGGGAATCTCGATATCAATAGGAGGAAAAAAATATAAGGTGTTTTATACAAAATCTGATAGGCACACCCATTGTTTGGTATAGCATCCAAACAGCAGGATCCAATGTAGGATGGAAAGACCTTCATTGTCATTTCCTTTATTAGTTAAGCTCTACATTGAGGGAAACAAAAATCATTGACCTGAAGAACTGAAAACAATACAATAAGAATAGGGTGTCTGAATTTACAACAAGGTGGAAGGGATTAACCTATTCCCTCAAAATCCCTCTTTAACAAGATAAATTTTTGGAACTCTATGCTAAAAAGATTAGGGATGAGTTGCAGACACCTATGATCCCCACGAAGAATCCAAGTGGGTTCTATGAGTTCACTGAAATGGAACAATGTCTTAAGGAGGCTATTCAGTGAACCAGATCCAAAACTCGACTCATTTCATCAACATAGGGTAAAATAAATGGCAGAGTAGAAGCTACAACTGTCACTCTCAAGTTAGCAACAATGCCCATCTAGAAACCTAAGCAGACTCTGAACCGCCCCACACCTCATATCGGGAAGTGACAACCATATAATCACCCTCATCTGGAAGAACATAGAAATCATGGTCACATTGGATTTGAGGAAGAGGTAAAAAAAGTATACACCTTATGAAATGGAAAAATTCCCTAGTTATTTTTTGGTAGCCATGGAAAATAATTTTCTCAAGCTTATACAACCTAGGAATTCCAAGGAGGTTAACCTCACTGATCATCCCGACTACTACCCTTACCATAGAAGGATTGGTCCTAACATATAAGACTGCTTCGTCTTCAATGAAATTACTCAAGGCATGGTCGATTATGGATAGGTGGTGTTAGACAATTCCCTAGAAAAGGTGTCATGCACAACTGTTATCTTGATATAAGAAGAAGATAGATGGACGAATGTTCTGTCTAGGTGAGCACAAAATCTTGACAATTAGATGACTCAAGAAATAGTTTATTGAGCTCATGCCACCCTAAAAAATAGTTGTACATGCCTACAATAGCTCCATCACCTAATAAGGAGACATCATAAGTGCCTCCCAAAGGAGGTAATTACCACTGGAAGTAGTAATAAAATGAAGAGGAAGAATCATATTCCACTCCAACATAAGCCCTAATTCTTGCATATTTCTTCACTAAAACATCCTCAACAGAGACACCACCCCACCAAACAATATCCTCATTAAAATAAGAGATAATATTTGGTTCTATGAACATGATACACTTGTTAGACCCCTTATACAATGATGAATATGCCCCTGAATATGCATTTTCGGAACATAACTAAGGAACGGGAGGCTGCATGTGCTGAAACTGAGGATACATGAGATAGAGGAGATTTGATCGGACCCAATATTCCGGTCATATGACCATGGAGGAAATATATGCAGCTAAGACACCTAGGAAAGCACTATAACATGCACAAAAGTGGTAGGGAGGTTCCCCAAAGCCCTTCAGTAGTCACCTGCATCTGATTGTCTTGTAGGAATGCTTAGTATGGGTTCAATATGATAAAACCAAGAAACATGAAAGGCCAACACAACCTAAACCACTAGAAATAGATATTCTTTTGACTTATACACAATCCCCAGGAATATTCACCTCAAATGACTCATATCTGAACCGCATTCCCAAGAGAAACCCCATATCATGAAGCGCCAACCTTTGGGAACAAATTATGAAGTTCTAAAACACCTAGATATTCTTCTAGCTATGATCTCAATCCTTGATGAGATACACATTTCAAAAGAACTCATGGAGGCACTTGTTGAATCCCTCTAGAGCCCACAATAGTTTAAATATAATTTGATGTAGTTGAGGACTATCGAGTGGATACCATCTCCTCAAAATGTCATGTTTCTATCTCATTCACTGATCAAGATTAGTAGGAAGTCATCCACGGGAACATTAGACCCCTATATGTCTCAGGTAGACTCCATAATGTCAATGTCTAAAGGGTTCTGACTGATAATGGTTCTGGGATCAATCTCATCCCAGTTTGAACCCTTTGACATTTATGATACAACCAAAGGGAAATATCTCCCACAATGCTGACCATTCAAGGGTATGATAAGAATGAGAAAAATCCTTTCATAAAAATCAAACACGAATCCCAGTTTGGGGCACATACATCAATGTTGTGTTCATGGTTATTTAGTATGATGTCACTTATAATTTCCTACTTGGAAGGCCCTGTCTCCATAACCACATTGCGGTACCTTCAACATTCCATCAGCATCTGAAGTACCTCATCTATAGAAAAATTGGCATACTACATTTTAAGAATCCCCCCTTTGAGACTTTAAGATCCATATATGCTGAAGTGTATTTCTAAAATAATAGAGGAAAGAAACTAATGAAAGAAGATGATATATAGGTTGCATCCCCTAATGGCTTAGGAACCCCCTTGTGAATCCCTAGAGTATGCTCAACAAAGACTATGTGGTCCCTATTAATCTGATCGAGGTAACACATTTAGTCCGAGAGGTCTAAGTCCCTCTTGTCTCTAGTGACAATGTAAAAAATAATTAGCTCCAGTATCTCTCAGCAATGACTTGGGTGGTAGGGGATGATAATGTCTCTTCCCATGGCCTTCCTCATCCTGATAGTGATAGAGAACACCCCATATTTCCATATTCACCTAAAAATATCTCCATAGACTCAAAAATGGAAGAGGATGACAATGACCTCAAGAATTACCCATCTACATTCGAGGAAGGTGTCTCCACCACCATCGATGAGATGAGGCAAATAAATCTGGGAATATAAAGAAATTTGTGTCCAACATTGATTAGTGTTGACATGACCCTTAAAGAGAAAGATATACACAATTTATTTCTAAAGAAATATTGATTTGTGTTCACTTGAAAGTATACAAAAATTCTCAGACTAAACCCACATGTGGCTACACACGATCTCAGACTACCTGATGAGCATCGATGCTTCAAGCAGGTGGCTAGAAGGATACACACCTCTAATTCCACCAATGCAGAGGTGGAAGTTGAAAATTTTATCAAATCCAACAACATCTAAGAAATGAAATACCTAATATAGATTTCTAACATTTTCCACATCAAGAAAAGTAATGGGATAATTAGGGTTTACATTGAATTCAGAGACCTTAATAGACATTTCCTGAAAGAATAATTCCAAATACTGATCACATGACTATTGATCGATGCAACTTATATCTTCCAAGACCTTTCCTTCCTGGATGGGTAATTATGGTAAAATCAAGTCAAGATGGCCCCTAATGATAATGAATTTTCTGCCTTCATAGTTCTTGATGGAGTCTTCTACTATCCAGTCATGCACTTTGGATTAAATATTGCTTGCACTATATGGAAGTATGACATTAATCACATCTTTAAGTCATTCCTTGGAAGGACATCCAAGTTTTATGTCGATGACCTTATTGTTAAATCAAAAAAATTTATTTGATCACTTCAATTATCTCCAAAAAATATCTCACAAGCTAAAATAACATAGTTTAAAGATGAATCTACTAAAATACACTTTTGGGGTAACATCAGTAATGTTTCATGGCTTTGTGGTATACTTCCATGACATTGAGGTTGATATAGATAACACTAGTGTTATTTTAGAAATTTCACCCCCATTAATCTAAAATAAATGAGTGGAATCCAAGGGAACCTCACCTACATTCATTGATTCAGAGTCAACCTGGCCGGAAAATCTCTCCCCTTTACCAGGATTATGAAGAAAGGAATTGCCTATAAATGGGACAAAGACTATAAAAAATCATGTTAAAGTCTCAATAATTTCTTACTAAACACACTAGTTTTGATGCCTTTAGTGGAATGGAGGCCAGTCATCTTATATGTGGCCACCATGTAAAACTCACAGGGAGCCCTCCATACACAAAAAAATGATATGGGGAGAAAGAATAGTTTTTACTACCTCAAACAGATGTAGCTAGGTAATGAGGCTCGATACTCTGATCTCGAGAAGAACTTCCTTGCACTCATCTTTGTGGTGAAAAAGATGAGGTGTTACTTGCTACACCACGAAGTCCATCTGGTCACTCATATCAAAAAACTCAAGTACACCCTGGGCCATCCTATGATAACTAGACACTTGGCTTGATGGATAGTAATTCTTCAAAAATAATAAATTTAGTTAGTATAACATATGTTAGTGAAAGGGAAATCCCCAAATTATTTCCTTACAGCACATCTTGCCCCAATAAATATAGAAAAGGGCACCGATCTTCTATATGAGGAGGTATTTTATTCCCATGACACTCCCTAGACATGAGAAAAGTATTTTGATGGAACCTCCAATAGTACCATCAACACAAGGATAGAAAACCATAAACTTAATTGGGTTGGTCTAGGGATTGCATTTGTCTCTCCAGAAAAAGTATTTTTCCCTACTCTTTCTCTCTATTCAAATGTTGCACAAATAACAAGGAATAATACCAATCCCACCTTAGAATCTTGGAATTGTCCCTACAACTGGAAATTGCCTACCTGAATATCAAAGGGGACTCAAACCTAGTGATAAAGAAAATCAATGGTGAATATTCCTTCTAAAAGGAAGAACTGGACCCCCTCACTAGCTACATCAGAGAAATGATGACAAAGTTCTCTTTTGAACTCATATTACAACATGTTCCCCAATCACAAAATGCTCACGCCGATAACATGGAAAATATATCCACTGTCCTGGCTGACCCTGATCAATAATATGCAATCTTCCATATCACACGTCAAAGAATGGTCTCAACAATCATCGTTTGTGATATGTAAGAAATGAATCAGGACAACACCTCCCTAGAGTGTGATCAACCAATAATCACCCCTAGATAGATGGATAACAAAATCAGTTATCTCTAAAAATGGGATTCTCCCTATAGATGTTGTCATAAGGGAATAGATTCAGTTATAATCATTAAATTTCACTCTAAAAGATGGTCCAAATGAGAAAAAAAATCCCTCTACAAATGAGGATTTTACAAAATCCTTCTTAGATTCATAGTAGAAGGAGAGATTCTCACCGTCATGGAAGAAGTCCAAGTAGGTTCTTCTTGTGCCCATAAATCCAAGGCCAGGTTATCCCACCAAATCAGGAGGTTTGGATATTACTAGAAATCCATGATACATGACTATGTGGAATTCACCATGAAATGAAATATGTGCCAGATTCGTGGAAAATTTATCCATTAGCCCCCAAAATTTCTATATATAGCTAAATATTTGTGGCCATTTGTTTCAAGGGGAATGGATTTTGTGGGGTCATATCCCCCATCCACAATTAAGTATTTCAAGTACATCCTTACTTCAAATGACTTATTTTATAAATGGGATGAGGTAATACCCCTGAAGAATTTAGGATAATGAAAATCATCAATTTCATAACGTCCCATATCATCAGCAGGTTTGGGGTCCCGCGCACAATATTGATCGAAAAAAACCCCAAATTCTCTTCTATAGAGTTTAGGAAACTCTACCAAGAGTAAAACATCAATTCCAATCAATCATATCACTATCATGCAGTGGAAAATGGACTTATAGAGGCCTTCATTAAGATTTGTCTAATATACTCTATAAGATAGTGAAAAATGACAATAAGTCTTGGATAGAAAAACTTCCCCATGCTCTATGGACCTATGGTACCCCCAAGAATACTGCTACACAAGATATTCCATACTAACTAGTGTATGGGACTGAGGAAAAATTACCCATAGAACTCCATCTACCTTCACTATGAATAGCCATTTGTAGAAAAATCTTAGATAACGAACAATCGCAAAAGTGGATGGATGAATTGGAGAGGTTTGATAAGAACTGGTTGTACATACTGAACAACCTTGATCTTCATTAGAATCGGATTACACGAGCCTTCAATAAAAATGTTCACCTCCATTCATTCCTCCAAGGAGAACTGGTCATGGCTCTCAGAGCCCCGATGATACTGGAAAAGAGACCCCTAGAGCTGAAACCCAAATGAGAAGGGCCTTATATTATACATAAGGTCTATCATAATGGAGATTACCTATTGGACACTATGGGTGGGGATCATGTCACACCACCCACCAATGCGATATTTCCCAAGAAATACTTTTTAAAACTATCATCAGATGGGAATCCACATTAGAGTAAGACCCACTATTAATCCTGAACACCCAATGTTAAAGTGTAAATAACTCATCCTAGCTACATGACATTAAACTATACAACCATATACTAACAACAAGAAATTAAACTACATGGTATACCAAGTCCTCACCGCACAATTTAAAACTACATGGGTCCACAACCTCTCACCTCTTTCACATCAGGTGATCCATTTTTTTGTCGCAAAACATTAAACATTGTGACCTATATATAACTACATATGGATTGATATTTATTTTTTTACTGAGATACATAGGGGTTTTTGATCCAATATATTGCTCCAACCGCTATATAATACAAAATTACTCTGTTGTACCCTCAAATACCTCTGCATTTTGAGAGAATCCCTGGCTATTCCTTGTTTCTCACATCGAGAATAGCTCACATGAGTTTAATAATTGTAGTAAGGGCTTCCCTTGATGAAAAAGGCATGAAATTATAGGATAACTCTATCACGGTCCTAAATTAAATACTATAAAAGGCACACCATGTGTCCTTATCACATGATGTTAAACTTCATGGTCAATATCTTTGCCTCATGGATTAAAATTGCTCGGTACCTTAAAAACTACGTGTGTATTGATTCCTATCATCATAGGACACATAGTGACATCTGGATCTCTAATCCCAGACCCAACTACAACAATCAATGGAAACAATTCCCACCCCTCTGTATGAGCTAGACCGGCAAAGAGAGAGTTTCACATTCAAGAACTACATGTGACTTGATTGATATCCTTGTAGGATACATAGTAACACCCAAATTTCCAACACTAGATCTTGTCCTGAAATATAAATATCAAAATAACCCCTCATTGCATACAACTTCGAACTGTGCTAGTAACTTCATCAAGAACTACATGTGGCTTGATTCCCATCACCAAGGGATATTTAGTGATGCCCATAATTCCAGTATTATGCCCATACGCAATACCAACATTTCATATCGGGGGATCCACATCCTCACCGAATGATGTTAAAATATATGACCCTTTAGAACTACATGTGGTTTGATTATCATTATCATGAGATACATAGTGATACCTAAACATCCACCCTTGGGCCGAACCACAACTTTTTTTTCTATTCACATCAGTTCATCTCCATCCTCACCACATGACATTAAATTTCATGGGATTTGAAGAAATAAATGTGGCTTGATTCCCATTGTCATGGGATATGTGATCTTCAATCCTGGGCACAGCTACAAAAATTGATATGAAATGCACCCAAACTCCCAAGAAACCAAGTCACACAAGTTCATTTTGCCTACATACAATCCATATTTTTGTACATATTACTTGTGTACATAATATATCATGCACAATTTTTTCATGTTGGTTCCCAAGTCCTTACTCCATGAAGTTAAACTGTATAGGAATATGTATTTACTGCATGATGATAAAATGCATGAAAGTAAGTCCTTACCACATGACATTAAACTGAACGGTGAATGTCATGGTCACATGACATTAAAACTGCACAACAAACATGTCCTTACCACATGACGTTAAAGTGAAATGAAAAAGTATTGGTTGCATGACATTTGAACTTCCCAATAAGAACATACTCACAACAAGACATTAAACTACACGGAAAACATCTTGGTTGCATGACATTAAAACTGCATGACAAGAGTATTCTTACCACATGACATTAAAATAAATAGAAAAAGATCCCACTACATGATGATAAACTATGTCGACCATCACCCATCCTTCATCCATTATCAAAGGAATTCAAGAGCCTATCATTGGTCAACTAGAGTATAGGGTGCTTCTACCATATTTTAAAATAACCTCAATCCATGCATCATAATTCATGTCTTCCGTACCTCAGATTTCCATAAGCCTATTGTAGCCCTTGGAAAAGAAAATATATCTCTCAGTTTGGAACATGATATTGACCTAGAAGGGATTGAGACCCACCAACCGATGACATCTTAGCCCTATATAAAAGGAATTAAAATTCAAATGAGCCTGAAGTCATCGAGGTAGAACTCAACACCTTAGTGTGATCTAAACCTATCCTTATATAATTTTCCTATATCATTACTCACGACATGAGAACTTCGATCCATGATTTAAAACATTTACGTCTCTCACACAGAAGGATGTTGGAGTGCTCTTTACCCTAGGTATCCTAATTTATCTCTTGTGTAACATCTCTAATATTAGGTCTGTGAGTGGTATGACCTTAAACATTCTACACGTTATTCCACATTGTACAACATTAATCTATAGTCTACGATGTTCCAAATTGAAAAATCATAAATTTCAAGCGAAAGAGACACAAAAATTGTCGAGTTGAAAACTTGAAAACGATCACCTAAGAAAAATTCAAGTCTTCACTTTCTAAACTATTCATCTCCATAGTTTGGGGAAAATTTTGGGTGTTAATGATCAAGTCATAAAGCTCATAGGGCCCACTTTGGGGCCCTAATGAAAGCAGATTTATTCTCACTGGACCCTCCGGTCCTGTAAAAAGTTAGATGATTAGTTTTTCATGTCTCCTCGCTGTGATAATATGTTCTATAGGTGGTGAAAAAAATTAAGTTTCTTTAACCCTTCTTGGATATTAAATTATCCATAAATCACACTTTATTATTTGAGTGCTTTGGGTCGCCACAAACCTCCCATATCCCTTGGAAAGGAAAATATATCTCTCAGTTCGACCATGCTATTGATGTAGAAGGTCATATACCCACAAACCAAAAACATCTTGGCTTTGTAAGGAGGGATTTCCAATCCATGTAAGCCTGACATCACCAAGGTATAACTCAAAACATTAGTGTGGTATGTACCTATCCATGAATGAATTTCCCATATCATTCTCACGACTTAAGCACTTTGTAACATGATTTTCAATTCTCATACCAAACTATCCAAGAATATTTGACATCCTCAAAGTTATTTCATTGTGTTTTGTACCCCTTCTCAAGGAAGAAATGAGACACTCCATTCCCAAACCATTGATGTCCCACACCTCGTTTTTTGAAACCACATGGAATAGGTATCAAGTTTCATAATAAAGAGTTGAACATCCCTAGGATTCTAGAACCCTTCTTGGATAGCTTTATTCCCACACCAAAACTCATCATCTTGACATTTGAGTCTTCATAAATCTTCAATGGACCTAAAAAATAACTTTATATCTGATTTAACTATCCATGCTATTGACATATAAGGATATTGATACACCAACTAAAGACATCTCATCCTTTTAAGAGAGGATATTGAATCCTTATGAGCCCCAAAATTGCCTCGGTGGAGCCTGTATCTTTAGAGTTTTGTGGGTCATATCTGAAATGACTTCATCAACCCATTTCCAAAGACTCAATCTTTTGGATTAAGACTTACATCACCCAAAATCCTACTATATATGAATACGTAGCATCCCTAGTACTTCACACTCAACCCATATTACTTCCATAAATCTTCCATGACCCTTGGAAAAGTGTGGATATCATCTTTTATGGGACATGCTATCGATGCATAAGGGATTTGACCCACCGACTAAAGGAATCTCCCCCTTACAAGAATGAAGCTCCAATACCTGTGATCCCTAGCAACACCATGGCAGAACCCATCACCTTAGTGTATTTTAGGTCATTCCTGTCATGTCTGCACCATATTTCATGATCATCAACATCAAGTTCTGAGATAAAAGACACTAAACTACATTACATTAAGGTCCAAGATAAAATACCCAAAAATATAGTATATTAAGGTTTGAGATAAAATACCCTACACTACAGTATATCAAGGTCTGAGCTAAAAGACCCAAAACTACAGTACATCAAGGTTTGAGATAAATGTCCCTAAACTACAGTAAATCATGGTTGAAGCTAAAATACCCTAAACTATAATACACAATGGTCTGAACTAAAATACCCTACACTACAATACATCAATGATCAAGATAAAAGACTATAAACTATAATATATCATGGTTTAAGCTAAATGAATCTAAGATACAGTACATAAAGGTCTGACCTAGAAGTCTTTGAAGTAATGTTCTATAATGTCCAAGATAAAAGACCATAGCCTACAACATTGGTAGTTATTTATAGTAAAAAATATTGTAAGGAACACTTCATAGACTTATCAAAATCAAGGGACCCTAGAAATCCTATCATGTTTTAAAAAAGAGAGGGAAGTCTCCCTCCAAGACATGTATCCTACCTAGGAAATCCTTTTGAAAATTCAGTGATCTCAAGAAAAATAGAATAGATATGTCTATAGTGAATCTTGTGTTGGTGGGAATTCATGAGTACATCCCAAATGAAATTTGTTATGGATTAAATATTTAGATCCATACATTCAGGTTTACTTGATGTTATGAAAAGGATGGATAGTATTGACAATTCTCATAATACAAGAGAAATGAAATATCATTAACATCATGAATGAATGGAATCTATGGAATGTTTATAAAATTAATTCATTAATATTGTTAAAAAATATGTAGGAATATAAATATTTTGGAGTCTCTAAAATGTCTCAAAAATTAAATACGCCACATGGGTCTAAATATGATAAATGTTGATCAGATGTGCTGGAAAGGTCTACAAGAGTCTATTAGGAAGCTTTGATTGAATTCTAGAGTGCCACTCACCCCACATATTTGGATTCTAATCCAGGAAAAAGAGTCTCAACCAAAGCCATCAACACCTCAACCCTCTTTCGGGTGGTTTCCAAGGAAGATGACGATGTTGAATGATCAAAACTCAGATGAGCTATAATTTCCACACATCTCCAAATATGTGTATTCAAGGAATCTATATGGGCATACAATTTGGATATCAACTGATGACCCTACTCTAACGCCTTTTAAATCTCCCTCATCTTCCTAGCAAGAGGATCCTTATCTACAAGATCATTCAAATCTCTTTCACTCATGGCCAGATCATGCTGGGTCCAAAAATTTTGCTTCATGATTTCATAGAGAGGCTATCGGTCAAAAACACCTTCCCCCAAGTCATGAAATAACTGATGAAGGAATTCTAACTGTCCATGGAATACTTATAAGTCGGTATCAGTGATCAAGGTGTGAATATATTTCGAGATTATCCTATATTTCACCTAAACCTCTGTGACTGGCGGAGTAAGCATGATAGGAAGAGGAATAACATGTTGAACTAATGAGAAAATATGAGAAGAATCCCTATATTACCTTTTATCAATAGGAATATCATCCATATCATATGTAAGATGATTAATTTACTCAACACAGTCTGTTTCACTATCATAATATTCATAACCTAAATGAGGTCGCTTTCTTGATGTCTTGACCATATCTATGATCAAATCAATCATCTCTATTAACAATGGGGTAGGGGAGGCAAAGGGCCTATCTACATGAAAAACCAAATGGTTTAGAATACCACCTGGGAAAGATGCTACCCAATCTTGGGTATAATCTTGGGAAAGGAAGGTGGAAGCATCTGCAAGTGGGAGTATGATCTCATCCTTAGTATCTTCATGTGCCTGCATCTTCCAAAATTACTGGATGACACTAGGATGTTGATCCCCTCGAATTATAATCAAAGTAATAGGGGATACCTTTTGAGTCCAGCTGATCTGATGATAGAATCGATAAGGTGTATATTGTTCATAGATAACTAGCTCATCCACCATGGATGTGACAACCCCATCCTAGAGAGAGATCATATACGACCTTTCATCAAGGGAACTGCTACTATTATCAATATTCGGTCTATTTGGTTCATGGAAATGAGTAAAATAAAAAATTTCACATTGTATTAGCATATCTTTAACCATGATAAGGCATAGAGGCATGGATCCAATCCAAGATATATTCAATAGTTTGGGGCAGGATAAAGCGTTAGGGATCCAAGTGGTATTGTGATATTCATAATAATGAATGTGCTCCCCTATTTAGCCAAATAAAAACTAGAGAGGACCATTGATTCAGTAAGGGGTGATACCTTATTTAATATGACCTAAGAGTTGGTTAAGTTAGGAAAGGACCTATATATCAAAATTGTGGGGTCTTCCCTCTGCAAGTTGCACCGCTATCACCAATGTACTAACTTGAATCCCTTAGCATGCATCCCCACCCTAAAAAAACCACCCGTTAAAACATGGCTATAAATCCTACCAACCTAAGGTATGAAGAGATATCTGACTTCATTTAGTAGCCCCATGAGGTATAATCCCTAGATTCTATGATATCCTAAAACGAGCCAATGCTATTATGGACTTGTTGAGAAGGGAACCGATGAGGTCATATAACAGTTGACCTATGCCCACTACATAAAAGAATGATATTGATCCAATATTTGAAATAAATGAGAAAATGTGTTGTCAGATCCTTCCTCAATTTCTTCTTCATGATAATAATAATATCCCTCACCAAAACTGGGGTCTATAAGGGATCATCCTAGAAATCCATAGCATGAAAGAATTCCTCATATATCCCTCCAAGAGGGAGAATTCCTCACAGTTGGTAGATTTCCCACAAGATTATAATCACTTCACCAAGGGATAAATGGAATGTGTTGGTGCTTGGGTACCAACGACTGATCATCTCTAGAAGAAGGTCGATATAGTGGTAAATTATGAACTAGAAAATCCACAGAGCTTCATAAAGATGAACCCTATAAAGTTGTTCAGAAAACTCTATGCACATTTTCCTAGCCCAGAAGGTCCATTCCCATTCATCAGAGAAATTACTTATAGAATGAAGATCCCACTTTGAACCCCATCCAACATTAATTTTTTTAGAGAGGAAGAAAATATACTCAAATAGCTCTGAGAAATGTGTTTATGAGTAAATTCATATCCATATAGACCTAAGAGTAGGTTTCTAATATATTATATAGACCCTAAAGTCAAGCTATGATCAGTTGAACATCCTTTGTAATTGTTGTTTGGACACAATCGAGATAAGACAACACCCAGTGAGATGGGAAATTAGAGTCTACTAGGGGGATGAGAGCATCATCCAGTAGACCCAACCCATATAGAGGGATTCATTGAGATAAATCATAGTACCAAAACAAAGATGAGATGAACCTCTCTAAACTCACATTATCAGTATATACACTATATCGAGAGTCTTTGTTTCAATTCCTTACAATCATGGCCCTTTTATTGGTCGTAGCTGGGGAGGTTCATTGAGAACCTAAATCCATATAAACAAGAGTAAGTGGAATATGTCAAATAAGGATAATATAAAATCTTGTCAAATGTAAAATACGTAATGAACCAACATCATCATGTACATCACATGAGTCAGTAAGGGAATCTTGAACCAGATAAGATGTTTTCAAATCACTTAAAACCCAAAGGTCTCATTGATTGCATATCCCATAGGGCATCGAGCAATCGCATGACACCTTGGGGACTTGTGATCATATGACCTAAACATGTTCACACGAATCATATGAAAAATGATATAATGATTAAGATATAAGATTCCAAAAATCCTCCATGATAATGCAACCTTTACGGCTTATGGTTAAAAAGTTACCAAAATATGGTTCACAGACTATTTGAATAGGTTCCTAAGAAAGAGAGGTCTTGCGAAGCAGTCCTCATGGTGAGGTCTCATGATGGGGTCTCATGAATAGGTCTCATGATCAAGACTTGCGGAAAAATATTGTGACAGAAGGCATGTGACATGGGAATGGTGAGAGTGCTTTAAAGAATGGGTGGTCAGTGAATTGAATGGTCTTCCATCCCCTTATATATATGAAATTTCTTGGAATGAAAAACATCACCTGGTAGAACACACGTCACCCAATACAATAATTTGTGACACTGCCAAGATTTACAAGGGCATTTACTTACCTCAGAACAGAGCCCTTGTCCTCGCAGACATCACTCATGAGGGGAGACATTTTTTGACACCTTCCAAAAAAGTATTGGAAAAATAAAAAAGGATGGAATACCTGAATATGTTTAATATTTTCACCACAAAAGAAAAGGAAGGAGTATGTGGAAAAATATTGCAGATCACATAAGTCTCTGAGGAACATGCGATCACGTGACCATCATAGTGTCATGTGAAGGAACCATGTGTAGTGGATAGTCTATTACAGGTCCCATGAAGCCCCTCTTTACAAGTCCCCTACTCTCACAAATGCAAATCGGACACCAGGAAGTCATTGAATGACATCTAGATAAGATCCCCCATTCAATACAAGTTTTCAACAGTGATCACCTAACAACCTAATATGAAAATCCTTTGAAAATAAGAGAAAAGATGTATGAAAGGTGGAGGTCCCTAGAATTCGTAAAGATCATGTGACACGTCAACACCTAAGAGAATGGTTCTCCTTGAAATCATTCAAATAAACTTGTGAGACCCTCAAGCCTTTGTAAAATAAAAAAAATAAATGAGGGGAGGTAGATACCACTCACGATTGTTGGATATCATGTGACACACCCCCGGCGGACTGCAAGGTAGCATGATACCCCAATGACATTCCCACCTCATCTTGAAAAATACCTTCAGCTTGTTAGCCTCGACATACAAAGTTCCTCAGGTATTTCAAGGAAGCATTGCGCTCCAAATTTATCTCTATAATTTCAAACAAATGGATTTTACATGCAGTGCACACACATCTCCATAAGACATTTATTGTACATGCGATGCATAATTAATAGGTAGAGTAATTTTATTTGACATTACTCATGTAATTGTGAATGACCCTCAACCTTTGGAGAATAAAACAAAGGCAAGAGTCTCATGGGACCGTGTTGCAGACAAGCCATCCTTGCCTCACAAAATGTTCCAAGCAAGGCATAAAGCATCTCGCAAACGACTTTCAACAGGCTCATTGATCTTTTGAATTCCATTGGACTTGTCAATATGACAATGTGGAGTCCTCCAAAACAGTCACATAATTCAAAAAATACCTTATTAATTGGAAATAATACAATAAAGTAAACTTTGATAGGAGGGAATTGTGGTCGCTCAAAATCAGAAAATTCCCTCAGAGCAATCCATGATAGAGGATCACAAAGTTTCATGGTTATAGAACCCTTCACCAACTCCTAGATGGATTCGCTTGAAATACGCCACACAAACCGGTGGACAATCGGGGTGGTGAGGTCTATAAATCCCCCACCCAATCATGAAATTGAAAAAAGGGAGAGGGGTGATAAGTCATGAAAAAGGGGATGAATTCTAGTAATTTCACACCAATGCTACAATCGCTTTCTTGGGGTGGCTGATCTCATGAACGACAAGTCTTCTATCAGGTAATCTACCAGCAAACAACCAAAGCGATCATGTTCTATGAATAAAGCACTTTGCGTGATCATTTATAGATCACATGAAGGACTTATGGTAGGACACAAGGAAAATCATGCATGTTTACTAGATCTTTTGAGACATAATATAAACAGACCTTGAAAAAATCTAAGGAATTCTTGATATAAGGGATAGAATAAAGACTAAAGGTGGAAGACTTAAACCAAAAACATGTTCTCTAACCCTTATACACTTAAGGTAAAACATCCAAGACATGTAAAAGTGCCAAGAAATGTCACCCAAATCTCATGAAGATCCTTCAATATACTATTTGGGTCATACGATGTTCTCTGGACATGTCAGAGTAGACCACATGGTTCTCCTAGGTATGGAACTTTAGTCTCGTGAAGCCCTCTAGGATCGTCATCAAATCCTTGTGATGTCCTTAAAATATATCTATTGAATCATATAATGACGTCTGATTATGTTATTCAAGTCTCGTGGTAGCACCTAGGCATGTCAATCAGCTCTCGCGATACCCTCTGGGCAATTCAGCCGAGACTCACGACGCCCTCCAGTCATGTCGGCAAGGTCTCGCGATGCCTACTAGGAGTGTCAGGAAAGACATAAAATACACTCTGAGACATATCATATTGACTCTTGCAACACCCTCCATATGTTCCAACCAGTGCTTGCAAATGACACAAGGGAAATATACAAATATCATGCAACACCCTCTAGAGAAGCCATCCGGGTCATGAAATGGCTTCTAGGAAAAATCATTTGGGCCACATGATGTCCTCTGGACAAGTTATCCTTGATCATGCAACAACCGTAAAATTTTCCACCTAGATTACATGAATTCCTTTATAAAGTCTAATTTGATCCTTTAGTTTTCTGCAGATATTCCAGGAAGATACTCTCCTGTATATCAGAACATGTGGACAATTAGAGCATGTTAGGTAGGAAAACCGGTCATATCTGTAGGGAAACCTCAGAGTGTAGCCCTCATTCAACCAAACTATGGTGACTCTGATTCCTTCCATAACTATGATATGTTGTATGTATCCATGAGGCTCGATCTCTACACCAAATATCTCAAGTGTTGTCCCAATATGTAAGTCCCTCACATACCAAGAAATGAGATTGTTTATTTTCTAACCCTTGTTTCCCACACCAAGCATAGCTTATGTGGGATTAGGAAGATGAAAAATTCATATCATTCACATCATGGGTATCTAAAAACTAGGTAAAATTATGTATATAATCCCTAAAAAGTTGCATGAAACATTCTCCTCAGTACAAGGGAAGCTACCTTGGGACCAGTCCCAAAGGCAAGACAGAACTACGAGAACTCTGATTTCTATAATAAACCATATAGGTAGGATTCCCTCCCAAGAAATGAGCTCAAATAAACATCCATTTCAATTTAAGACTTATTTTGATGTCGTTCTAACCATCGGGACCCTATCATTCTCATGGGATGATCACTCTACCTCATCCATCAGTGGATTGGGAAATAAACTAAACTATGAGAACTCTAATTCCTACATTTACTAGGATATATATGATACCTTATTAAGGGTTGAGATCAAATAAATATCCATTTCAATGTAATCCTTATGGTGATGTCGTTTCAACCATTGGGACCCAATAATTCCCATGGTCTGATGAATCTACCTCATCCATAAGTGATCTAATAAATAAACTGAACTACAAGAACTTTGGTTCCCGTAATAACCAGGATACGTAGGATTTATTCCTAATACTTAATCTCAAATAAACATCCATTTTTATTTATGCCTTATGTCGATGTCATTTCAACCATCGGGACCCAATCATTACCATGGGATGATCAATCAACCTCATCCATCAGTAGACTAAGAAATAAATTTAACTATGATGATTCTGATTCCTTCCATAACCAGGATATGTATGATGTCTACATGAGGCCCGATATCTATAATAAATATTCTCAGGGAGGTATCAACATGTATGTCCTACACCATAAGTAATAAAAAATGATCATTTTCCATCACTTTTTCTCACACCAAGCATAGATCATGCGGGATTAGGGAAATGAAATAATCATGTCATATGCACCATGAGTCTCTATAATGACAATGTAAACCTCAATGTATAATACCTGAACAAATGAATATGATAACTCTAATTCTCACCATAATTGGGATACATTGGACATCTATCCAGGACTTGATCATGAACACCTAGTGTCCCAGAGAACTTATATATGTCCATTCCACATGACATTAAACTAACCGGGTCTAATAAACTATGTGGGTTTTGATTCCTGAAATAACTAGGATACGTAGGACACCTCATAATGGATAAATCCCCTCCTCTTAATATTAATTACCTCCTTTCATGGCATCATATTCCAAAGCTCTTGTTTATATAACTTCAACGCATGACCAACCATCCATTAGTGGAAAAAGATAGAGAACCTCTGACACATATAGATAGATTCACTAAAGAGACCCCAATTTTTTTAACATGAAAGAGAAATAATTCATGATCGTTTTTTTTATGGTCAACGGACACATATTAGGATTAGGAAGAGATTCGAAAACATAACTTAAATCTACAAGAGACTCTCAGAGTATGGAATAATTCTTCCCAAATGGTTCAATGAGCCCACCCTCCCATCCTATCGACCAATGCAAGTCTCTAATAGTCATTAGGCTGAAAAACCTAGATGAATTTTTACCTTTGGAAAGTAGTTCTGTAACCATCTATAGATAATAGAACCATTAGGAGTTTCTAGTAAGAGAAATAATGGTAACTTAATGTTTATGATTATGCACAGCAAAAACAACCCCCATAATAAATCATCAGGTCAAATGAAACCCACATCAATGAGGGTTCCCTATCACACCTAAAATCCTTAGGAAAAAATATAATATAGATATATATTATACAAATACATTATGAAAATATATATATTATACAAAAACAAATATATATTGTACTCTAAAAATATATATTATTCGAATATTTTATACAAATATATATATTATAAAAACATAAATATATATTATAATACAAAAAATATATAAAATAAAAACTATATATTGTGAAAATTAATATATATATATATATTAAAAAATGCATATATATATATATATTATACAATACAAAAATATATTTTATACAAAGATGAATATATCATAATATGTCCCTGCCGAGACCCCTTGAATCACAAATAAGAATGTTTATGCCTCCCAAATATCACCTTCAATAGGAAAAAAGTTAATAATTGGTGCCAATGTTGCAATTCTAACAAATGAGAAGCATTACCCATTTTAAAGAACATAATACAATTAAAATATCATCTTTATCAATTTCATCTCTAAAATAGTTATTATTGAGATTTGATTCTTGAGAATCACCCCAATCTCTTTTATTTTGCATGTACTAGTATGAGTAGTAGTCATCGCAAGGGTGACTAATTATTACAGAATTTTAGGCAACATAGGTTCATGTCTACAAGAGATGGAGGATACATGTCAAACAACAAAATTCAATGATAAATGTTAAAAAGATGGGTTAATGAGGATGAAAGTTGTCTATAAATTTTACATTTGAATGAATATAGAGGATAGTCGCTGCCATAGTGGAGTAATTCCTTTCTTAAATTAAACTACCAATTTTCTTCAAATCATACTAAAATTCATTAAAACAATCAAATTTTGCGTTTCCCGTATTATAATTTTCTATAAATTTCACTTTTGATAAATAATATCTTATGTGTATTTGTTTATATAATTGTATAGAATTATTTTTCTATGAACCCAATAGGATGGATATGAATTGAAAATAGATTCATGCTAATCATTTAACAAAATATTATAATGACTGAGTAATAGATTTCATTATGTTTTCAATAGAGCATGTATATGACCCTTCTGAAATCCTTTGTCCGTGTTTAAATTATGTTTATTCAAGACAAATTAGTCCAAAATAGGTGGAAGAACATTTAATTTTTCATGGAATAGATCTGAGCTATAAATGGTGGACTAAACATGGGAAAAACAGAACATGCACACCGATTGGGGTGATATTGTGGTTTATAGATCATTTGATATGAATACCAGTGTAAATGAAAATGGAGATCACATGGAAGAAATCAAAATATAAATTAAAGATAACTTTATTGATTGTCCAAATTTATTTGAGAAGTTAAATAGATGTGATAAGAGACCATTGTATACCGATTATACTAAATACACAACATTTTTAGCTGTACTAAAGTTATGTAATTGGAAATCCGATACTTGATGAAGTGAAACCAGCTTTATTGAACTACTTTTCCCCTAGAATGATATGCTACCAGAAGAAAATCAATTGCTATGTCAACATATGATGCTAAATGAATTCTATGTTCAGTGAATATAATCTCTAAAAAAATTCTTATCCAAATGTTTGCATAATGTTTCGTAAGGACCATGAATCACTCAAAAAATGCCTTAAGTGTGGCATAGATCGATACAAGAGAGGTAAATCAAGCCCTTAAAAATATGTATGGTACATTCCTATCATTCCATGTTTTAAAAGAATATATAGCTGTTATGAAACTATGAGATAATTTACATGACATGCATATACAATAATTAAATATGGTAACCAAGAACATCTAGAAGATTCTCTTCAGTAGAAGAAAATTCATTATGAGTATCCTGAATTTGGAAATGATTCATGAAACTTTCATCATGTATTATATAGAGATGGAATACATCTTTTTGGTGTAAATACCAGTACTCATAGTACATGGTCCATCATGTTGGTAAATTATAACTTGTTTCCATGGTTATGCATGAAGCACATCTACATTATGTTGTCTCTGCTTATATATGGACAAAGCAAACTGATAAAGATATTGATGTCTATTTGGATCCATTGATCGAATATCTAAAATTGATGTGGGATATAGGTGTTATAATGTATGATTCTCATAGAAGTGAAGAATTCATATTGAGTACCATGTTATATGGGACAATAAATGAATTCCCTGCTTATGGAAATTTATCAAGCTATAGAATTAATGGAATTTTGGGGTGTCACATTTGTGAAAAATGAACACACTCATTTTGGTTGATATATTACTCAAAGACTGTTTGTTTAAGACATCATAAAGTTTTTCATCGATGACATAAATACTGCTCTTGGAAAACAACATTCGATGGGAATATCAAAAAAGGAAAAACATCATCTTCAAAAATGGGTGATCAATAGATCAATAAAGTAAAATATATCGACACTATTTTTAGTAAACCATTTTCAAAAAACCATATGAAATCAGGTTGGTAGAAGATATCAATTTTCTTTGAATTACTATATTTTAGCTATTTGTAGGAAATATATTTTCTTGATGTCATGAATATAGCAAAAAATTTATTTGATAGTGTAATTGGAATATTACTTAATGTTACAGAAAAAACAAACAATGGAACCAAGGCTAGGTTGTACATGGTTGGCATGGGGATAAGGGAAGAGTTGGCTCTAGGGAAGGGTAAAGAGAGGAATTTTATTCCTCCAGTATCTTACACTTTATCTAGATGAAAAAATTGCAATTTTTTCTTTTACATAGTAGTGTAAAATTTCCATTAGGGTATTAATAAAATATCAAGAATGTCATGTTAATGACTAATTTGATGTTACAAGGAATAAAATAATGCGTATTTATTGTTTTGATTCAAGATTTGATGCTTGTTTATTTCTTTTGTATGAGAACTCAAAATATATGACATACATCAACAAAACTCTACTTTTTCAAATCCATATGCAATAAATTTATAGACCCATTGAAGTTGATAATAATGAATAAGGATATTTATGTAATATTATTTGAATTAGAGATGTTATGACCACCATTATTATTTGATATAATGGTCTACCTAATAGTTCACTTAGTTATATGGGTTCAACTATGTGGTCCTATCCATTACAGATAGATGTACCCCATTGAATAGTATATGAATATTTTGAAAGGGAACGTTAAGAATCAAAATCTTCCAAAATGTTTTGTTGTATAACAATATATTGTTGAAGAAGACATTTAATTCTATAATGATTAGCTATCAAATATTGACAACATTAGTCTCCCAAAGCCTAGTCATGGAATTCTCTATGTGGGTGAAGGAATATACGAAAGATATATGATTACAAACACATTAATAGAGTTAGAGCTAGTGCACATTTATATTTTACATAATAGTGAATATGTTGATATATACATTGAATCCCAAAAATAAATTCTTAGAGATTTTAATCCATGAAGGGCTGAAGCATGGATATCAAATACACATAATCAACAGTTTATAGAATGGTTCCAAGATCAGATTTATAATGACTTATCTGAAAATCCAAATTCAATTATTGAATGAAATCAATGGATAGATGGGTGATCAAATAAAAATGTTATATCTTACACTATTTTTGTACTAAATGGTTATCCACTATATAAAAAATAACACAATGATTGTAGTATAATGAAAAATAGTGGTGTTATTCTTATGGAAGAAGTGATGAACATATCTATTTCCATGGATAGAAATCCAATTTATGAAAATATGTCATATTTTGGCTTTATTGAACAGATATACGAGTTGGATTATACAAAATTTCAAGTGTTTTTTATCTATTGGAAATGGGTTGACAATATGAGTACAATGAAATTTGATGAAATGGGCTATGTGAAGGTGAATTTCAGTGTGGAATGGAAAAATTAAAATCCATTCACAATAGAATCACAAGAAGTGCAAGTATTTTATTTCCAAAATCCGGCAAATAAGAATTGGTCGATTGTCATGCTGCTGACTAAAATAAATGGAGGGTTAGATGAAAATTAAATCAAGGATGATCCCTTCATTGGGAGATCACAATTAGTTCATGTTGATCTCAATGTAGAGAATATATTTTATGTTTTAGGGGACTATAAATAGGGGATTTTAATTCTTGATTGAGGAACCAAATCCCTAACACCATTAAAAAAAAGAGAGTTCAATAAGAAGGTAAAAGTGTTTTTATTTACTATGTTTTTTCTCATAATATTATATATTATCTACTACATTAATATAATCTAAATTAAATGTTTGACTAATCATGCTAAAATTGTCTTATGCACATGATTATGTTACCAATCCCTCAGAAGAACAAACTATTATGAAGGAAACCCTTATGGATATGTAAAGGTAATGTTATGATATATTTTTTCTATTTTACCATAAAATTATATAATGAAAATTTGATTTAATTTTTTTTATTCCTTGCATAGTTTGTTTATTTTATAATATTTTCTTCCATATATCATGACTTTCTTCTCCAAAACATCCATAAACTTCTTCTCCCTCAAAACCGTTTCACCCCTATAGTGTTGTATTTATCACTTTCCTTCAAGTTCCATCCACTTCCATTGTAGGAAGATAAACTACACTACCTATGATTAATCATAGAGGTAATCATGATGTTTTTCAGAGTAAAAACATAGCCCATAGAATTAATTTATTTCTCCATATTCATGTTTAATTTATTTATTTTATTAATATTCACAAAAGAATTATTTTCTTATACCGATGGATTCCCCTATTCAAGTTGGGGTGGTATATACATCTTTCATGCCTTTCACACTAAAACTTCCCTAGAATTCTTCTCCCTTAAAACATTTTCACCCCTACAGTGTTGGAATTTATCACTTTCCATAAAGTTCCCCCCACTTCTCAATCATAGAGGTCATTTTGATGTTTTCACAGTAAAATCATTACCCATAGAATTAATGTTTTGTTTCACATTTATGATTAATTTATTTCTTTTTATTATTACTCATATAATAATTGCTCTGTTATAAAGGTGTATTCTTTTGTTTGAGTTGGGGTAGTATGTCCATCTTTCATGCCTTTAGGCACCAGAACTTCTGCAAAATTCTTCTACCACAAAACATTTTCACCCCTGTAGTGTTGTAATTTATCACTTTCTTTCAAGTTCCCTCAATTTTTCAATTACAGAGGTAATCTTGATGTTTCCATAGTAAAACCATTTTCTCTATAATTAATTTATTGTTTCATATTTATGTTTAATTTATTTCTTTTTAGTATAACTCATATAATAATTGTTTTTATATATAGATGGGTTATTATTTTCAACTTGGGGTGGTTTTTTTGGAGCTACTAATGATCGTGAGATATTCAACATAGAGCCTACAATTGAGAAAATTAAAACAATTAAATGCATCATGAATTCATATAACCATGATGAAAATGATTATTCATACTACTTATTTAATTAATTTTATCATCATTTTATATAATATTTGTATGTTAATTTCCTTATAATTTTTATCTACGACTATATTAGTTTTTTCATATATCTTTTTGGAAAGTCAATTTTTTTCAACTATCTATAATATGAAAAAATATATATAAAATGTTAATTTCTTCCAGTGTTACCACAAATTCTATGGAATTTCTTTGTCAACCTACCAACACTGCATATTGAGTCAATGTTCTAAGCTAAAAATCCTTTCTTGTTGAAATCCTGAAGACTAAAAGAAGCTCATGTGACCATTATGGTGACTTCTCATGATATAATGGGTACATGAGATTCCTATACTCTTCCAGATTTCAACAATGAGAAAACAATTAAGTTAAGAAAATCTATTTACTAAGTAGTATTTGTTGTTTGACAATGAAAAGTAATGGAAACCCTGATAACATCAACATTTATGATTTTTTTAGACTTTGGGATGTGTAGGAATAAAATAAACCTTAATGTGACACATGGTGTGAATGGTATGACTCTAATTTCTTCCTTTTATTTAAAATGGACATTAATTTTATTAAAAAATAAAATTTACATACTCAAAAATAAGTGAACATATTCAGATTGTTTTTATACTTCAAGGAAATGATCCAAAATCCATTTTTGACATGTATTAATCAACCACACCGCAATCTGATACATGATGTTTCTATTACGACTCAAAGTGTCCACTATAAATTTAAAATTAACTTTTTAGTTCCAAAAGTATTACTCAGTGAAAACCAAGAAAACACACTCATATTTTTTTGATAATTTAGGACATCGATTCATAAATCATTTGTGAAGTGTGAGAATTGTTCTGATTTTAAACCTACACATGATGTGATTGGTATGCGTCAAAGTGTGTGTTTCTAGTTTAAAATGACATTTTAGTAAAGAAGACAAGTGATGTACTCAAAACCAAGAAAACACATTAAGATATTCGTTATAGTTTAAGAAAATGATTTATAAGTAACTTGATATGTGTATGAATTAGACACACCTCAATCTAATGTATGGTGGGACCAGTATGACTCAAAGTGCATCTTTTTATTTAAAACTTACATTGGTTTTAGTAAAAAAGATAAATTACCTGCTCAAAACTGAGAAAGCACATTCATATTGTTATGATAATTTAGGGAAATGATACATAAGTCCTTTTTAAAATGTATCAATCTGACTCACCTCAATACGATATATGATGTTCCTGGTATGACTCAATTTGTCTGTTATCAGTTTAAAATCAACATTTTAGTTCAAAAAATGCCACTCACTAAAAACTAAGAAAAAACACTCATATTTTCTTGATAATTTAAGAAAACTATTCATAAGTAATTTTCGATGTGTTTGAATAATTTTTCCATGAAACTGATACATGATGTAATTTGTATGAGTCGAAGTGCATATATCCAGTTTAAACAGAAATTTTAGTAAAAAAGAAAAGTGACATAATAAAAATGAGAGAACAGCTTTGGACTGTTTTGATACATTGTTACAATAATCCATAAGTCATTTGGGATGTGTAGTAATCAACTTCACCTCTATCCGATGTACGGTGTGACTGGTATGACTCCAAGTGCATCATTTTATTTAAAATTGAAATCCATTTTAGTAAAAATGACAATTAACCTACTCAAAACAATTAAAATTCATTCGTATTATTTTCATACTTTATGAAAATAGTGAATAATTCATTTTTCATGTGTAGTAGTTGTCTTCACCTTAATCCAATACATGATGTTCTCGTCATGAACCAATGTGTATGTTATGAGTTTAAAATCGATATTTTAGTTCAAAAAATGTCACTTAATGAAAACTGAGAAAATAAGCTCTGATTTTCAGGATAATTAAGGAAAACTATTCATAAGTCATTTTTGATGTGTATGATATTTTATCATGTAAAACGGATACATGATGCGATCGATATGAGTCAAAGTGCATGTTTCCAGTTTAAAATGTCATTTTAGCAAAAAAATACTAGTGACGTACTCAAAACCAACAAAAAAATTCACAGTGTTTTGATAATTTATGAAAATGATACATAAGTCTTTTGGGATGATTAAGAATTAGGAGAAACTCAATTTGATGCATGGTGTGACCAATATGACTCGATGTTCATCTTTTTATTTAAAAGTGATATCAATTTCAGTAAAAAGAAGAATTTACCGACTCAAAATTGAGAAAAAAATTCATATTATTTTTATACATTATGAAAACAATCCAAAAGACATTTATGATGTGTAGGAATTAGCCACATCTCAATTAGATACATGATATTATTGGTATGACTCAATGTGTACATTATCAGTTTAAAATCAATATTTTTGTTCAAAATAGTTACACTCACTAAAAACTAAGAAAACAAACTTCTATTTTCTTGATAATTTTGGAAAAAAAATTCATAAGTCATTTTTGATGTGTCGGAATCAATCTCACATTAGGACGATACGTGATTGGATCAGTATGTGTCAAAGTGCATGTTTCCAGTTTAAAATGACATTTTAGTAAAAAAAGGAAAGTAACATACTCAAAACAAAAAAACACATTAATATTTTTTTGATAATTTAGAAAAACGATCCATATGTCATTTTGGATGTTTAAAAATTAGCCTTACATAATTTCGATGCACGTTGTGATCGATATGATACGAAATGTGTCTTTTTATTTAAAATTGACATCAATTTTAGTAAAAAGGACAACTGGCCTACTCAAAACAAAGAAAATGAATTCAGATTATTTTAATACTTTAGAAAAAAAGATCCATAATTCATTTGTGACATGTAGGAATTAGATGCACCTAAATTTGATACATGATGTGCCCGATATGAATCAATGTGTCCGTTATCAGTTTAAAATTTCCATTTTAGTTCAAAAAGTGTCACTCATTGAAAACTGAGTAAACACACTTGGGATATATTGATAATTTAAGAAAATCATTCATATGTTATTTGTGACATGTGAGAATCAATATCACATAAAACCAATACACGATGTGATCAATATGAGTCAACGTGCGTGTTTCCAGTTTAAAATGATAATATAGTAAAAAAGACAATTGGTGTACTTAAAACCAAGAAAAAACATTTTTATTATTCTCATACATTGTGAAAATCGTCCATATGACATTTGAGATGTTTAGAAATCATCCTCACCTAAATCCTATGCATGGTGTGACTGGTATGACTCTAAGTGCATTTTTTACTTAAAATTGACATCAATTTTAGTAAAAAGGACAACTGGAAAACTCAAAACTGAGAAAATGAATTCCGATTGTTTTTATACATTATGAAAATGATCCATAATTCATTTTTGATGTTTATAAATCATCTAAACCTCAATATTATACACGATGTGCCCAATATGACCCAATGTATCTTTTATCAATTCAAATCCTATATTTTAGTTTAAAAAGCGTCACACACTAAAACTGAGAAAAAAACTTAAATTTTATTGATAATTTAAAATAATTATTCATAAACCATTTTTTATGTTTAGTAAATATTTTCATTTCAAAATAACACACGATGTGACTGGTATGAATAAAAGTGAATGTTTCCAGATTAAAATGACATTTTAGTAAAGAAGCCAAATGGCGTACTCAAAACTGATAAAACACATATGAATTGTTTTTATATTTTAGGAAATTGATACATAATTCATTTGAGATTTTTATAAATCATTCACACATCAATACAAGACATGGTGTGACTGGTATGACTCCAAGTGTGTCTTTTCAATATATAAGTTTCATTTCAGTTTAAAACACGCATCACATCACCAAAACCGAGAAAAAGAGCCTAGATTGTTTTCTCATCATTATATATGCTATTACTTAATTAATTTCGTTATTATTTTTATATTATTCTTATTTATATTACATAGGTCATGGGAGGTGTGTAAACAAAAGAAAACCTACATAAATGCGCACGTGGAGGCTCAAAACTGAGACCTCCAAAACACCACCAAAGGATGCAACCACTAGGTTGCTATCATGGGGATTTATCATGTACTTGTTTAATTAATTTTCATAGAGATAATTATTGAATATGAATAAGAAATGGCATTATGTGTAAGAATCAACCACAACTCAATCCAAAACATAGTGTTCTTAGTATGACTCAAGGTATAGTTTAAAATTAACACTTTCTATTAATTTATTTCATTATATTATTACTAACACAAGAATTGTTTTTTTATAAAAGTACATTATTTTTCTAGAGCAAGGGTGGTTTGTATGGTAATAGAATGACTCATGGTAAGGATCTAAAGACAATGGAACATTTATATTTTTCAATGCATGAAATAATTTGGAGTTATATTTAATTGTATAAACCAATGTTTATCATGTCTATAATATAGTGTTTTTTCTTGTATTTATGATGTAAATTTCATTTCATTTAAATTATATATTGGTACTTGATTTTTTTGATATTTTGTGCTGTTTATGGTGATGCATTGTACTGTTACAACACATTGTATTGGTGTTGCAGTGTGTTGTTACAACACACTATAGTATGCCCCTTTATCAGCATTTTTTAAATCACTGATAAATAACTCCTTTATTATCACTTTTAAAAGTATTGATAAATCTTTCCTTAGACCATAAATTTTGAGTGCTGAAGATGGCCCCCGACTCTTCGGGTATTCATCTCCGCTCTCGGTTTCCCCCTAGGATTTTTGAGGCCTCATCAGCTGCGAAACTTATCCCCACTTATCCAATTCTGCTTTTCTTCTCCTCTATGGACGCTTTTTGCCTGGTGATTCCTTCTTCTTCTTTCTGGTGCTCGCCATGTGGGTTTCTTCCTCCCATAGATCTTTCTGCTTCCCTTCAGGTTTTTCTATTAAAGCCCTAAGTTGCTCTATCCCTGCTCTCCCCCCACGTGATTCTTCCTCTCTCCTGGTCGGAGCTGGTGTGGCGGTTTCAACGGGGCTTTGGGTTTAGTGGTTTGGTGGATGACGGGTTTCCCAACGCTACCGCAGTGGGTTTGATTCTGTTTGTTTTGATTTTGGATTTCTGCTTTCTCGACGATGGTGGTGTTCCGAGCCCTCTGATTCTTATAGATTTTCCCTGACCTCATGATTCTCGGTACCTCTCTCAGTCTGATCTAGTGTAGAGGTATCCTTGAGGTTTTGGGATCTGTGTTTCAGTAGTCATTGGGGTTCAAGGCATGAAAAGAGTCTCTTTCCTCTTGTGAAGATGGCTTTGGGTTTGTCAGATCTATGTGATGTTTCTTTTTCTATGTTTCAGGTGATGATGTTTTGTGGTATTTTACGAGTGCTATGCAGGCTCAATGAAGTTATTGTTTTTTGTATCTGGTTCGGGGAATTTTGTTTCACATGTGGTGTTAGAGTCGGTGTCGATGGTTCAGTTTGTGAAGGATGAATTGTTTTTTGGTGACTGCAATTATGGTGTTTTCTACGGGCAAGGATGCATTGGTTCCGACGGTGTGGATTTCCGGCGGGCGGTTGCTGATGGGTTTTGGGGTGCCTCAGGGTTGGCGACTCGAGGCTCTGCTCATGGTTGGCAGTGGCACGTCACTTTTTTGATTTTTGAATTTGGTGAATCTTGACAGTTTCATGTGATCTCCTTGAAATTTATGTAGTCTGTTTTGTTGTTCTTGAATCGGTTTTTGAATAAGTGTGGTTCCCACTCAACCATAAAGTGGTTATGGAAAATTAAAAAAATAAAGACTTGCGGATAAATGGTTTCTTTATCTACAATTTTAAAAATGTTGATAAAGGCACCCTTTATTAGCACTTTTAGAAAAGTTGATAACAGTACCCTTTATCAGTTCCCCTATAAGAACCAATAAAGGTCCCCTTTATGAGTGCTTATTTAGAACTGATTATTTTCGATCTGATAGTCAACGCTTATCTAGTGCTGATAAAGGCCATTTTTATCACTATTGATGGCCTCTTTTTTATTATTGGATCCAATTCAATGATGTATTTTCGGGACCTATCATGAAAATTTAGGATTTGCTACATTCCGAAATTATCTTTCAAATCATCATTGGATGAAGAATATGAGCCCCCGTAACGGGCCAAGACATGGAGAAGAAATCAACATCCAAAGGGCAGAGAAAAATATACCAGGAATTTGGGATTTTGGAATTTATTTGATGTGGGGTTTTTTTTCTTTCTTAACCCTTCTTCAATGTGTGTTTTCTTTTTTATTAATAAATTTGAAGTCATGAGTATGGTTTCTAAATCTATTGTTGAACTGTTTTGGGTATAAATAAATATTTTCATAAATATTTTTATATATTTTTATATATAATTATATATATTTTTATAATTATATATATTTACATAATTATAAATATATATAAATTTATATAGAAGTATATATAATTATTAATATAATAAATTTATTTTTTATATAAATATATTTACTATAATTTTAAAATTATTTAAATAAATAAATATTTATATTTATATTTATAATTAAAAATAATATATTTATAGATATTTGTATATAATTTAAAATATATTTAAATAATTATATATATTTACGTAATTATATATATATATATTAATATAAAAATGTGTTGGTCGGAGTGGATACTCAAGAAGGGGGGAGAATTGAGTTCCAATTACAATTTATGTTAAAAAATATTTCTCTTAAAATCCCCTAATTTAAAAACAAAGTTAAACTGTAGTGAATCAATACAGAGTGTAAAGGTTCAATTAGTTTCTCAAGGATTTATTAGTTCTCAGTTAACTTAATTTGAAGATTAAATTAACTTTTGAAACTAACTTACTGATTTGAAATAAGTATAAACACTTGCTAATTTAACTATCAATGTAGCTTTAAAATAGTTTTGTATTTCAAAGTAATAGCAGCGGATTATGTAAAATAAATATGTAGTACTTATAGACTTAATATAAAAGCACAAAAAAGTTTACCAAGAGGTTCAGTCTTAAGCCGAGACTTAGTCCTCTCAATAATTTATATAAATTGATCCACACCTTGGATCGGGGGTAAACAACAGTATACTACTGTCCAGGTACAAAGACCTCTACCACATGTAAAGACCCGTAAAATTCAAGGGAAATTTTTTCTTAATTTTCTTTAGAATTTTACAAGAACGCAGTTTCAGACGGCACCTGATTCCGAGGCCCGGAGTGCCCGGAATTAATTTCCGAAGTTTGGCTCGGGTACGTTCAGTGAACAAACGAGCGGGAATTCCTAACTTTTGATCCGGTGCTCGGAATTGAAATCCGAGGGCACCGATGAACTCGCAGCGCCGATATTCGCTTAATGAGACCTTTTCGGAAGTTGCGTTTGTTGCGGGTTGAAAGTTAGTTTTTGGGTTTTTAGTTTAAGTTAAATAAAATTTGTGAGGAACAAATTTTATTTTTATCTAGTTAAGTCCTACCAAAGGGAGTTGGGAGTGGGACCCACATCCACTTAACCTCCCTTGGGAGGATTAAGTGAGGTGGGGTCCACACGAACCCCAACTCCTCAAATTCTCTCAAAACCTCCCCTTTAACTCTTTTCATTTAATGTTGTCAACTTGAGTTCTTAATTAATTAAGGGAGTTAAACCCTTTTTGAATTTCAAACCTTTGAAATTCTTGTGGTTAAGTTATGTAATAATATAAGTTAAAGCTTATATTATTCTAGGAGTTTCTTTTACCCTTGGGAGGATTTCTTGAGAGCTTTGGAAGCTTTTCTCTTCTTCTTCAAACTCAACGAAGAACGCGAAGAACGTCATTCTTCAACGAAGAACTTCTCCGCCGAAGAACACGATCCATCCGCGACGCCGTATCCGCGACGCGACGTACTTCTTCTGCGTCATCTCTTCCGCGACGGTTTTCCGCGACGAACGCCTTCGACAACGACTCTTCCTCCGACGTCAAAGGAATCGACACCGATATTCCACGACTCCGTCAACGTGCGACTATCGAGGTAGGGGTTCTTGAGTTCGTTGTTTCCTTTTTATTTGACTTTCCTCAAGACTTGACGTAGAACGCTCAAGTTCCGACGAAGAACGCCGCTCCGCTCTTCTTCGTCTTCGGTGTCAACGAGAGAGAACACCGCACCTTCCTCGGGCAACCTTCGTCGGCGTACAAGGATTCGCCAACGACGTGCCTCTTCGGACGCGCCTCTTCGTCGTTGAATTTGACGAACGACGACCGCGTCGCCCGACCTCCGCGACGTCGTCTTCCGCGGAACGTAGAACGATCTTCGAGCCTTATACCAAGGTAGGGGATGTTGTTTAATTTTTAATTACCTCATTCTTGCTCGTGGTTCGTATGACTAACGTGAGGATGTTGATTATTTAAAGTTGCGTTATTATTCTAACGTGAGGGGGCCGGACCGCACGAACAAGGCCGAACCCCCTCCAACGATCTTGTTTGTTCTTGCGGGTGGAAGCAAGTGGCGTGGTGCCGTCGCACCACGCGGTTGATCGTGCGTTTATTTTACGCAACGCCGTCGCGCGCACACCATGGAAGAAACATCAAGAACGCGACGCCGTCGCGCCGCGTTGAAAGAACTTAAAGTGCGGCGAAAGGGGCGCGGTGCCATCGCACCGCACCGGACGACGAACACCGCGGCCGGTTCCGGGCCGCGGCGGGACGAGGAGACCGCGGCCGGATCCGGGCCGCGACGGGATGTGAAGACCGGCGGTCGGGCCGCCGGCGTCGGAAGCCGAAGGGGGACCGGAATTTCCGGTCCCGTTAGAGGAAACCGGCCGGCCAGCTGGCCGGCCGGATACCTTTAAAACCGGGGAATTTAATTCCCCGGCCACCTCAATAAAACCCCCCTCTTAAAGAGGGGGGGCGTTTCTTTGAAGGAGGGGGGCAGCCGGCCCCCTCGGTTCGCACCAGCAGGCCCCCACGTGGGGGGGTTTCTTTTAAAAAAAATGGGGCGCGGCCCTTGTGCCGCGCCGCCCCTCAAAAGAAACGCGGGGCTTAGCCCCGCGTGCGTGCGGCCTCCCCGCTCGCGACAGCCGCCGCCACCGCGGCCCGCCGCCACCGCCGCCGCGGCCCGCCGCCGCCGCCCGCCGCCGCCTCCGCCGCGCCTCCCCAGGGGGGGGGGGGGGTCGGGCCGGGTCGGCCCGGACCCGGACCCCCCCGTTTCGAACCAGATTTGGTTTTTGGCTCATAACTTGAGCCTCAGACCTCCGATCGACGAACCGTCAGCGGCAACGCGATCCTTGGATCGAGACGGTCGTTTTGGTATATCGCACTCAAGGTTTCGGGTTACTTTGAGTTCGGCCGGGTTGGTTCGTTCACGAAACCAACCGGGCCTTCGGAGCGGAAACGCTCATATCTTGAGCCACGAACGTCCGATTGACGCGCCGTCAGTCGCGTTGCGTTCCTATTAATGAGACGGATCTTTTGGCATACTCCGCCCGAGGTTTGGACGCAGGTGGAGTACGGTCGGGTTGGTTTTGCCTTAAAAACCAACCGGGCCCCGGAGACGAAAAAGCCAATAACTCACAGACCGGGCGCCCGATTGACGCGCCGTCTGTTTCGTTGACTTCCTCTTGATGAGACGGAACTTTTGACATACTCCGCCCGAGTTTTGGATGCAGTCGGAGTATGGCCGGGTTGGATTGTACCCGAAATCCAACCGGGCCCCTGGAACGGGAAAGCCGATATCTTTCAGACAGGACGTCCTTTTGACGAACCCTCAGCGGCGTTGGTGGTTACGTTGAGTAACGGTCCCTTTGAGTAAACCCTATGGGAGTTCGGGGTACAGTTGAGATACGGCCGGGATTGGTTTCGCTCACGAAACCAACCGGGCCCCTGGGACGAATAGGCTAATAACTCACAGACCGGGCGTCCGATCGACGCGCCGTCTGTTGCGTTGAGACCCCTGTGACGAGACAGACCTTTGAGACACTTCTTCGTGGGACTTTGAGATACTTGGAGTATCGACCTGTAGCTCGTGGAGCGGACCCTCCCAGTGACGAGCATGCGATGTACGGAGACCGTGTAGCTGGCTGAGACCTGACGACTGCTTGACCGACTCGACTTGGAGTGAGTCGACTAGCCCAGTGGACGGAGCACTACTTTCTGAGGTGCAGACCCATGGCGGAAGGAGCACTACCTGTGTGACAGTGCAGACCCGCGGTGCTCGTCCGGAGAGTACCTCAGCAGGCTACTAGGGGGTGTGCACTACGGATTTTGGGTGACATACCTCGGCGGGAAGCACTACTGTGTTTGGGTGGCTGGCCCGCAGTACTCGACAGGAGGAGTACTTCAGCAGTCTTAGGTTAGTGAGCAGTACCTCGGAGTCGTGACAGGACCACTGCACACTCCAGAGACGGAGCTCTTCAGCAGTTACGGTTTCGATAATGAAAATCCTGGTTTGAGCTGAGACTTTTGACCTTGTGTTTACTTCATGATTGAGATGGGTCACTTGCTAACTTTGGTATATGTATGGGCATATACCCGGGTAGTGGTTATCCGTCGATTTCACAATCCTTGTGTTTCCTCATGTTTGAGATGGGTTACTTGATAACTTAGGTATATGTATGGGCATATACCTAAGTAGGGTTTATCTGTTGAGATCTTCTTGTGTTTATCCTTGTTGGTTTTAGAGAGACCTTGAGGGTCTCGGGGTCCCTACTGAGTATCGTTATACTCACCCCTACACGGGCTATGCCCGCACCTCGTTGTGTTGGTTGCAGACGACGGACAGTGCTGACAGAAGTCGAAGGTTCAAGGACTGGATGGTATCTGGAGGTGGACTATACGACGAGGAGGTACCCGGAGGTGGACACTGGGCGGGACATACTCGGAGCGGATGGCGGGACCCGAGGAGCAGAGGAGCTATCTGTACCCACCCTTCAGGTGGGATTTCCAGTGGACATCTCAGCGTAGCAGCTTTACCTTTCAGTCGCTGTTTTCCTTTTCGTGTTGTACTTTACAGTTGGGCTTGTATTTCCGGCCCCTTTTTACTTTTCAGCTCTTCTTTTTGTACTTAGTGTTTTACTTCCGCTTGTACTCTGTGGTGCTTGTTTTCTTTATAAAGGCAATGCCTTCCCAATTATCGGGATTTTACGCCTTTGGTGCTAGTCTCCAGCCCCTGGCCTATGGAAGGCGGGCTTGGGGTAGTCACGGCACGGGCCCCGAGGACGGGTCGTGACAAATTGGTATCAGAGGAGTTCGGTTCTACCGCAGAACTTATAACTCTGATCTTCCTTTCTGTGAAGCAATAGTGTTAAGGGTACCGAGTGTGGTTTTCAGTTCAGGGAGTCCAGTGTTGGTGCGGGCGGCCAACGTATCCATACACCAGGACCCTGACAACTGATTTCCGACTTTGTGCACGAAAACACTGATTGCGTGTGTGTTTTCAAAGGTTTTTCCCCTTAAAACAGCTCAAACCAGGTCAGCTCACCAGGTATAATCGTTTGATCGTGTTACGTTGTTTCTTTCAGGATGTCTTTTCTCAGACGATCAGCTAGAGCCCGGAGGGATGAGCGTGCTGACAGTCTGTCGAGCGACGAGGCTTCGGTACAGGGCCCTCTTGCAGTTGAGGCACCAGCGGAGGCACCAGCGGTACTACCATACGTTGGGCCACCGATGCCACCAGCCCCAGCAGTAGGCGATGCACGACGCTTGAGCGCGCTGCACGAGTTCCAGCGCCAGAGGCCACCCAGGTTCCGGGGAGAGACGGACCCGCAGGCGGCTGAGGTTTGGCTGGAGGCTGTGGTGAGAGTCTTCAGGCTAGTGGGGACGCCGGCAGACTTCATGGTGATCTTTGCTACCAGCCTCCTTCAGGCAACAGCAGGTAGGTGGTGGAGCCACTTGTTTCAGTTTTGCGATGAGATGAACTTCGCATGGGAAGACTTCGAGACCTTCTTCAGGGTGGAGTTTGTGCCAGTATCTCTACACCCCGAGCGTGTACAGGAGATTCTGCCTTTGCCGCGTGTTTTTCGATCAGAAGCCGAGTCATCTGTGGGCAGTAGACAGATGATGCAGAGGTCCAGGAGGACCAGACCAGCAGTTGGGAGATCTCGGGTTTTAGGACCGGTGGTGCGGGGCACCCGAGGTGGGGTCAGAGCCAGGCGTGCCAGAAACGGACAATGTTACTCCTGTGGCGGAAAGGGTCACCTGGCACGTGACTGTCCGACTCCTCGATCCGCAGGCTTGGAGGGAGCCACCGAGGTTGAGGCAGCGACAAATCATGGAGCTCTGGGAGCAGGTGGACAGGGGAGGAACTAGTGGATACGTCTTTTGTACTTCTAGTTCCATGTTGATGTTGCTTTTGTGTAGCATCTTGTATTATGAGCTGCAATAATAAAAGACGCATCTTTGTAATGTTTTCATTCCTGTCCTCTTTTGTGATGTTACTAAGAGGTTCCAGTTGACTGTTGACTTGACCCTCACTTGTGAGACATCTACTGGAGGAGACCCAGTTACCACACACTGATGCCGACAGTGTGACTCAACCCTTGGAGGCGAGAGTAAAGGTTGGATCTCTTAGTAGTAGCGTCGAGGCCTTACGACGTCATCCTTGGTATGGATTAGTATCATCCATGTTAGGATTGACTGTTTTAGGCAAAGAATGTGGTTCATCCAGGGGATGAGACCAGGTTTCTCTTATCGGCAAAGAAGAAATCTTGCAGCTCTTGTGGGACCAGAAATGGTCCGGGCCACGTCGGAGGAGGTCCATGTCATCCAGGAGCGGATGAGGACAACACAGAGCCGGCAGAAGTCATACGCTGACAGGAGGCGGAGGCCACTAGAGATCGAGGATGGTGACCACGTCTTCTTACGGGTCTCACCTCGACGTGGTATTCGGAGATTTGGCCGAGGCGACAAGTTATCCCCGCGCTTCATCGGACCCTTCCAGGTCCTCAGCAGGGTTGGTGAGGTGGCTTATCGCCTGGCTCTACCACCTCAGTTGCACCGGGTGCACGACGTCTTCCACGTGTCTCAGCTGAGGAGATACGTGCACGACCCGACGCACATCTTTGACCATGGGGAGCTTGACGTTGACAATGGGGCATCTTTTACGGAGGTCCCGGTAGAGATAGAGGATCGACAGGAGCGGGTCCTACATGGGTGATCGATTCCTCTTGTGCGCAACAGATGGCGGCACAGGAATCTCCAGGAGAGCACATGGGAGCGGGAGGCTCAGATGCGTGCTCAGTACCCTCTTTGTTTCCCTAGTTTTTGATGTATCTTTACGGGGACGTAAAGTCCTGAGGTGGGAGTAATGTAAAGACCCGTAAAATTCAAGGGAAATTTTTTCTTAATTTTCTTTAGAATTTTACAAGAACGCAGTTTCAGACGGCACCTGATTCCGAGGCCCGGAGTGCCCGGAATTAATTTCCGAAGTTTGGCTCGGGTACGTTCAGTGAACGAACGAGCGGGAATTCCTAACTTTTGATCCGGTGCTCGGAATTGAAATCCGAGGGCACCGATGAACTCGCAGCGCCGATATTCGCTTAATGAGACCTTTTCGGAAGTTGCGTTTGTTGCGGGTTGAAAGTTAGTTTTTGGGTTTTTAGTTTAAGTTAAATAAAATTTGTGAGGAACAAATTTTATTTTTATCTAGTTAAGTCCTACCAAAGGGAGTTGGGAGTGGGACCCACATCCACTTAACCTCCCTTGGGAGGATTAAGTGAGGTGGGGTCCACACGAACCCCAACTCCTCAAATTCCCTCAAAACCTCCCCTTTAACTCTTTTCATTTAATGTTGTCAACTTGAGTTCTTAATTAATTAAGGGAGTTAAACCCTTTTTGAATTTCAAACCTTTGAAATTCTTGTGGTTAAGTTATGTAATAATATAAGTTAAAGCTTATATTATTCTAGGAGTTTCTTTTACCCTTGGGAGGATTTCTTGAGAGCTTTGGAAGCTTTTCTCTTCTTCTTCAAACTCAACGAAGAACGCGAAGAACGTCGTTCTTCAACGAAGAACTTCTCCGCCGAAGAACACGATCCATCCGCGACGCCGTATCCGCGACGCGACGTACTTCTTCTGCGTCATCTCTTCCGCGACGGTTTTCCGCGACGAACGCCTTCGACAACGACTCTTCCTCCGACGTCAAAGGAATCGACACCGATATTCCACGACTCCGTCAACGTGCGACTATCGAGGTAGGGGTTCTTGAGTTCGTTGTTTCCTTTTTATTTGACTTTCCTCAAGACTTGACGTAGAACGCTCAAGTTCCGACGAAGAACGCCGCTCCGCTCTTCTTCGTCTTCGGTGTCAACGAGAGAGAACATCGCACCTTCCTCGGACAACCTTCGTCGGCGTACAAGGATTCGCCAACGACGTGCCTCTTCGGACGCGCCTCTTCGCCGTTGAATTTGACGAACGACGACCGCGTCGCCCGACCTCCGCGACGTCGTCTTCCACGGAACGTAGAACGATCTTCGAGCCTTATACCAAGGTAGGGGATGTTGTTTAATTTTTAATTATCTCATTCTTGCTCGTGGTTTGTATGACTAACGTGAGGATGTTGATTATTTAAAGTTGCGTTATTATTCTAACGTGAGGGGGCCGGACCGCACGAACAAGGCCGAACCCCCTCCAACGATCTTGTTTGTTCTTGCGGGTGGAAGCAAGTGGCGTGGTGCCGTCGCACCACGCGGTTGATCGTGCGTTTATTTTACGCAACGCCGTCGCGCGCACACCATGGAAGAAACATCAAGAACGCGACGCCGTCGCGCCGCGTTGAAAGAACTTAAAGTGCGGCGAAAGGGGCGCGGTGTCGTCGCACCGCACCGGACGACGAACACCGCGGCCGGTTCCGGGCCGCGGCGGGACGAGGAGACCGCGGCCGGATCCGGGCCGCGGCGGGATGTGAAGACCGGCGGCCGGGCCGCCGGCGTCGGAAGCCGAAGGGGGACCGGAATTTCCGGTCCCGTTAGAGGAAACCGTCCGGCCAGCTGGCCGGCCGGATACCTTTAAAACCGGGGAATTTAATTCCCCGGCCACCTCAATAAAACCCCCCTCTTAAAGAGGGGGGGGGGTTTCTTTGAAGGAGGGGGGCAGCCGGCCCCCTCGGTTCGCACCAGCAGGCCCCCATGTGGGGGGGCTTCTTTTAAAAAAAATGGGGCGCGGCCCTTGTGCCGCGCCGCCCCTCAAAAGAAACGCGGGGCTTAGCCCCGCGTGCGTGCGGCCTCCCCGCTGGCGACAGCCGCCGCCACCGCGGCCCGCCGCCGCCGCCGCCGCGGCCCGCCGCCGCCTCCGCCGCGCCGCCTCCGCGCGCCGCCGCCGGCCGCCGCGCCGCCCCAGGGGGGGGGGGGGGGGGTCGGGCCGGGTCGGCCCGGACCCGGACCCCCCCGTTTCGAACCAGATTTGGTTTTTGGCTCATAACTTGAGCCTCGGACCTCCGATCGACGAACCGTCAGCGGCAACGCGATCCTTGGATCGAGACGGTCGTTTCGGTATATCGCACTCAAGGTTTCGGGTTACTTTGAGTTCGGCCGGGTTGGTTCGTTCACGAAACCAACCGGGCCTTCGGAGCGGAAACGCTCATATCTTGAGCCACGAACGTCCGATTGACGCGCCGTCAGTCGCGTTGCGTTCCTCTTAATGAGACGGATCTTTTGGCATACTCCGCCCGAGGTTTGGACGCAGGTGGAGTACGGTCGGGTTGGTTTTGCCTTAAAAACCAACCGGGCCCCGGAGACGAAAAAGCCAATAACTCACAGACCGGGCGTCCGATTGACGCGCCGTCTGTTTCGTTGACTTCCTCTTGATGAGACGGAACTTTTGACATACTCCGCCCGAGTTTTGGATGCAGTCGGAGTATGGCCGGGTTGGATTGTACCCGAAATCCAACCGGGCCCCTGGAACGGGAAAGCCGATATCTTTCAGACAGGACGTCCTTTTGACGAACCGTCAGCAGCGTTGGTGGTTACGTTGAGTAACGGTCCCTTTGAGTAAACCCTATGGGAGTTCGGGGTACAGTTGAGATACGGACGGGATTGGTTTCGCTCACGAAACCAACCGGGCCCCTGGGACGAATAGGCTAATAACTCACAGACCGGGCGTCCGATCGACGCGCCGTCTGTTGCGTTGAGACCCCTGTGACGAGACGGACCTTTGAGACACTTCTTCGTGGGACTTTGAGATACTTGGAGTATCGACCTGTAGCTCGTGGAGCGGACCCTCCCAGTGACGAGCATGCGATGTACGGAGACCGTGTAGCTGGCTGAGACCTGACGACTGCTTGACCGACTCGACTTGGAGTGAGTCGACTAGCCCAGTGGACGGAGCACTACTTTCTGAGGTGCAGACCCATGGCGGACGGAGCACTACCTGTGTGACAGTGCAGACCCGCGGTGCTCGTCCGGAGAGTACCTCAGCAGGCTACTAGGGGGTGTGCACTACGGAGTTTGGGTGACATACCTCGGTGGGAAGCACTACTGTGTTTGGGTGGCTGGCCCGCAGTACTCGACAGGAGGAGTACTTCAGCAGTCTTAGGTTAGTGAGCAGTACCTCGGAGTCGTGACAGGACCACTGCACACTCCAGAGACGGAGCTCTTCAGCAGTTACGGTTTCGATAATGAAAATCCTGGTTTGAGCTGAGACTTTTGACCTTGTGTTTACTTCATGATTGAGATGGGTCACTTGCTAACTTTGGTATATGTATGGGCATATACCCGGGTAGTGGTTATCCGTCGATTTCACAATCCTTGTGTTTCCTCATGTTTGAGATGGGTTACTTGATAACTTAGGTATATGTATGGGCATATACCTAAGTAGGGTTTATCTGTTGAGATCTTCTTGTGTTTATCCTTGTTGGTTTTAGAGAGACCTTGAGGGTCTCGGGGTCCCTACTGAGTATCGTTATACTCACCCCTGCACGGGCTATGCCCGCACCTCATTGTGTTGGTTGCAGACGACGGACAGTGCTGACAGAAGTCGAAGGTTCAAGGACTGGACGGTATCTGGAGGTGGACTATACGACGAGGCGGTACCCGGAGGTGGACACTGGGCGGGACATACTCGGAGCGGATGGCGGGACCCGAGGAGCAGAGGAGCTATCTGTACCCACCCTTCAGGTGGGATTTCCAGTGGACATCTCAGCGTAGCAGCTTTACCTTTCAGTCGCTGTTTTCCTTTTCGAGTTGTACTTTACAGTTGGGCTTGTATTTCCGGCCCCTTTTTACTTTTCAGCTCTTCTTTTTGTACTTAGTGTTTTACTTCCGCTTGTACTCTGTGGTGCTTGTTTTCTTTATAAAGGCAATGCCTTCCCAATTATCGGGATTTTACGCCTTTGGTGCTAGTCGCCAGCCCCTGGCCTATGGAAGGCAGGCTTGGGGTAGTCACGGCACGGGCCCCGAGGACGGGTCGTGACAAATTGGTATCAGAGGAGTTCGGTTCTACCGCAGAACTTATAACTCGGATCTTTCTTTCTGTGAAGCAATAGTGTTAAGGGTACCGAGTGTGGTTTTCAGTTCAGGGAGTCCAGTGTTGGTGCGGGCGGCCGACGTATCCATACACCAGGACCCTGACAACTGATTTCCGACTTTGTGCACGAAAACACTGATTGCGTGTGTGTTTTCAAAGGTTTTTCCCCTTAAAACAGCTCAAACCAGGTCAGCTCACCAGGTATAATCGTTTGATCGTGTTACGTTGTTTCTTTCAGGATGTCTTTTCTCAGACGATCAGCTAGAGCCCGGAGGGATGAGCGTGCTGACAGTCTGTCGAGCGACGAGGCTTCGGTACAGGGCCCTCTTGCAGTTGAGGCACCAGCGGAGGCACCAGCGGTACTACCATACGTTGGGCCACCGATGCCACCAGCCCCAGCAGTAGGCGATGCACGACGCTTGAGCGCGCTGCACGAGTTCCAGCGCCAGAGGCCACCCAGGTTCCGGGGAGAGACGGACCCGCAGGCGGCTGAGGTTTGGCTGGAGGCTGTGGTGAGAGTCTTCAGGCTAGTGGGGACGCCGGCAGACTTCATGGTGATCTTTGCTACCAGCCTCCTTCAGGCAGCAGCAGGTAGGTGGTGGAGCCACTTGTTTCAGTTTTGCGATGAGATGAACTTCGCATGGGAAGACTTCGAGACCTTCTTCAGGGTGGAGTTTGTGCCAGTATCTCTACACCCCGAGCGTGTACAGGAGATTCTGCCTTTGCCGCGTGTTTTTCGATCAGAAGCCGAGTCATCTGTGGGCAGTAGACAGATGATGCAGAGGTCCAGGAGGACCAGACCAGCAGTTGGGAGATCTCGGGTTTTAGGACCGGTGGTGCGGGGCACCCGAGGTGGGGTCAGAGCCAGGCGTGCCAGAAACGGACAATGTTACTCCTGTGGCGGAAAGGGTCACCTGGCACGTGACTGTCCGACTCCTCGATCCGCAGGCTTGGAGGGAGCCACCGAGGTTGAGGCAGCGACAAATCATGGAGCTCTGGGAGCAGGTGGACAGGGGAGGAACTAGTGGATACGTCTTTTGTACTTCTAGTTCCATGTTGATGTTGCTTTTGTGTAGCATCTTGTATTATGAGCTGCAATAATAAAAGACGCATCTTTGTAATGTTTTCATTCCTGTCCTCTTTTGTGATGTTACTAAGAGGTTCCAGTTGACTGTTGACTTGACCCTCACTTGTGAGACATCTACTGGAGGAGACCCAGTTACCACACACTGATGCCGACAGTGTGACTCAACCCTTGGAGGCGAGAGTAACGGTTGGATCTCTTAGTAGTAGCGTCGAGGCCTTACGACGTCATCCTTGGTATGGATTAGTATCATCCATGTTAGGATTGACTGTTTTAGGCAAAGAATGTGGTTCATCCAGGGGATGAGACCAGGTTTCTCTTATCGGCAAAGAAGAAATCTTGCAGCTCTTGTGGGACCAGAAATGGTCCGGGCCACGTCGGAGGAGGTCCATGTCATCCAGGAGCGGATGAGGACAACACAGAGCCGGCAGAAGTCATACGCTGACAGGAGGCGGAGGCCACTAGAGATCGAGGATGGTGACCACGTCTTCTTACGGGTCTCACCTCGACGTGGTATTCGGAGATTTGGCCGAGGCGACAAGTTATCCCCGCGCTTCATCGGACCCTTCCAGGTCCTCAGCAGGGTTGGTGAGGTGGCTTATCGCCTGGCTCTACCACCTCAGTTGCACCGGGTGCACGACGTCTTCCACGTGTCTCAGCTGAGGAGATACGTGCACGACCCGATGCACATCTTTGACCGTGGGGAGCTTGACGTTGACAATGGGGCATCTTTTACGGAGGTCCCGGTAGAGATAGAGGATCGACAGGAGCGGGTCCTTCATGGGCGATCGATTCCTCTTGTGCGCAATAGATGGCGGCACAAGAATCTCCAGGAGAGCACATGGGAGCGGGAGGCTCAGATGCGTGCTCAGTACCCTCTTTGTTTCCCTAGTTTTTGATGTATCTTTACGGGGACGTAAAGTCCTGAGGTGGGAGTAATGTAAAGACCCGTAAAATTCAAGGGAAATTTTTTCTTAATTTTCTTTAGAATTTTACAAGAACGCAGTTTCAGACGACACCTGATTCCGAGGCCCGGAGTGCCCGGAATTAATTTCCGAAGTTTGGCTCGGGTACGTTCAGTGAACGAACGAGCGGGAATTCCTAACTTTTGATCCGGTGCTCGGAATTGAAATCCGAGGGCACCGATGAACTCGCAGCGCCGATATTCGCTTAATGAGACCTTTTCGGAAGTTGCGTTTGTTGCGGGTTGAAAGTTAATTTTTGGGTTTTTAGTTTAAGTTAAATAAAATTTGTGAGGAACAAATTTTATTTTTATCTAGTTAAGTCCTACCAAAGGGAGTTGGGAGTGGGACCCACATCCACTTAACCTCCCTTGGGAGGATTAAGTGAGGTGGGGTCCACACGAACCCCAACTCCTCAAATTCTCTCAAAACCTCCCCTTTAACTCTTTTCATTTAATGTTGTCAACTTGAGTTCTTAATTAATTAAGGGAGTTAAACCCTTTTTGAATTTCAAACCTTTGAAATTCTTGTGGTTAAGTTATGTAATAATATAAGTTAAAGCTTATATTATTCTAGGAGTTTCTTTTACCCTTGGGAGGATTTCTTGAGAGCTTTGGAAGCTTTTCTCTTCTTCTTCAAACTCAACGAAGAACGCGAAGAACGTCGTTCTTCAACGAAGAACTTCTCCGCCGAAGAACACGATCCATCCGCGACGCCGTATCCGCGACGCGACGTACTTCTTCTGCGTCATCTCTTCCGCGACGGTTTTCCGCGACGAACGCCTTCGACAACGACTCTTCCTCCGACGTCAAAGGAATCGACACCGATATTCCACGACTCCGTCAACGTGCGACTATCGAGGTAGGGGTTCTTGAGTTCGTTGTTTCCTTTTTATTTGACTTTCCTCAAGACTTGACGTAGAACGCTCAAGTTCCGACGAAGAACGCCGCTCCGCTCTTCTTCGTCTTCGGTGTCAACGAGAGAGAACATCGCACCTTCCTCGGACAACCTTCGTCGGCGTACAAGGATTCGCCAACGACGTGCCTCTTCGGACGCGCCTCTTCGCCGTTGAATTTGACGAACGACGACCGCGTCGCCCGACCTCCGCGACGTCGTCTTCCGCGGAACGTAGAACGATCTTCGAGCCTTATACCAAGGTAGGGGATGTTGTTTAATTTTTAATTATCTCATTCTTGCTCGTGGTTTGTATGACTAACGTGAGGATGTTGATTATTTAAAGTTGCGTTATTATTCTAAAGTGAGGGGGCCGGACCGCACGAACAAGGCCGAACCCCCTCCAACGATCTTGTTTGTTCTTGCGGGTGGAAGCAAGTGGCGTGGTGCCGTCGCACCACGCGGTTGATCGTGCGTTTATTTTACGCAACGCCGTCGCGCGCACACCATGGAAGAAACATCAAGAACGCGACGCCGTCGCGCCGCGTTGAAAGAACTTAAAGTGCGGCGAAAGGGGCGCGGTGCCGTCGCACCGCACCGGACGACGAACACCGCGGCCGGTTCCGGGCCGCGGCGGGACGAGGAGACCGCGGCCGGATCCGGGCCGCGGCGGGATGTGAAGACCGGCGGCCGGGCCGCCGGCGTCGGAAGCCGAAGGGGGACCGGAATTTCCGGTCCCGTTAGAGGAAACCGTCCGGCCAGCTGGCCGGCCGGATACCTTTAAAACCGGGGAATTTAATTCCCCGACCACCTCAATAAAACCCCCCTCTTAAAGAGGGGGGGGGGTTTCTTTGAAGGAGGGGGGCAGCCGGCCCCCTCGGTTCGCACCAGCAGGCCCCCACGTGGGGGGGCTTCTTTTAAAAAAAATGGGGCGCGGCCCTTGTGCCGCGCCGCCCCTCAAAAGAAACGCGGGGCTTAGCCCCGCGTGCGTGCGGCCTCCCCGCTGGCGACAGCCGCCGCCACCGCGGCCCGCCGCCGCCGCCGCCGCGGCCCGCCGCCGCCTCCGCCGCGCCGCCTCCGCGCGCCGCCGCCGGCCGCCGCGCCGCCCCAGGGGGGGGGGGGGGGGGTCGGGCCGGGTCGGCCCGGACCCGGACCCCCCCGTTTCGAACCAGATTTGGTTTTTGGCTCATAACTTGAGCCTCGGACCTCCGATCGACGAACCGTCAGCGGCAACGCGATCCTTGGATCGAGACGGTCGTTTCGGTATATCGCACTCAAGGTTTCGGGTTACTTTGAGTTCGGCCGGGTTGGTTCGTTCACGAAACCAACCGGGCCTTCGGAGCGGAAACGCTCATATCTTGAGCCACGAACGTCCGATTGACGCGCCGTCAGTCGCGTTGCGTTCCTCTTAATGAGACGGATCTTTTGGCATACTCCGCCCGAGGTTTGGACGCAGGTGGAGTACGGTCGGGTTGGTTTTGCCTTAAAAACCAACCGGGCCCCGGAGACGAAAAAGCCAATAACTCACAGACCGGGCGTCCGATTGACGCGCCGTCTGTTTCGTTGACTTCCTCTTGATGAGACGGAACTTTTGACATACTCCGCCCGAGTTTTGGATGCAGTCGGAGTATGGCCGGGTTGGATTGTACCCGAAATCCAACCGGGCCCCTGGAACGGGAAAGCCGATATCTTTCAGACAGGACGTCCTTTTGACGAACCGTCAGCGGCGTTGGTGGTTACGTTGAGTAACGGTCCCTTTGAGTAAACCCTATGGGAGTTCGGGGTACAGTTGAGATACGGCCGGGATTGGTTTCGCTCACGAAACCAACCGGGCCCCTGGGACGAATAGGCTAATAACTCACAGACCGGGCGTCCGATCGACGCGCCGTCTGTTGCGTTGAGACCCCTGTGACGAGACGGACCTTTGAGACACTTCTTCGTGGGACTTTGAGATACTTGGAGTATCGACCTGTAGCTCGTGGAGCGGACCCTCCCAGTGACGAGCATGCGATGTACGGAGACCGTGTAGCTGGCTGAGACCTGACGACTGCTTGACCGACTCGACTTGGAGTGAGTCGACTAGCCCAGTGGACGGAGCACTACTTTCTGAGGTGCAGACCCATGGCGGACGGAGCACTACCTGTGTGACAGTGCAGACCCGCGGTGCTCGTCCGGAGAGTACCTCAGCAGGCTACTAGGGGGTGTGCACTACGGAGTTTGGGTGACATACCTCGGTGGGAAGCACTACTGTGTTTGGGTGGCTGGCCCGCAGTACTCGACAGGAGGAGTACTTCAGCAGTCTTAGGTTAGTGAGCAGTACCTCGGAGTCGTGACAGGACCACTGCACACTCCAGAGACGGAGCTCTTCAGCAGTTACGGTTTCGATAATGAAAATCCTGGTTTGAGCTGAGACTTTTGACCTTGTGTTTACTTCATGATTGAGATGGGTCACTTGCTAACTTTGGTATATGTATGGGCATATACCCGGGTAGTGGTTATCCGTCGATTTCACAATCCTTGTGTTTCCACATGTTTGAGATGGGTTACTTGATAACTTAGGTATATGTATGGGCATATACCTAAGTAGGGTTTATCTGTTGAGATTTTCTTGTGTTTATCCTTGTTGGTTTTAGAGAGACCTTGAGGGTCTCGGGGTCCCTACTGAGTATCGTTATACTCACCCCTGCACAGGCTATGCCCGCACCTCGTTGTGTTGGTTGCAGACGACGGACAGTGCTAACAGAAGTCGAAGGTTCAAGGACTGGACGGTATCTGGAGGTGGACTATACGACGAGGCGGTACCCGGAGGTGGACACTGGGCGGGACATACTCGGAGCGGATGGCGGGACCCGAGGAGCAGAGGAGCTATCTGTACCCACCCTTCAGGTGGGATTTCCAGTGGACATCTCAGCGTAGCAGCTTTACCTTTCAGTCGCTGTTTTCCTTTTCGAGTTGTAATTTACAGTTGGGCTTGTATTTCCGGCCCCTTTTTACTTTTCAGCTCTTCTTTTTGTACTTAGTGTTTTACTTCCGCTTGTACTCTGTGGTGCTTGTTTTCTTTATAAAGGCAATGCCTTCCCAATTATCGGGATTTTACGCCTTTGGTGCTAGTCGCCAGCCCCTGGCCTATGGAAGGCGGGCTTGGGGTAGTCACGGCACGGGCCCCGAGGACGGGTCGTGACACCACAGTTCTTCGTGGAAAAAACAAACAGCATCTCACAATCTATTCAGGTCTTACTCAACCTCTACCACCATCAATAGTGGGAAACAAAAGGGTTATGGAGTTTGAGTGAGGATTTAAGAATCATCCATTTTAGCACAGGAGACAGTGTGTGTAAAATAAACAGGGTACACAAACTGCTCAAAATATAAGGATAGAATCACTAAGAGAAGTATGATTGAGTTTATAAATGCTTTAGTGATTATTAGTGCATCTATGGACTCGTTTTTTTTATCAGAAAAGCTTCTGAGTCCTTCTCTCATTTTTCTCAGAAAATAGAGTGTCGTGTTCTTCTTTGATTCTTGGTCCAGCTTAGCAGCCTGAGTGCATGAAATGAATGTTGTAGTTCTTCACTCAATATAAAGCTTGTGTTCTCCTCTAGAATAAATTTCATTGTGTATTCCCAGGTTTCTTGGAGTATGGATGTAGAATAGAGAAAAATTCTCCACATTTGAATGTTGTTCAACTCTTGTCTCTTTCACCCTTCGTGTGTCTTCTTAGTGCCTTTTTGTGTAATATGCATCACCCGTAGTGCTTTTGAGGAGTGTGTTATTCATCTCTCAATTTCCAGTGTTTGTTTTCCATCACTTTATAGCTTTCAGCTTCGGTAGAAAAGAATAATCACCTTTTACATGGGTACTAGGTATGGTTTCTTGACATGTAACAGAAATCATTAAATAACATTAACTGCATTAAAATCATCAAATGTAACCGTTAGCTACATAAATAAATAGTGTGAAGAGTATAGGGTTTGACTGGTTGTTCAAGCATTAGTAGCATTCTTATTGGTAGACGTGCACGGTGGAATTTGTGTCTCAGAACCTTCCATCGGTAGCTCTTTTGAACTTGTATCGGTAGCTCATATACCGGTGACTTTAGTTCCATCGGTAGCTCTTGTTATCAGTAGCTATTTCTCCGTCGGTATCTGTCTCATCAGTAGTCTTTCGGTAGACTTATACTGTCAGCATCCTTCTATTGGTAGCTCGATATATCGGTGACTATACTTGTATCGGTAACTATCTGTGAACTGGCTCTATCGGTATACTTCTATCTATCGGTAGACTTCTGGTCTGTTTGTCAGTCGGTAGCTTGGTAGACTGGTTCTATCAGTAGACTTCCTCATATCGTTAACTCTGGTTTGTGATTCAGTACTCGTATCAGTAGGCTTGCTCTACTGGTAACTATTGGAGGACATGAAAATCGGTAGCTCGTCTGTTCTGTTGGTAGACTTTGTTTCTTCTTACCGGTAACTCTGTTTATATCAGTGACCTTAGTGTATCGGTGACTCTGTCTATCGGTAGACTGAGTACCAGTAGCTCTGTACCAGTAGATATAACACTTGTCTGTTTTATGAAAAACACATCCGAATGGGTTAGAATTACTCCAGATCTTATATAAACATGGATTAACATATCTCATGGATCATTTTAATATTATTACCATCTTGATACCAGATTAATACATAAAAAAATAGTAGATTTATATTATAAAAGTATATGAAAGCATAATTGGGATTATCAAAATAGGTGAGGTCAAAAATCTCCCCCTTTTTGATAATCACAACTTATTTAAAAAAAATTGTATCAGAGGATATATAATTAAGCTCAATTTTCTCAGAGATAGAATTAAATGTATCAGAGATAAAAGAAAATAGAAAAAAAATGATATCAAAGGTAAAATTTAGTGGTATCAGAGAACATCAGAGAGCTAAAGGAAATAATATCAGAGAATGAGAGAAAAATCACTAGTATTAGAGGATGAAATTTAGAGGTATCAAAGGTGCAAAGCATAATAGCTCTTAGATAAAATTACTCCCGCTTTCATTAATATTTCTCCCTCTGGGTGAATATATCTTCCCTTTTTGATACTTAGAGAGTATGTCTCCTCCTTTGTAAAATATTTCTCCCCCTTTGAGATAATCAAAAAGTAGGAAATAATAAGGCGAAGTATAACAATAGGAATATAGGAGAATCACTTGTATTAAATGTGACAAAAACGTACAAAGACAAACACCAAAATACATATGATTCCTATCAAACAGTTTAGTTGCTGGATCAACCCTCATCCTCAACGTGATATTTTCCCTTGATGTCACAAGAGGATTCATGAGGTGAGGATTCTGGTGAAAGCTTAGGAATTCCTGAAATGACCACAGGAGGCTAAGCAACTGACACGGTGCCTGGCTTTTATTGAGGAGTTCTTTGTGTGATCATAGGTGTGAGAATTTGAATGGCTTGAACAACAGTCAGCTGAATTGGAGAAGCAGTGGAGGCAGAGGCAGGCAAAGCAGGAGGTACAATTACTGGCCTGGCATCCACATGCAGAAAGGGTAGCAAAAGATTTCGGAAATCTATAATGATTCCTCCCCCTCTCTCCATAGCGGATATGAAGTCATCATTGTTCTCCATAAACTTGTCCAAAGCTGGATTAAATTCTTTTATCTTGATAACATTCTCTTTAAAGGCTTGATTGACAGGAGGCAGTTTCATATTCACAATCAGAAGCTTGAAATGACTGGTCATTTGGGTCTTTGTGTAAATTTTTGAGAAATAGGAGTCCACCTTTTCTTTAAATTGTTTGTGAGAGGCAGAGGCTTCTCTCATGTAGTCTTGGACTATCTTCATAATTTCTCTGGCTGAATCTCTGGTAGAGAGAAAAACTCTGCTCAGCTCAGATGAGTCCACAGAGCCACTCGTGGAGGCAGAACCAATCTCTTCTTTCATCATAGCTCGAATTTGATTCAAATCCATTGAAGGCTTAGATGCAAGGGAACCAAAAGAGAAATATATAGTCTCTTTGAAGATTTTTGTCAATCCACTGATAAGATTTTGAACATCGGATTCCTGGGTTTTGATATGATCTTTCATAGAAGTTTTGAAACCATAAAATACTGAAACCATCTGGCTTACAACACTCTTCACATAAGCTAAGTCCTTATCTACTTGAGATTTTGAGCTCATGTAAGAATATAAAGAAAAAACAGATTCCTTTAGATCTTCAAGATATGCTTCAAGTCTAGAAACTTGAGCCTTGAATTCTTTAACTTATTCAACTATTTCACCCATAAAAGTCGATAAACTACAGGCAAGAGATAGTTCAAAAGATTTTCCAGCATAACTATTTCTTCAGCAAAACTGTGCTTCATCTCAGCAACTGAGGAACGAAAAGATACTTTCAGCTCATCCCTTAAGATATCTAAATTAGCCTTGGTAACCAAATCAGTAGGTGCAACTGCTGCAGATTCTCTTTCAGAAGCTAAACTGACCACCGAGTTAGTCATAACTGATTGAATTGAAGGTACCATAGAAACTTCCATTTTCTTTACCTCTTCAACAAAACTTTCCTTAATATTTTTCTTTAAAGTATCCATGTCATGCATTCTAACCACATCTTCAGGCAATAACTCAGAATCGACATCATAAGCAATCTTAGGTCTATTATGAGATGCTTCATTATCTAAATATGAAAAGTCTAAACCACAGATTACAAAACCAGGATCTTCTTTCCAATCATTAAAACCAATAGCCACTGTAACACTTCCATGCTTATATCGATGCTCCCCCTTAATGGGTGCATCCTTAATTAGGATAACAACATTATCAGCAACATTCACAGCAGCATCCTGAACGCGTTTTCATGACACGTCAAATTGAATATATTTTTAAGGTTGATTTATAGTCTAGGGAAGACCGTAGGTCATGTCTCAAAAATCGTTGGTAGGTTTAGAGTGTGTATTTTTAATAAAAATGACTATGAGAAGGGTGGTTTTGAAAATAGTTTAAAACAATGACTTAGTTGAAATAGCTTAAAAGATGAGTGACCAAGTGGATTTTGAGAAATTTGAGATAAAGGGGTCGATGTGATTTCACTACACACATATCAAGTTCATTGTTCATAGAGATTCATCTTAGGTTTAGAGTAGTTCTGTGGTAGGAGTTAATTGGAATCTCAATTAATTGCTATGCTTTTATTTTAATGCTTTAAGGACCCAACCTTGACGTAACGATTGTATTGTCAAGGTCCAGTACTTATGCATGGAATAATAGCTTCCAAAGAATATTGAAATCTCAATAAGGTGGGTATGAAAAGGATTATTGTGATGTCCAATAGGAACAACACAAGTCACGCACTCAAAACCTCACACCGATCGGTTAGAAATTAAGAGCATAACACTCACATGCATCAAATCAAGCATTCAAATCTGAAATAAAATAAGATACATGGAATGAAATGTTTAAACACCCAAATTACTCCAAACTAGTAGCTATTGTATGCATCGGAACTCCCTTGACATGTGTGTAGCTCCCTCACAACGAACACCCAACTTTTAGCTCGACATCGGGAGGAGGAAGAAGCTTGGGTTGAACTCTTTCTTCATTGTTGATCCCCCTATGAGGATAGGGGCCTCCAGAACCTCCAATGTGATTAGGAGACTCCTCTAGGACTCCAAATTGTCAGCACTTCACTCCTTGGCCTAAATTTCAAATGAGGTTCCCTTGGTACCCAATTATAGGAAAATTGGAAGGTGGTTTTAGGCACACAGATTTCATCAATCCAATTGAACAACACGTTTCGGCCATCAGATAGTCTTATCTAGCTTTGGAGAAAATAGAACAGTTGTATCCCTACCTCTTGACTGTCTCCACCGAAAGTTTGGCATCGTTTGGACAAATGCATCTCAAGAGATTGATAAAATACAGAACACCGCATTTGACTTGGTCCAAATTTGGTGGCTTGGACAGATCATTTCGGATGGGCCCCATAGAAGCCGAATCATGGTTGGGTTCCTTAATATGAAATGTAAACTATTGAATTTTGGAAAGGACCACAAAATATCAGCCCATTTACATTCACGGATTTTGTGTACTATGCAAAACAGTGGACAGATATCCATGGATCCATGCAAATTTGGCCCATTTTTCTTCCACTTCATCAAGGGCCCTCCAAATCACCTCCACCTACATTGAAATAAAAAAAAACAAGTAACATTTCCTATTATAATGTTGATTAAAATTAATTAAATGATTCAAACATAAAGTTAAATTTATTATTATATTTGGAATATTCATTACAAAACTGGTTTAAAACAGTTGTGTAAGGGTGGAATAAAACAGTCAATTGTGGTACGATCACACCCCCACACCAAAACATTTTAACTCCTGGGCAAAGTCACATATCCAAATACAATGATGCATATATATATATATATATACAACATCTTGAAGATTTATCATTTGAGGGAATTTTATTTAAAGTAAAGTGATCAATGCACGAAACACACCAAGGAGTTCTTCCTAGTGAAAATGGAAAAAGATGTCTCATAAATCATATGACAATAAAATTCAAAGAAATTTATGACACCAATATGAGCAAGGAATTCAAAGGTCAACCATTACACTAACTCTCCATGAGTGTGTGTGAAAACCATTCCATGCTATTCTTTCCACTTTATATCAAATAAATATAAATTATTTTAACATTATTCAGCTTTAAATGATTTTTCACCGAACCTGTCCTACATCCTTTGCAATCATATTTCAAGACGCACTCATTTAAGCATTCCGAGAAGTCAAACCAGAAGCTTCTGACCTAGATATCCCCATATGTTGCACATTTCATCACTCCCCTCATTTATTATATATTTTTTTGGAGTTGCAAATGAAACAAATCTCACACTCATCTCTCAACCCTCTGTTTGATCTCCTCATGACACTAATTGCAATAGTTATAACAAGATCAAAGGTTGAGGAGGAGTGGTTTTTTACCTACCCAAGACACAACAGTTTTTTTGAGGGCGTACAACAGTCAGACATTAGGTACACACACATAGGTAAATCTGGTACAGTAATGAAACAGATCGGATAAGGAATGAACGTATGAAATATCATTTAAAGCTAAAAAATATTAAACCAACATATATTTACCTTATATTAAGTAAGAAATAATCACACTTTGTGGTTTGGTGCAAAAATTTGTGTAGATATTAGTGACACAGTTTTCCCAAAAACTACTCACACAATGGGCATCAATCATCTCAAATGTTTCACATAGATATGACCATTTATATCTTTGACAGAAAACCAATTCACTAAAAATCACTCCCTGATGTTAAATTCATACAAATACTCTTTTTAGCCTTCATTATGGTATTTTTACTTCCCCCACATTATGGTCTCCAAATCATAGAACTTCGAAATTTATGATGGGGAAAAATGAAAATACCATAAAGAAGGCCAAAAAGAGAAAACAAAAGGAGAAAACATTGAAAATTCCTAACTATCCAAGGAATGTATCCACCCCCCACACACACCTAGAGTATGCAGTGTCATCACTGTAGTAAAAGAGAATGTGGGAAGGAAGGATAAAACATGGTGGATGTCATTCATAGTGTGCTTCTTGAACTTGGAGTGCCTCCATCAGGGACTCCAGAATGGGTTTCTGAAAGTACTTCAGCCGCTTCCCATTGACAGTGAAGTTTTTCTTGGTTTCTTCATTTTGAACCTGAACAAAAACAAATGGAGAGACATTAGTAACAATGTATGGTCCAAACTAGTGGGAATTATGCTTACCAGGATGCAACTTCATCCTTGCATTATAAAGGAGGAACTTATGCCCAATATGGAACTGACGATGAAGAATAAGACGGTCATGGGAAGACTTGTCTCTCTCCTTATAAATCCTAGAGTTTCCATATGCATCTCTTCTCATTTCCTCTAGCTCCTGAATCTGCAACTTCCTTTGAGCACCTGCACCAGAATGATTAGAATTGAATTGTTTGATGTCCCAGTAGGCCCGGTTCTCAATCTCAACATGGAGGTGACAACTCTTTCCCAACACAAGACGATAGGGTGACATTCCAATGGGAGTTTTGAAAGTAGTACGGTAGGCCCACGATGAATCATCAAGTCTAGGACTCTAATCTATCTTATTGGGTTGAACCGTTTTTTTTTCAAGAATTTGTTTTAACTTTCTATTTGACACCTCAACTTGACCATTGGTGTGTGGATGATATGCAGTAGAATCTCGATGACTGACCCCATACCGATGCAAAAGTGATTGCATTGTTCAGTTGTAGAAATGAGAAACCTGGTCACTAATAATGAACCTAGGCAATACAAACCTACAAAAGATCTATGTTCTCAAAAATTCTACAACTATTTTGGAATCATCTGTCCTTGTGGCCCATTCCTCTACCCATTTTGATACATAATCAACGGCCAAAATAATGTACAAGTTTTCAAAAGAATTGGGAAATGGCCCCATAAGTCAATGCCCCAAACATAGAAAATGTCATGAAAGAGCAAGCGTTGTTGTGGCATTTCATTCCTTTTAGATACATTCCCCATTATTTGACAATGAGGACAAGATTTACAAAATTCATGGGAATCCGGAAAAAGTGTTGGCCAAAAGAGACCAGAATCATGAACTTTGCGAGCAGTCTGTTGGGGACCAAAGTGGCCCCCACAAGAAAGAGTGTGGTAGAATCTAAGGAAAGACTGAAACTCATTATCGGGAACACAACGCCTAAGTACCTGATCGCTACATGTGTGCCAAAGGTAGGGGTCATCCAAAATTTACCAACGAGACTCATGTTTTAGACGACTGGATTGGTTTTTGTTGAAATCAGAAGGAATGCAAGATGCTACCAAATAATTTACAATTTCAGCATACCAGGGAATAGAATATTGCACTTTGTACAATTTCTCCTCAGGAAACATGTCATTAATGGGAATACAGGGGGATGATACAATGTCTGAGGATGGGGGGATCCTACTGATATGGTCTGCCACCACATTCTTAGCAACTTTTTTATCTCTAATTTCTAGATTGAATTCTTGAAGGAGGAGCATCCAACGAATGAGACGTGGTTTGGCTTCCGGTTTCTTTAGGAGATACCAGAGGGCTTCATGGTCTGAGAACACAATGAATTTGGACCCTAAAAGGTATTACCTGAATTTACCCAAGGAAAACACAATGGAATGAAATTATTTTTCAGTGGTGGTGTAGTTTGCTTGGGTAGGGTCCAAAGTACGTGAGGCATAGGCTATGACATGTGGATCTCGTTTGACCCTTTGTGACAAGACTTCCCCAACTGCATAGTTAGAGGCGTCACACATGATCTCAAATGGTAAATCCCACCGAGGTGGTTAGATTACCGGGGGTGATGTGAGACTCCATTTTAATTTATTAAAAGCTTCTTCACATTCTTTATCATAAACAAAATCTTTTTCTTTTTTGAGTAAGTGGGAGAGGGGAAGTGCAATCATACTAAAATCATGAATGAAACAACGGTAAATTCCAGCATGACATAGGAAAGACCTTACATCACATACATTTTTATGGAATGGTAGGGAAGAAATGACATCCACTTTCGATTTATCAACTTGGATACGATCCCCAGAAATGACATGTCCCAAAACTATACCTTGTCGCACCAAGAAATGGAATTTCTCATAATTTAATACAAGATTCATTTCAATAAAGTGACGTAGGGATGAACCAAAACAACATAAACATTCATCAAAAGAGGATACATAAACAAGAAAATCATCCATGAAAACTTCCATTCAATTCTCCAGGTAATTCGAAAAACTACTAACCATACATCGTTGGAAAGTACCTGGAGCATTTCACAAACCAAATGGCATCCTTCTATTGGAAAATGTGCCAAAGGGGCAAGTGAAGGTTTTCTTTTCCTGATCCTCGGGGGCAATATAGATCTTGAAGTATCCATAATACCCATCAAGAAAATAGTAATGGGAGTTCCCCACTAGCCTCTCTAGCATTTGGTCAATGAATGGCAATGGGAAATAGTCCTTCCTAGTGTGTTGGTTTAGTTGGTAATAATCTATACAGACACGCCAACTATTCTGCACACGAGTTGAAACCAATTCATTGTTTTCATTTTCAATTACCGTTTGGCTAATTGTTTTAGGAACAACTTGAATGGGACTGACCCATTGGATGACAGAGATGGGGTAGATGATTACAGCAGCCAATAATTTTGTTACTTCCTTTTTATCTACTTCTAAGTGGTTTGGGTTCAGTCAACATTGTGCCTGCCTCACTGGTTTAGCCTCATTAGTTAATAAAATATGATGTGTAAAAATCGATGGGATAATAACAGGAATGTCTGCAAGTGTCCATCCCAATGCTTGTTTATGCTCCCTCAAAAGTTCAAGAAGTCGTAATTCATGCTCAGGAGGGAGTGAACTAGCAATGATGATGGGCAACTTGTTTCCATTCTCAAGATATTAATATTTTAAATCTTGAGGCAGTTGCTTTAGTTCCAATTCAGGTGGATATTGGATTGATGGGAGTGTGTGCGAAAGTGAGAGGTCACTAATCTGATATAACTGCTCAATGGTATCATCCTTAGATGAGGAATTAGCTTTTACAAGCGTAGCAGTATCATCAATGGTCATGTGATCCTCTGTGTTCAAGAAATTATCAATTAATAAACATGCATGACACGTTTCTAGACCACTACATTAATCAACACATGATTCATTTCCAAGAATTTCAATCAAAGAGGAAAATTTAGAAAGGGGATCAGGGGAATCAAATGAAGTGATTTTAGGGGAAGGGAGTATATCAATTGAATTTACCAAGAGAGAGGAATGTTCTTCTGAGGGGTGCTTCATGGCATCAAGGGTGTTGAAATGGACTATGTCACAACCAATTTCCATAGATAATGTACCATTATGGACATTCATTACGGCTTTGGCGGTTTTCAAGAAATTTCTCCCCAATATAATTGGGGCATGTCCATTCATCCTATCATCTTCCATTTTTAGCACATAAAAATCTGCAGAAAATATTAAATTTTGAACCCTCACAAGAACACCCTCTAACACACCGGAAGGGTGTGCCGTACTCCTATTTTCTAGCTAAGCAACTATTCCTGTGGGCTTTAGTTCACCGACCTGCAAAGAAGAGTATATGGAGTGAGGCATCACATTAATAGAAGCACCAAAATCAAGCATAGCATTGGAGAAAGAATACTCCCCTATGGTGCACGGAATCGAGAATGTTCCAGGATCGTTGCACTTGGTGGGAAGTGATGGTTGTATCAATGATGAGGCGTTCCTCCCCATGCTCACCATCTCATCACCCCTAAGTCGCCTTCGGTGGGTACACATATCCTTCAGAAACTTTGCATATCTCAGAATTTTCTTGACGAAATCAATCAATGGAATATTAACCTGCACTTTTTTTAAAGTCTCTATGATTTCTTTATCAAGTTCTATTTAATTTTGTTTCCTTGGTTGGGTGGATCTTTGGGGAAATGGAAGAGGAATGCTTGGGCTTGATAACTCATCAATAGACACACTCTTTCCTTTTGTAGGACTTCTCTCAAGACAGGGTTCCATCTCATTTGAACCTTTTTCAATGGTTGGGATGGTGGTTTCCTTAGGAGAGGATGACTCTAATGGAGGGTTCATTTGGCTTTTAAGTTGAGTTCCACTCCTATGTGTGATGTCAATAACATTTCCATTATCCCTAGGGTTGACATGGGGTTGAGAGGGTAGTTTACCAGACCCATGGCTTTGGATTTCAATCACCGAGTTAGCTAGTTATCCTAATTGGGTTTTGAAGTCTTGTATGGATGCTTGGGTGGTTTGTTGGAACTAGAGATTATTGGTAGCCATTTGTTTCATCATATCTTCTAGGATAGGCTCAGGTTTTGGAGGGGGTTGTTGGAAAGGCCTTTGGGGTGGTTGAAAATTTCTGGGTGGTGGTGGTTGATGACTACTTTTCCCTGTTTTGTTCCATGGTTGATGAGGCTGGTTTGAATACCCCCTTGCCTATAGGCTTGGTTTTCTTTCCACCCATGTTTGAATGGATAGTAAGGTTCTTTCCTAATGGGTTGGTTATAGGGGCGTCCTGGGAATATTTCCTCACAAATCTCAGAAGTTTCTCTCAATTGGGGGAATTGGTCAAAATAGTGGGTATCAGAAGAGAATATACCACTATGTAAGGGAGGAGGATATTGGAATTTCCCTTGGTAAAGAGAAAGTTTTCGTAGAAGGGTACTCACCTCTTCAAACTTTGTATCCACCTTCTTCTCGAATTCAGTACTTTTCACCTCGTAGATACCTCTAATGGGTACACTGGACCTTGAAGTGAATTGTTGAGTGTTATGTGCCATGGTCTCAATTAGGGTCCTTGCAGCGATTGGGGTTTTATCCACTAGTGCACCACCTTCAGCAACATCAATCATGTTACGATCTATTGGAATTAAACCTTCATAAAAATATTGTATTAAAATTTGATCGCTTATTTGGTGGTGTGGACAACATTAACATAATCTTTTAAAGCGTTCGCAATATTCATGAAGGGTTTCTCCTTGAGATTTTATTATCCCACATATTTCTTTTTTTATTGTTGTAGTTCGAGAGGCTGGGAAGTATTTTTCATGAAAAAGTCGTTTCATGTCAGCCCAACCTCTAATAGGTGAATTAACATAATACAACCAATCTTTAGTCGTGTCTTCTAATGAAAATGGAAATGCCCTATGTTTTACTTGTTCTTCATCCACATTATCAGGTTTTAATGTTTAACACATAGTATGAAATTCTTTTAAATTCTTATGTGGATCTTCTCCAGGCAGTCCATGAAATCTTGGTAATAAATGAATTAAACCAGATTTTAGTTCAAAATTGGGTGACTCGCCTTGTAATTGAATGTAAGTGGGTTGGATATCAACATCAGGTGAGGTTAGTTATTTTAGTGTTCTATTACTTTCAACCATTATATACAAGTTATGTCCAGTTTTAACTTTGGTTTCAGAAGAAGATGAAGGATCAAGAAGAATTTAAAGATGTGATGTCTCCTCCTTCAAAGTGTTGTCTTGTGTGTCTCAGTTTCATTATTGCAGGATCCTCTCCGGTTTGGGTTCGAAATTTTGTAGGTCTCCAAGAGTAGAACCCTTCATACACAGAACCTACACAATAAATAAATTAGAACACAAAATTAAATTCAATGGTTGAAGATAAAAAAAATAAATATTCACAAAAATTACAAAAAATTTATCAAAAACACGCACAAAAAAACAAAGCGCTCCCCGGAAACATCACCAAAATTTGACTGTGTTGTCGTGACACGTCAAATTGATTATATTTTTAAGGTTGATTTATAGTCTAGGTAAGACCCTAGGTCATCTCTCAAGGAGCGTTGGTAGGTTTAGAGTGTGTATTTTTAATAAAGATGACTAAGAGAGGGGGTGGTTTTGAAAATAGTTTAAAACAATGACTTAGTTGAAATAGCTTAAAAGATGAGTGAGAAAGTGGATTTTGAGAAATATGAGATAAAATGGTCGATGTGATTTCACTACACACATATCAAGGTCATTTTTTCATAGAGATTCATCTTAGGTTTAGAGTAGTTCTTTGGTTGGAGTTAATTGGAATCCCGATTAATTCCTAAGCTTTTATTTCAATGCTTTAAGGACCCAACCTTGACGTAACAATTGCATTGTCAAGGTCCAGTACATATGCATGGAATAATAGCTTCCAAAGAATATTTAAATCTCAATAATGTGGTTATGAAAAGGTTTCTTGTGATGTCCAATAGGAACAAACAAAGTCACACACTCAAAACCTCACACCGATCGGTCAGAAATTAAGAGCATAACACTCACATGCATCAAATCAAGAATTAAAATCTGAAATAAAATAAGATACATGGAATTAAATGTTTAAATAGCCAAATTAATCATAACCAGTAGCTATTGTATGCATCGGAACTCCCTTGACATGTGTGTATCTCCCTCACAACGAACACCCAACTTTTAGCTCGACATCGGGAGGAGGAAGAAGCTCGTGCTGAACTCCTTCTTCATTTTTGATCCCCCTATGAGGATAGGGGCCTCCAGAACCACCAATGTGATTAGGAGACTCCTCTAGGACTCCAAATTGGAAGTAATTCACTCCTTGGCCTAACTTTCAAATGAGGTTCCCTTGGTGCCCTTTTATTGGAAAATTGGAAGGTGGTTTTAGGCACACAGATTTCTTCAATCTACTTGTACCATGCGTTTCGGCCTTCAGAAAGTATTATCTCGATTTGGAGAAAATAGAAAAGTTGTATCCCTCCTCTTGACTATCTCCACTGAAAGTTTGGAACCGTGTGGACAACTACAGCTCAAGATATTGATAAAATACAGAACACCGCATTTGACTTGGTCCAAATTCGGTGTCTTGGAGAGATCAGTTCGGATGGTCCCCATAGAAGCTGAATCAGGATTGGGGTCCTTAATACGAAATGTATCCTATAAAATTTTGGACAGGTCCCCAAAATTTCAGCCCATTTGAATTCACGGTGATTGTGTACTATGCAAAATAGTGGACAAATATCCATAGATCCATGCAATTTTGGCCCATTTTTCTTCCACTTCATCAAGGGCCCTCCAAATCACCTCCACCTACATTGAAATAATAAAAAAAAGTAACATTTCCCATTATAATGTTGATTAACATTAATTAAATGATTCAAACATAAATTTCAATTTATTATTATATTTTGAATATTCATTACAAAACTAGTTTAAAACAGCGGTGTGAGGGTGAAATAAAACAGTGAATCGTGGTACAATCACAACCCCACACCTAAACATTTGCACCCCTGGGCAAAGTCACATATCCAAATACAATTATGCATATATATATATATATATATATTTCCAACATCCTGAAGATTTATCATTTGAGGAAATTTTATTTAAAGTAATGTGATCAATGCACGAACCACACCAAGGAGTTCTTCCCAGTGAAAATGGAAAAAGATGTCTCATAAATAATATCACAATAAAATTCAAAGAGATTTATGACACAAATATGAGCAAGGAATTCAAAGGTCAAACATTACACTAACTCTCCATGTGTGTGTGTGAAAACCATTCCATTCTATTCTTTCCACTTTCTATCAAATAAATATAGGTTATTTTAACATTATTCAGCTTTAAATTATTTTTCACCGAACCTATCCTACATCCTTCGCAATCATATTTCAAGACCCACTCATATAAGCATTCCCAAAAGTCAAACCATAATCTCCTGACCTAGATATCCCCATATGTTGCACATTTCATCACTCCCCTCATTTATTATATATATCTTTTTGAAGTTGCAATTGGAACAAATCTCACACTCATATCTCAGCCCTTTGTTTGATCTCCTCACAACACTAATTGAAATAGTTATAACAAGATCAAAGGTTGAGGAGGAGTGGTTTTTGACCTTCCAAAGACACAACAATTTTTTTTTGAGGGCGTACAACACACGGACATTAGGTACACACGCATAGGTCAATCTGGTACCGTAATGAAACAGATCGGATAAGGAACGAACGTATGGAAGTATCATTTAAAGCTGAAAAATATTAACCCAACATATATTTACCTTATATTAAGTAAGAAATAATCACACTTTGTGGTTTGGTGAAAAACATTGTGGATATATTAGTGACACAGTTTTCCCAAAAACTACTCACACAATGGGCATAAATCATCTCAAAGGATTCACATAGATATGACCATTTATATCATTGACAGAAAACCAATTCACTAAAAATCACTCCCTGATGTTAAATTCATACAAATACTCTTTTTAGCCTTCGTTATGGTATTTTTACTTTCCCCACATTATGGTCGCCAAATCATGGAACTTCGAAATTGTTGATGGGGAAAAATGAAAATACCATAAAGAAGGCCAAAAAGAGAAAACAAAAGGGGACAAAATGAAAATTCAAAATTATCCCAGGAATGTATCCACCCCCCCACACCTAGAGTATGCAGTGTCCTCACTGTAGTAAAAGAGAATGTGGGAAGGAAGGATAAAACCTAGTGGATGTCATTCATAGTGTGCTTCTTGAACTTGAAGATCCTCCATCAAGGAATCCGGAATGGGTTTATGAAAGTGCTTCAGTCGCTGCCCATTGACGGTGAAGGTTTTCTTGGTTTTTTCATTTTGAACCTGAACAACACCAAATGGAGAGACATTAGTAACAATGTATGGTCCAAACCAGTGGTAATGAAGCTTACTAGGATGCAACTTCAGCCTTGCATTACAAAGGAGGACCTTCAGCCCAATATGGAACTAACGATGAAAGATAAGACGGTCATGGGAAGCCTTGGTTCTCTCCTTATAAATCATGGAGTTTTCATATTCATATCTTCTCATTTCCTCTAGCTCTTGAATCTGCAACTTCCTTTGAGCACCTGCACAAGAATGATTGGAATTGCATTGTTTGATGGCCCAGTAGGCCCGGTGCTCAATCTCATCAGGGAGGGGACAACTCTTTACAAACACAAGAAAATAGGGTGACATTCTAATGGGAGTTTTCAAAGTAGTACGGTAGGCCCACAATGAATCATCAAGTCTAAGACGCCAATCTTTCCTATTGGGTTGAACCGTTTTTTCAAGAATTTGTTTTACCTCTCTATTTGGCACTTCTTCTTAACCATTGGTCTGTGGATGATATGTAGTAGAAACTCGATGACCGACCCCATACCGACGCAAAAGTGATTGCATTGTTCAGTTGCAGAAATGAGAAGCCTGGTCACTGATAATGAACCTATGTAATCCAAACCTACAAAAGATCTGAGTTCTCAAAAATTCTACAACTGTTTTGGAATCATCTGTCCTTGTGGCCCATGCCTCTACCCATTTTTATGCATAATCAATAGCCAAAAGAATGTACAAGTTTCCAAAATAATTGAGAAATGGCCCCATAAAGTCAATGCCCCAATCATAAAAAATGTCATGAAAGAGCAAGGGTTGTTGTGGCATTTCATTCCTTTTAAGGACATTCCCCATTCTTTGATAATGAGGACAAGATTTCCAAAATTCATGGGAATCCCGAAAATGTGTTGGCCAAAAGTGACCAGAATCAAGAACTTTGCGAGCAGTCCATTGGGGACCAAAGTGGCCCCCACAAGTAAGAGTGTGGCAGAATCTAAGGACAGACTGGAACTCTCTATCGGGAACACAACGCCTAAGGACCTGATTGTTACATGTGTGACAAAGGTAGGGGTCATCCCAAATGTACCAACGAGACTCATGTTTTAGACGACTGGATTGGTTTTTGTTGAAATCGGTAGGAATGCATGATGCTACCAAATAATTTACAATTTCTGCATACTAGGGAATATCATCTTGCACTTTGTACAATTTCTCATCGGGAAAAATGTCATTAATGGGAATACAGGGGTATGAGACAATGTCTATGGATGGGGGGATCCTACTGATATGGTCTACCACCACATTCTCTTCTCCTTTATTATCTCTAATTTCTAGATTGAATTCCTGAAGGAGTAGCATCCAACGAATGAGATGTGGTTGGGCTTACGGTTTCTTTAGGAGATACCAGAGGGCTGCATGGTATGATAACACAATGAATTTGGACCCTAAAAGGTATGACCAGAATTTATCCAAGGAAAACACAATGGAAAAAAATTCTTTTTCATTGGTGGTGTAGTTTTCTTGGGCAGAGTCCAAAGTACATGAGGCATAGGCTATGACATGTGGAGCTCGGTCAACCCTTTGTGACAAAACTGCCCCAACGGCATAGTTAGAGGCGTCACACATGAGCTCAAATGGTAAATCCCACCGAGGTGGTTGGATTACCAGGGGTTATGTGAGACTCCATTTTAATTTATTAAAAGCTTCATCACATTATTTATCAAAAACAAAATATTTTTCTTTTTGGAGTAAGCGGGGGAGGGGAAGTGCAATCTTACTAAAATCACGAATGAAACGATGGTAAAATCCAGCATTACCTAGGAAATACTGTATATAACGTACATTTTTAGGGAATGGTAGAGAAGAAATGACATCCACTTTCGATTTATCAACATAGATACCATCCCCAAAAATGACATGTCCCAAAACTATACCTTGTCGCACCATGAAATGGCATTTATAATAATTTAATACAAGATTCTTTTCAATACAGTGACGTAGGACTGAACCAAGACTACTTAAACATTCATCAGAAGAGGATCCATAAACAGTAAAATCATCCATGAAAACTTCCATGAAATTATCCAGGTAATCTGAAAAAATACTAACCATACGTCGTTGGAAAGTACCCAGAGCATTGCACAGACCAAATGGCATCCTTCTATAGGAAAATGTGACAAAGGGGAAAGTGAAGGTTGTATTTTCCTGATTATTGGGGGAAATATGGATCTGAAAGTATCCAGAATACCCATTAAGAAAATTGTAATGGGTCTTCCCCGCTAGCCACTCTAGCATTTTTTCAATTAATGGCAATGGGAAATGGTCCTTCCTAGTGTTTTGTTTTAGTCGGCGATAATCTATACAGACACGCCAACTATTCTGCACACGAGTTGGAACCAATTCATTTTTTTCATTTTCAATTACCTTTAGGCTAGTTTTTTTAGGAACTACTTGAACGGGACTGACCCATTGGCTGTCAGAGATGGGGAAAATGATTCCAGCAGCCAATAATTTTGTTACTTCATTTTTAACTACTTCTAAGAGGTTTGGGTTCAGTCAACGTTGTGTCTGCCTCACTGGTTTAGCCTCATCAGTTAATAAAATATGATGTGTACGAATTGATGGGCTAATACTAGGAATGTCTGCAAGTGTCCATCCCAATTCTTGTTTATGCTCCCTCAAAAGTTCAAGCAGTCGAAATTCATGCTCATGAGGGATTGAACTAGCAATGTTGACGGGAAACTTGTTTCCATTCTCAAGATATGAATATTTTAAATCTTGAGCCAGTTTCTTTAGTTCTAATTCAGGTGGATTTTGGATTGATGGGAGTGTGTGTTAAAGTGAGAGTTCACTAATCTCATCTAACTGCTCAATGGTATCATCCTCAGATGAGGAATTAGCTTTTACAAGCATAACAGTATCATCGATGGCCATGTGATCCTCCGTGTTCAAGAAATTATCAATTAATAAACATGCATGACACTTTTCTAGACCACTACAACAATCAACACATGATTCATTTCCAAGAATTTCAATCAAAGAGGAAAATTCAGAAAGGGGATCAGGGGAAACAAATGAAGTGATTTTAGGGGAAGGGAGTATATCAATTGAATTTACTGAGAGAGAGGAATGTTCTTTTGAGGGGTGCTTCATAGCATCAAGGATGTTGAAATGGACTATGCCCCCACCAAATTCCATAGATAATGTACCATTATGGACATTAATTATGGCTTTTGCGGTTTTCAAGAAAGGTATCCCCAATATAATTGAGGCATGTCCAATCATCCTATCATCTTCTATATTTAGCACATAAAAATCAGCAAGAAATATTAAATTTTGAACCCTCACAAGAACATCCTCTAACACACCGGAAGGGTGTTCCGTACTCCGATTTGCTAGATGAACAACTATTCCTGTGAGCTTTAGTTCACCAACCTGCAAAGAAGAGTATATGGAGTGAGTAATCACTTTAATAGAATCACCCAAATCTAGCATAGCATTGGAGAAAGAATACTCCCCTATGGTGCATGAAATCGAGAATGTTCCAGGATCGTTGCACTTGGTGGGAAGTGATGGTTGTATCAATGCTGAGACGTTCCTCCCCAAGCTCCCCTTCTCATCACCTCTAAGCCGCCTTCGGTGGGTACACATCTCCTTCAGAAACTTTGCATATCTTGGAATTTGCTTGATGGCATCAATCAATGGAATGTTAACCTGCACTTTTTTAAAAGTCTCCAAGATTTATTTATCAAGTTCAGTTTCATTTTTTTTCCTTGGTTGGGTGGCTCTTTGGGGAAATGGAAGAGGAATGCTTGGGCTTGGTAACTCATCAATATATACACTCTTTCCTTTGGTAGGAATTCTCTCAAGACAAGGTTCCATCTCATTTGAACCTTTTTCAATGGTTGGGATGGTGGTTTACTTAGGAGAGAATGACTCTAATGGAGGGTTCATTTGGCTTTTAAGTTGAGTTCCACTCCTAAGTGTGATGGAACTAACATTTCCCTTATCCCTAGGGTTGACAAATGGTTGAGAGGGTTGTTTACCAGACCCATGGCTTTGTATTTCACCCACCGAGTTAGATAGATGGCCTAATTGGGTTTTGAGGTCTTTTATGGCTGCTTGGGTGGTTTGTTGGAACTGGAGATTATTTGAAGCCATTTGTTTCATCATATCTTATAGGCTAGGCTCAGGTTTTGGAGGGGTTTGTTGGAAATCCCTTTGGGGTGGTTGACAATTTCTTGGGTGGTGGTGGTTAATGACTAATTTTCCCTGGTTGGTTCCATGGTTGATGAGGCTGGTTTGAATACCCCCTTGCCTATAGGCTTGGTTTTCTTTCCACCCTGGGTTGGATGGATAGTATGGTTCTTTCTTAATGGGTTCATTATAGGGGTGTCCTGGGAATATTGCCTCACAACTATCAGAAGTTTCTCTCAATTGGGGGAATTGGTTAGAATGGTGGGTATCAGAAGATAATATACCACAATGTATTGGAGTAGGAGATTGGAATTTCTCTTATTAAAGAGCAAGTTGTCATAGAAGGGTACTCACCTCTTCAAACTTTGTATCCACCTTCTTCTCGAATTCAGTACTTTGCACCTCATGGACACCTCGAATGGGTACACTGGACCTTGAACTGAATTGTTGAGTGTTCTGTGCCATGGTCTCAATTAGATCCCTTGCAGCGATTGGGGTTTTATCCACTAGTGCACCACCTGCAGCAGCATCAATCATGTTACGATCTATTGGAATTAAACCTTCATAAAAATATTGTATTAAAAGTTGATCGCTTATTTGGTGGTGTGGAAAACATGAACACAATCATTTAAAGAGTTCCCAAAATTCATGAAGGTTTTCTCCTTGAGATGGTCTTATCCCCATATTTCTTTCCTTATTGTTGCAGTTCGAGAGGCTGGGAAGTATTTTTCAAGAAAAAGTCATTTCATGTCAGCCCAACCTCTTATAAGTGAATTAACATAATACAACCAATCTTTAACGGTGTATTCTAATGAAAATGGAAATTCCCTAAGTTTTACTTATTCTTCATCCACATTAGCAGGTTTTAATGTTGAACACACAGTATGAAATTCTTTTAAATGCTTATGTGGATCTTCTCCAGGCAGTCCATGAAATATTGGTAATAAATGAATTAAACCATATTTTAGTTCAAAATTGGGTGAATCGCCTTATAGTTGAATGTAAGTGGGTCAGATATCAACATCAGGTGAGGTTAGTTCTTTTAGTGTTCTATTATTTTCAGCCATGATATACATGTTATGTTCAGTTTTAACTTTGGTTTCAGAATAAGAAGAAGGATCAAGAAGAATTTTAAGATGTGATGTCTCCTCCTTCAAAGTGTTGTCTTGTGTGTCTCGGTTTCGTTGATGTAGGATCCTCTCCAGTTCAGGTTCGAGAGTTTGTAGGTATCGCAGAGTAGAACGTGTCATACACAGAACCTAAACAATAAATAAATTAGAACACAAAAATAAATGTAAAAGTAGAAGATAAAACAAAAAAATATTCACAAAAATTACAAAAAATTTATCAAAAACACGCACAAAAAACCAAACCACTCCCCGGCAACGACGCCAAAATTTGACCGCGTTATCGTGACACGTCAAATTGATTATATTTTTAAGGTTGATTTATAGTCTAGGTCAGACCCTAGGTCGTCTCTCAAGGAGCGTTGGTAGGTTTAGAGTGTGTATTTTTAATAAAAATGACTAAGAGAGGGGTTGGTTTTGAAAATAGTTTAAATCAATGACTTAGTTGGAATAGCTTAAAAGATGAGTGACCAAGTGGATTTTGAGAAATATGAGATAAAAGGGTTGATGTGATTTCACTACACACATATCAAGTTCATTTTTCATAGAGATTCATCTTAGGTTTAGAGTAGTTCTTTGGTTGGAGTTAATTGGAATCCCGATTAATTCCTAAGCTTTTATTTCAATGCTTTAAGGACCCAACCTTGACGTAACAATTTTATTGTCAAGGTCCAGTAATTATGCATGGAATAAGATCTTCCAAAGCATATTGAAATCTCAATATGGTGGGTATGAAAAGGATTCTTGTGATGTCCAATCGTAACAACACAAGTCACGCACTCCAAACCTCACACCGATCGGTTAGAAATTAAGAGCATAACACTCACATGCATCAAATCAAGCATTCAAATCTGAAATAAAATAAGATACATGGAATGAAATGTTTAAAAACCCAAATTAATCCAAACCAGTATCTATTGTATACATCGGAACTCCCTTGACATGTGTGTAGCTCCCTCACAACGAACACCCAACTTTTAGCTCGACATCGGGAGGAGGAAGAAGCTCGGGTAGAAATCCTTCTTCATTGTTGATCCCCCTACGAGGATAGGGGCCTCCAGAACCTCCAATGTGATTAAGAGACTCCTCTAGGACTCAAAATTGGAAGCACTTCACTCCTTGTCTGAACTTTCAAATGAGGTTCCCTTGGTGCCCTTTTATAGGAAAATTGGAAGGTGGTTTTAGGCACACAGATTTCATCAATCCACTTGCACAACGCGTTTCAGCCTTTAGACAGTCTTATCTCGCTTTGGTGAAAATAGAAAAGTTGTATCCCTACCTCTTGAATGTCTCCACTGAATGTTTGGTACCGTTTGTACAACTAAATCTCATGATATTGATAAAATACAGAACACCACATTTGACTTGGTCCAAATTCGGTGGCTTGGACAGATCAGTTCTGATCGTCCCCATAGAAGCTGAATATGGATTGGGTTCCTTAATATGAAATGTATCCTATTAAATTTTGGATACGACTACTAATTTTCATCCCATTTGAATTCAAGAATTTTGTGTACTATGCAATACAGTGGATAGATATCCATGGATCCATGCAATTTTATCCCATTTTTCTTCTACTTCATCAAGGGCCCTCCAAATCACCTCCACCTACATTGAAATAATAAAAACAAGTAACATTTCCCATTATAATGTTGATTAACATTAATTAAATGATTCAATCATAAAGTGAAATTTATTATTATATTTGGAATATTCATTACAAAACTAGTTTAAAACAGCGGTGTAAGGGTGGAATAAAACAGTGAATCGTGGTATGATCACATCCTCAGCAGGTCTTTCATCCTAAGGAGAATCTTCCACAGTAAATTCCATCATTGCCACAGCCGGAGGGTCTTCTGGATTAGGTAAGGGTATTTAAATTTCATTTGCTTCGTCAGTAGGTACTAAAGATTGTCCAATTACTAGACTCAGACTCAAATCAGCTGACAGAGATGCTTCACTCTCATGAACATCTTCTTCAATCTGTACAACAGCCTCTTCATCAGCTTCAAAGGTAGATTCTTCCTTATTTGATATATGTTGAACTAGATTTTCAAGAGCTGGGCTAGGAGGCATGTCAGGGTCTCCTCCTTCATCAGCAGAGGACTCTTCCTCTTCTGAATCATCACTGTATTCTGACTCCTCTTTATCAGCTCCCAGACCTGGATCCCTCACATCCTTTGGTCTTGAAAGATGATTCATAGGATTAAACTTTTCACACACCCTCTGGTCATCATTAACCCATTATCCTCTACAAGGGTTCCACTTTATTTTCATGTACTTACAAACTGTAGTTGTGATACATAAGTTATTCTTTACTACAACTGTCTCATCTTGAGACACAACAACCCCTTTTACCTTGATCATCACAATGATTAGCTTAGCAAAGAATAGGGAATTTGTCTTTGATTTCGGCCTTGTCATATCTTCCCATCTGGAGCATCAGCAATCTGCATAGATTAACCATTACACAATGTCTTAAGAGGTGCTGGAGATTGATATCCCGATATCTCAAATTGGAAAAGTCTCCTCTCCTTGGTATCAAGACATGTTGAACAAATTTGAAAAACAGTATGTTCTCTCCATCCATTTCTGCAGCAACTACTTGTCTTTGACTTCCATCACCAGTCAGCTCTTCCAAAGTAGTCTAATAATTAAAAATGTCACTGGTAGGTGGCATGGATCTCGCGACATACCCATATACTCCTTCATGTAGAAATTTCAAGAACTTATCCCATTCAACAGATGAAAATTACATCTCCTTTCCATTCACAAAAGAAGATAATCGATTTTCATTCTCCGATTCTTCAAAGGTTACAAAATCGTAAAATTGTTTCACTAATTTTGGAAAGTAAGGACCATTGTTGTTCGAAAAACACTCTACCCATTTTTGATCTTCACGAACTTCAAGCACTACGGACCTGCTAGGTAGCATCAATTCTACACGCAGTCCATTTTCAATCACAATACTCGATTTTGTAGATGAGGATTCACTGGTCGTCTCCCCGACCTAGTTCTAGAAACACTTCCAATACCACTTGCTTCTTGCTCGATCCTTTTCTTCTTTGTTTTCAGTTCAGCAGAGTCATCTCTGACGGTAGGAAGTTTGGTTTTTTCCATCGCTGGTTCGAAGGACTTAGGGTTCTATAAGGATTCGGGGGCCAAGGTTTGAGGATTAAGGTTTGAGGCTTGGGGTATTTAGAAGTAGCTCAGACTTTAGTTTTATCATTTAGGAATCATAAAATAAATAAACAAAACGAAATAAAGTAAAAACGATTCAGATTCTAGAGGTAGACAGAAGTTTTAAAACTGTGTGCACATCGGTGAGAATTTCAATCAGTGAGGTTACATCGGTGAGGTTTTACATCAGTGAGGTTTTACATCAGTGAGAATTTCACATCAGTGAGAATTTCACATCGGTGAGAATAGCTTCCGATTGAGGTTAAATATTCCTAACTTGTGTCTAATATAAATTAACCTTTCCGAACTCAAAGGTTTAGTGAAAGTTTCATCTAATTGATGTTCAGTGCCTATAAAATCAAGAGTAATATCACCTATTTGGTAATGATCTCTCAATAAATGGTGCCTTACATCAATGTGTTTGGTCCTAGAGTGAGACACAGGGTTCTTCGAGATATTTATTATACTAGTATTGTCCAAGTTGATTGACACGTGTCTAATGTCATATCCATAGTCCAAAGGAGTGTGTTTCATTAACATAATTTGTGCACAACTACCAGCAGCAATGTACTCTGCTTCAGCAGTAGATAATGATACAAAATTCTACTTCTTACTACACCAAGATACTATGGACTTTCCTAATAAATGACATGTTCTAGAAGTGCTCTTTCTATCCAACATGCAACCAGAAAAGTCAACATCTGAATAACTCATTAGCTCAAAGGGTTGTCCTTTTGGGTAAAACAAACCAAAGTTTATAGTATGTTTAAGATACTTAAAAATTCTTTTAATAGTAAGTAAATTCGATTCTTTTGGATTATCTTGAAATCTTGCACACATACACACACTAAACATAATATATGGTCAACTAGCAATAAGGTAAAGTAAGCTTCCAATAATACCTCTATAATTGGTTTGATCCACTGGTTTCCCAGTTTCATCTGCATCCAATTTACAAACAGTACTCATAGGAGTTTCACATTTCTTAATACTATCAAAACCAAAACGTTTTAAAAGATCCTTTGTATATTTACTTTGATTTAAAACAATACCATTTTCATTTTAAAACACCTGAAATCCAAGAAAATATTTAAGCTCTCCCATTAAACTCATTTCAAATTCATTTTTCATATTTTTTGAAAAATCAGTACATAATGAATGTTTAGAAGAACCAAATATAATATCATCAACATATATTTGAACTATTAAAACATCTTTATAATTTCTTTTAATAAAAAGAGTTGGATCAGCAATCCCTTTAGTAAAACTTTTGGAAATAAGAAAATTACTAAGTCTATCATACCAAGCTCTTGGAGCTTGTTTTAATCCATATAAAGATTTAGAAAGTTTAAAAACTTTATTTGGAAAATGAGGATTAATAAATCCAGGTGGTTGTTCAACAAAAACATCTTCAACAATAAAACCATTTAGAAAAGTACTTTTGACATCCATTTGATATAACTTGAATTTCAGATGAGCAACATATTCAAGTAAGACCCTAATGGATTCTAATCTAGCTACAGTTGCAAAGGTTTCCTCATAGTCTATTCCTTCTTCTTAACTATATCCTTGTGCAACTAGTCTAGATTTGTTTCTAACTATGTTTCCAGACTCATCAAATTTGTTTCTAAAAACCCATTTTGTGCCTATTGTTAAAGTGTCCTTAGGTCTGTCAACTAATTCCCAGACTTTGTTTCTTTCAAATTGATTTAAATCTTCTTGCATAGAAATTACCCAAAATTCATCATTCATAGCATCATTGATATCTTTAGATTCTAGATGTGACAGAAAATCTTGATGTTCAACCTGATTTCATAGAGAAGCTCTAGTCTGTGTCCCTCTATCAAGATTACCAACAACATCATCAAAAGGATGATTCTTTAGAATACTTTTTGATCTAGTAAAGGTAGGACAAGAAATTTCAGGTTCATCTATAGGTTCGTGTTCCATAGCAGTAGATTCTGGAATATGTCCAGAACTGGATGTTTTTACAGCAGGTTCTTTAGATTTATCATTAAGGTTCAGAACACTTATATCTTCTTCAATATTTTCAAGAGAGGTTTTAGGCTCATGTGGATCAGTTTCATCAAACTTGATGTGAATATATTCTTCCACACATTTTTTTATTTTATTAAGGACTCTATAGGGTTTTCTAGTTAAAGAATAACCAAGAAAAATTCCTTCATCACTCTTAGATGCAAACTTGTCCATATTATCCTTTGCATTAAGAATAAAAAATTTGCAGACAAAGACTCTAAAGTAACTACCTTTAGGTTTTCTATTATTCCACAACTCATAAGGGGTATTCTTAAGAACTTGTATAATTAAGAATCTATTAATAATATAACAAGATGTATTCACAGATTCAGCACAAAAGTAAATAGGCAAGTCATATTCATTGAGCATGGTTCTAACTATTTCTTGAAGGGTTCTATTCCTTCTTTCTACTACACCATTTTGCTGAGGTGTTCTAGGAGCATAAACATTGTGACTATAGCCATTTTGTGAGCAATAAGATACAAATTTATGATTTTCAAACTCACGGCCATGATCACTTCTTAGAGTTTTAATCTTAAGTCCACTAAGATTTTCAACAGATTTGGAGTATTTAACAAAATAAGAACAAGCTTCACTTTTGTGAGCTAAGAAGTATACCCAAGTATATCTAGAAAATTCATCTACTAGAACCTATACATAGTGCTTCCCATTTAAACTAGAAAATCTTGACGGTCTAAACAAGTCCATGTGAACCAACTCGAGAGGTTGAGAAGTTGAAACTTCTTTCTTTGATTTAAAAGAAACATTATGTTACTTTCCCTTTTGACAGGGATTACAAACTTTGTTATTTGGGAATTCAAGTTTAGGTAGGTCTCTAACTAAGTTCTTTATAGTTAGTTTTATAAGTGAATAGATGTTGCAGTGTCCTAATCTTCTGTACCAAAACCAAGACTCTTTAGGAAAATCATTTAGGCAAGTAACATTTTTCTCAGCTAAAGAATTTAAATCAACTGCATAAACATTTTCATTTCATAAAGCAGAAAATACTAAAACATTTTTTGAATGAAAAACATTACAAGCATCATTTTCAAGCTTTACATTAAATCCATCATCACATAATTGAGAAATAATTAATATGTTATACTTAAGTCCATTAACAAATAAAACTTTAGAAATTAAAATTGAATCAATGTTACCAATTTGGCCTAGGCCGATGATCTTTCCATTAGAATTATCACCAAAGGTGACATGGACTCCATTAACCTTTATTAAACTTTTTAAACATCAATAATATCCAGACATATGTCTTGAACATCCACTATCAAAGTACCATACTTTCTTGTGAGAACTCTTTAAGCATGTTTCCTACAAAATAGATTTAGATAGGGAATGATTTTGGTACCCGGATCTTCTTGGGTCCAGAAAGGTTAGAAATCAAAGCTTTATGTACCCATATTTTTCTTATGGGTATCATATAATTTATAGAATCAAAATATTTTGAAAGATAAACTTTATTTTACCTATAACCATATGAATAACTGGTTGAAGAATATGAATTTCCAGAACTAGAATAAGCAGAATTTTGTCCATACTTAGGAATAAATCGAGTTTTAGTGAACTGTCTCTGTCCAGGTTTGTATCCCAAACCAGTAGTGTATTTAGGTGAAAATTTTTTACCTAAAATTTGAGTAAGTGTGTCTTTTCCATTTGTAAACTTCTCTATGTCTTTTCTAAGTTTCTCATTTGACATTTTCAGTTATGTATTTTCCTTTAACAATTGAGCATTCTTCTCTTTTTAAATAGTAAGTTCAGTTTTAATAGTAGTAGTGAGAGAATGCTGTTTCTTTAATGATTTATATTTATCCTTAAGTCCATTACATGTCTCCTCTAGCATATTACAGTATTCAAATAATTCTTTACTAGTCATGTTTTCAGAATCAGAATCAGATTCTGCATCATCTTCAGAATAATAAGAATTTAAAATAGGAGTATCTAAGGTTACCTCAGATGTATTGGTCATGAAACACATGTTGGCATGATTCTTCTCAGAATCAGAAACTTCAGATTCACTTGTGATATCTTTAGATGCACTACAGGTTTCTTTCATAGCTTTCTTGTACTTCTTGTCCTTATAATCATATTTCTTCTTGACTTTTAACTTTGGACAATCATCCTTGATGTGTCAGTTCCTTTTACACTCATAGCATAATATTTCATCATTCTTGTCAGCTTTCTTCCAATCCTTCTTTTTGTGTCCCTTGCTGTCATACTTTCCTTTGTAGTTGAATTTTCGGAAGAATTTCATCTTCCTATAAAACTTCTTGAATCTCCAGGCTATTTGAGGCATCTCAGTATCACTATTTGAATCAGAATCTTCACTGGTTGAACTCTCAGTAGTTATTTGCATTTTCTTCTTGTATTTACTCTTAGAGGCAGTAGAATTGAAAGCTACAGATTTTCACTTAGGTTCATCATCTTCCTCCTTATTCACCTTGATTTCTTCCTAATATATCATTAATTTACAAATAATCTCCATTACTGGCAGTGCTCCAATGTCACATGACTCTCTGATTGAGATAGAGGTGCCTCTCCATCGTTCTGGCAGACATCTCAGCATCTTTATAATTTGTTCCCTAGGTGGAACATCTTTTCCAAGTGAACTCATTGTATTGACTATCTCATTAAACATGAGATACATATCAGAAATAGGTTCATAAGTTTTCATTTTAAAATTGTCATATTTAATAGTATAAGTATTAAATATCATTTCTTTAACATTGATTGTTACTTCATTAGAAGCACCCAAAGTATCCCATATTTCAAAGGCAATTCTACAATAAGAAATTTGATTAAACTCTTCATCTCCTAAAGCACAGTACAGAGCATTCATAGATTTACAATTATTATTGTAAGTAGCCTTTGTAGGTTTATCCCAGGTTGTTCTTTTAGTTTCTGGAATTTTATATTGAGACTCTATAGCAGTCCAAATATCAAAACCCATGCTTTTTAAATGAATTTTCATTTTCAGCTTCCACTGGGAATAGTTTGTTTCATTGAAGAAAGGTGTACAGTTAGTAGAAGCACCCTATAGTCTATTATCCATAACTAGATTTTAGAAAACAGGTTTAAAGAGATAAAATTTAGAACTAACAGAAATTTAGGAACTTTAAAGATGAAACTAAAATCATAGTTCCAAAACAGAGTATTTAAAAAATCCTTGAACAAAAACAATCCTCTGATACCAAATGTTGGTCGGAGTGGATACTCAAGAGGGGGGGGGGGGGTTAATTGAGTTCTAATTAAAATTTTTGTTAAAAAATATTTCTCTTCGAATCCCCCATTTAAAAAACAAAGTTAAGCTGCAGTGAATCTATATAGAGTGTAAAGGTTCAATTAGTTTCTCAAAGATTGATTAGGTTTCAGTTAACTTAATTTGAAGATTAAATTAACTTTTGAAACTAACTTACTGATTTTCAATAAGTATAAAAACTTTCTAATTTAACTATCAAAGTATCTTTAAAATAGTTCAGTATTTAAAAGCAATAGCAGTGGATTATGTAAAATAAATATGTAGTACTTATAGACTTAATATAAAAGCACATCAAAGTTAACCAAGAGGTTCAGTCTCAAGATGATACTTACTCCTCTCAAAAATTTATATAAATTGATCCACACCCTGGATCGGGGGTAAACAACAGTATACTACTGTCCACGTACAAAGACCTCTACCAAAGTTCTTTGTGAAAAAAAACAACAGCTCACAATCTGTTCAGGTCTTACTCTACCCCAAGCACCATCCATAGTGGGAAACAAAAGAGTTATGGAGTTTGAGTGAGGATTTAAGAATCATAAAGTTTAGCACAGGAGACAGTGTGTGTAAAATAAACAGGGTACACACACTGCTCAAAATATAACGATAGAATCACTAAGAGAAGTACTATTGAGTTAAAAATGATTTAGTGATTATCAGTGCAGCTCTGGACTCATTTGGTTTATCAGAAAAGATTCTAAGTCATTCTCTCGTTTTTCTCAGAAAACAGAGTGTCATGTTCTTCATTGATTCTTGGTCCAGCTTAGCAGCCTGAGTACATGAAATTTTTGTTGTCGTTCATCACTCAAGATGCATCTTGTGTTCTCCTCTAGAATAAATTTATTCATGTATGTCCAGGATTCTTGGAGTATGGATGTAGACTAGAGAAAAATGGTCCACATTTGAATGATGTTCAGCTCTTGCCTCTTTCACCCTTCATGTATCTTCTTAGTGCCTCTTTGTGTAATATACATCACCCGTAGTGCTTTCGAGGAGTGTGTTATTCATCTCTCAATTTCCGATGTTCTCTTACGGTTCCCTGACATGCAACATAAATCATTAAATAACATTAACTACATTAAAATCATCAAATGTAACCGTTAGCTACATAAATAAATAGTTTGAAGAGTATAGGGTTTGACTGGTTGGTCAAGCATTAGTAGCGTTCTTATTGGTAGACGTGCACGGTGGACTTTGTGTCTCAGAACCTTCCATTGGTAGCTCTTTTGAACTTGCATCGGTAACCCATATACCAGTGACTTTAGTTCCATCGGTAGCTCTTGTTATCGGTAGCTGTTGCTCCATCGGTAGTTGTCTCATCAGTAGTCTATCGGTATACTTATACTGTCAGCAACCTTCTATCAGTAGTTCGATATATTGGAGACTATACTTGTATAGGTAACTATCTGTGAACTGGCTCTATTGGTAGAATTCTGTCTATCGGTAGACTTCTGGTATATTTGTCAGTTGGTATCTTGGTAGACTGGTTCTATCAGTATACTCCCTCATATCGGTAACTCTGGTTTGTGATTCAGTACTCGTATCAATAGGCTTTCTCAATTGGTAACTATTGGTGAACTTTCACATCAGTAGCTCGTATGTTCTATTGGTAGACTTTGTTTCTGCTTACCAGTAACTCTATTTATATCATTGACCTTAGTGTATCGGTGAATCTGTCTATCGGTAGACTGAGTACCGGTAGGTCTGTACCAGTAGCTGTAACACTTGTCTGTTTTATGAAAAACACATCTGAATGGGTTAGAATAACTCCAGAACTTATATAAACATGGATAAACATGGATTAACATATCTCAGAGATCATTTTAATATTATTATCATCTTGATACCATATTAATACACATAAAAACATTAGATTTATATTATAAAATTATATGAAAGCATAATTGGGATTATCAAAACATGTGAGGTCAACAAAATGTATATAATTATAAATATAATACATAAATTTATTTTTTAAATATATTTATTATAATTTTATAATTATTTATATAAATATATATATATATATATATTTATAATTAAAAATTAATATATTTATTAAGTATTTATATAGAATTTTATATAATTATATAATTACACTAATATACTAATATATAAATATATACATATATTTATAAATATAATAAATATATTTACTATAATTTTATAATTATTTAAATAAATAAATATTTCTTTATAATTATATTGAAAAGGTTTGAGCATGAGTTGGAACACCAACTCACCCACCAAAATTATTAGAAAAAAGTACAAGAAACACAAAGGAAAATGAGATAAAAATAGGCAAAATATTCTCACAACAAAAGGAAAAAGATATCACATCCTGCCTCTCCCACTAGAACCCATGTTATTAAGAAATCAACCTCTTGGATGTTGACCTCTATGCCATGTTTTTGGTAGCACCAAATTAGCATTTTATGAGTCATAGTAATCCAAAGAGATTGGGAAACACTTTTATTGCCAACAAAGATCCTGATAATCCAGTCCAATATTAGCTCAAAAGCCACCCTTAGGGTTAATTGATAACAAATTCTGTACCATGAGGAAATCCTTGTAACAAAAAATGTCTGGTTCCATCCTAGGGAAGGTGGGTTCAATGTATAAATCAAACCAATTGGGAATCTCTTTAGTAATTCCCTATGGAAGTCTTTCACCCTCATAGTCCTCTGTGTGAGTTTTAAATTTTTTTCCTTTTTATCTTCACACTACATGATAATGGCCTTTCCAAAGTTGTCATATAGATTTTTCATGAGTTCGGAAAATTGTGTCGGATAGGACAAAACCATATTTTCCATCTTTGAAATCATCCGTCTTCCGCCCTTTCCTTGAGGGCCACCCGATACTTTAGGGTGATGAATCCTCTTCCACTACTTGGGATACTATCAAGAGTCATCTATTATCAAAACATCTTCCTTGGGAATGAGTTGAGAGTTGTCACCCAACATGTCATGATGGACATGTGAGGACATCCAATATTGAGAGTCTCATTCCATAACATCACCATGAATATTCCCTTGCAGTTGGGACCTGTCTAGGCTCAAATGAGGTAACCTGCATACTACCAATTGCTGCCAAGGACTATTCCTCAGCAACCTACACCATCATCAAATTTTCATTTGAGACAGTGTCCCCATAAATTACCACAGTTCCAGACAGAATGTCGGTATCACCCCCTAATGAATAGTTCCAACTATTGGGGTGGTTCGTAACATCCCTTGATCACCCTCTTATCCAAGATTCACAGCAGAGAATTCCTCAGACCCAGCTACCATCATGACCTTTTATGAAGGTGGTGTTTTACCTAGCAATTAGATTTCCCCAGCACACCAAAATTGTTTCTTACCTTAATGGTCACTTTTTGACAGGAAATGCCCATCCGGCATCTTTTCATGATCATCCATATGGCATTCTAAGGCTTCCATCATATCATTTCTAGTACCCTCCTCATGAAAAGATTTAGTTCCATCCAATAGACCTGTTACTTCATCTAATTGAGAAACCTCAAGAAAACCTTCCTTGACTGCGGGTCATTATGAAGGGACTTAGGTGAGGTGTGGACCTCCTGATAAACCTCATTCTTTAAATTCTCATTCCTACCATCCATAACCTTTGGTAAACCTCTGTCAACATCCTATAGTTGGACTTCTACTTTTCTGTCAGTCATGGACCCTCCTACATCCTGCCTTCCTACCTTACACCATCATCTGCAGGAAAATTAAATTTTCACTACTCCAAAAATTAGGAATGATACTTACAATTGGATCATTTCTGACCCCTAAAACACTTCTCCTTATCATTCCCAATATAATAAAAAATATATACAAAATCAAGTAAATTCTCATATTCGATTGAAAATTCAAATTTGAATTCCTATACAATAAGAAAAACAATTTCAACTACAGGAGAGAAGAGATAAAATTCAACAAGTTTACATGAAAATTTAGCAAACCAATAAGCTTTAGTCTCCTTATAAACATTATGGTATTGACCACTAAAAATTCAACATAATAAAGGATGTTAGGTTTCTAGATGAACCAATTGAGACTCGTGACTCTGATCGAAGACTAATTCATTGAAAGTATTACATTTTCCAAATCAAAACATGGATCCCAATCACGAAACTCTGATGATCCCATCTTAAGGGATATGAAACCAAATCACTAAGCTTTAATTATCATATCATGTGAAGGGAATATGATGTGATAAAAACCCCACAACACCACTATGTTCAGAAAGTGGAAAACCATAACCACCCAAAAGTACAACATTTATGACCTGGAGATCTACACATTATGGAATATAAACCCATTTAGAGAATTAAAATCCCACATCATAATAGACCAAAGGCCTTCAGACACCTGCACCAATTGGTTTAGTCTCATATGATAACTGCCAACTATGAAGACCCCACGTACCTGATCACATCAATGCGGATGGCCGACAACACTCCACTTGAGGAAATAATATAGATGGAATTTTGTCAACTTTTGTGTCAACAAAACATTCACTAGAGGATGTCACTATTCCCTTTGTCACTGTCTCTCATAAAAACATGGTCATCTATGATTTCTATCTTCAGAGGTGTTGATGTATGCACATCATCAGGGGAACTTTATCACAATTAGTGTTCCATACCACTAATAGCCTGTGGTGATTGAGAGTCTCACCCATCACACCCATACCACCCCTGGTCATCATGCAACTATCATCATCATCATCATCACATACAAAAATTAAACACACATAGGCCCTTCATTTAGCATATCGTATCTCCAAATTCATATTCATGTCATCCCCACATTGGATTCCCAATTCATGTCATAGATGACAGCCCTTGTCGATAGGATCTCTAGATTATGATTGACCCACTCCCTGTGATATCCATCCATCCATGTAACAAGGTCATCAATGAACTTATCCCGAGGTCATATCTCCACAACCCCTGGTCATCACCTACTTCTTGCATCTTAAGGTCCTTCGCTACAGATGTAGTTGGCCAATTCTTGAGCATTTTCATTGGCCACATCCCAAGTGGTCACGTCCACACATCAATAGCTACTTCACATCCTAAGGTCACACTAGCCTACGAATGAAATCCATTTCCACTAATGAATAGACCACCCTTCTTCCAAGACACTATCCTACCACCACTAGTGTCCCATATCCACCTTTCTGCTCGCTAATGGCTATACCCGCAACCAAGGCTATTGATGCCAAATGAGGTCATTGTTGTACACCAGAATCATCGCCATCCTGATGCCAACCTACCCTCATTGTCAACTCAAGGTCTTCACAGACAAAACCCACATCTCCTAGCTTCTTTTTTTTGCATAATATGAGATCTTTTACAACCATCCATGCCTATTGAGTAATCGATCTATGCCCCACGGCCCACCATCACTGTCCACCTCCATCAGGGTGCCATCTCCAACCATCGCTATCAAGACATCATCATCAACTTCCATAAAACATCTATATATACATATAAATAATGCATAAACATATATTCACATATAAATGAATATAATAAATTAGTTCAAATATCACATACTAATAACACATCATTTATATTTATACAATTGTATGAATTATTGAAATATATATCAATATATCACATTTAAATTAATTATATACATGCATTTTTCTATTAAAATATATAAATAAACATTAGTTTTTTAATGTAAATATGATAATATATATATAATATTTTTTATTAAAAGTTTTTATTAGAACTAATAAAGTCATTAATAAATATGAACCATTAATAACACTAAAAAAAGTTCTAATAAAGGAGACACTTTTATCGTCTCTTTTTTCAACACTGATAAAAGTTACCTTTATCAGAGCTTTTAGCCAGATATAATAAAGGTTACCCTTTTATGAATAATTTTTTAGTGTGGATAAAACCAAACATTTCCTAAAGAATAATCTATTTTAGTGAAAAACACAAAATTCAATTAATTCATAATGATTATGCATTGCATTGTTCATACACGATGCTTAACATAGTCAAATATGTTTGAATCCCTTTTATTCAATAAGTGAAACCCCTAGTTTGTGATGTTATGAGAATTTTAAGTATCATTTATTCTGTATGTGGTTTGTGTTGGTTTTGGGGAGGATCACCTTTCCTTGGGAGTGGGTGTGGTAATATAGGGAGATGGGTGTGGGTTTCCCTTTGTGTGGGGAACACCACCCCTAAGCCTATAATCATTTTGTTGGTCATGGTGCATAGAATAAGGGTAATCCACATTTTAATTCTTTGTGTTTGGGTAACCCAACATGGAATAAGTGTAGATTCCAGTCATGTGAGGGAGGTTTTAGGCTCACATCAAGGAAAATTTTAGTCACATCATGGTGATTTGATCTCGTGTGAGGGTGAGATGAACTTCATCAAAGGCTCACTCGACTTATTTTGATCTTGTGTATGGGTGACTAGATTTGGTTTTTTGGGGATGAGGTGCACAAAAACAAGGGAAATGGACAGGGAGGTTGTTTAGATGGGTGTTTTAGTTAGGGACGGTCACCTATTAGAAATGGGGACCCTTAGGGTAGTCGTGGCCTTCAGTATGGTCGGTAAAAATGACCAAGAATATGCCCGAAGGTAATAAGGTGCATATAAAAAGTATATGGACTAATGATTTACAATTATCTACCAATAATTGATATAACTATGTCATTTTTGGTGAATCACAACCTCGGTAAAGGCATTGGGATCTTAACATAATGAATTTTAAGCACAAGTAATTATTTTTTTATGGAACTGAAAACTATTTCCCTTTTATCATTCACACATTCTTTTAAAGTCATTATGAATGTTGATCACCAAATTTTTAGTACTATAGTGGAAACCCAACAATTCTTTTATTGTCCTGACGATCACTACAATGACGTTCCTACTATGCATGAAGTAGAGCTCAATCTGGTTGCTTAGATCGAGAGTCTATATCTCCATGAGGTGGGATAGGAAAGAGATTATCTCAATGAACGAAAAATGAATAGTTACCAGGTGAGAGTCTCTCTCCCATATATAGTGAGTTATAAAATTAGTTAGAAACTGAATATTTATTACTCACTAAATAATCCATAAATGACTCCTCATGACTACTTTATTGACTTATAAACATCATTTATATTTTTTTAACATTATTCTAACATAGTAAATATATAATGTGTTAAAGTGATCTATTAATTCAGCTCTTCATTCCCATAAATATTAAACAACCACTGAATATTAATATAATATTCATTCATATAATATTTTCCATTTATTTACTTTAATACATGTAAATAAATTTAATAAATAAATTCAATACCAATTTTTATAAACATTAATAATATGAATTTATTAAATTCTAGGTGATCGATACTTTTTGAACATCACTAAAACCCCAGTGGTGGGGCCCACCATGTCCTATATTAACATTCATCATAATAGGGAAAACTTGTGAATATGCATAGTGTGTGACCCTTTAATACCTTATCTCAAAATAATTGAATACTCTTTATAGGACAAAATCAGAATCTAGAAACCCATAAAGGACCCTAAAGAAATAAAGAGTTTTCATAGTAAAGAAAACATTCCTAAAAACACACATCATGTAATAAAATATCTTTGTCTTGTGAAATATCATAAAGAAGGATTCACACATTATTTCATCATCCTTTCTTGATTTATTATTTTCTTACCGTAATATAAGGGATTACCTTATTCTATCATGTCCATAGATTTAGTGAAGACACTACCATCGAGATCAACTTGGTTTTAGATATATTTTCTTTCAAAATTGAAAAATTATTTCTTGATTATTCAATCAATTTCATTCCATCAGTGACACACCCAAAACGAGCTATCTATCTATACATTCAATGCCATATATTTTTTCTTTCTTCAATGTACGTGATAAAATGATATACATTGACTACAATCTAATTTCAGTACACTATTACATGTGCTCGAAAATAGGAACTACCAATGACACCCGCAACATGTGATTTTCCTATTAGTGGGCTAGTCCTCATGATCTTATAAACACAAGATCACTAATTATGAACTACATAATAATAAGTCTCAATGATTATGATCCCCCAACACCTGATGTCATCCTTTGTGCCCAATAAAAATGATGTATTTAGAACATAGGAAATATATTTAAGATTAATTTTATAGTATCTCAAGGTTATAATTATAGTATGAGAGCTTCTATAACATTTCTATATGACAAATAATCTGTGGAAATGACCATGTAAATAGTGGAATAAAAAATGGAAAAAATATTATGGTATGTAAGAATCAGGAATAACTCACAGTATACAAGATATAATAATAAAAAGGAACTATTTAATTGGGTCTACGGAACCCACTATTACAATAAATCCACTTAAACCAGATCCAACTTTCTAACAAACCTTATTATCTCTAACATGATAAGATCATGTTTCTGCTAAGTTATGGATTTAGTTATTGGGTATACAACACCTCTACTGCATGGATACTCTTCTATATGTAAATTCACCTCCTTGAGTAAAACTCCTCAAGATATGATATCCCTGAGTATGTTCCTTTTTATACTATCAAAACATGACATATTGACTAGTACAAATAATAGAATTATTATAATTTATATTATGATAAAACATTACTTCCTAACTGGGATTTCAAGAACATGAAAAAATCATTGAGTATTTAACATTTCTTCTTTAGCCACTGCAAAATATGAAATGTAGTTAACATTTGTAGATATGGATACCACTGGATTTAATGATAATCTCTGGCTCGTTATCTTAGCCTTACTGCAATATTAGGTCATATTTATCCAAAGGAAGACTAGTATGTGTACTCTTAAAACTAGTGTCTATCCATCTCTATGTACTAAAAAAATACGTCTTATACTCTCTCAAGAACAATTAGAAAGTTCTAACTCATTCTCACGAAGTTATCCTAAATATAACTAATATTTTTTCTACCATTAAGCATATGTTGGAAATATCATATATCATACATAACATGGAATATGTGATAGATATATTTCTAGTTCTTATGGAATTATACTAACATCTTTAATCTCCTAATTTGACCCACATATGTATTATTGGAGGGATTTATTCCATGTGACATTGGTAAAAATTATCACTAAATTTTTTCCAACTTTTATTTCATCGATACCTTTTCAGTATGTACTTTTAACTTGGTATAAGAAACCATTAGATCTACCCTTGTAGACCTCCTTCCCCATAACATAGGCTACTATTTTAAGTAAATATTTGGAGAGTTACTTTAATTATGGGTCTTATGTAACAACCTAGTTAATGATAGAATAAATCATTTTCATATTTATTAATATGAATTAGACATTTATATTAGTTATAAAAATATCATGTTATTTTTATTTGAAAAAGGAAATAGTTTCAATTAAACATTTTCTTTATAAGATTTTATTAAATGTTTAATTTTATAATTTTATAAATTTATAATTTTAATTTGAAAAAATTAATATAATTTCTCAAATAATAATATCAAAATTTACATTGGGTGTAATTTTAGTATTTTTTTGGAAAATATTGACATTTCAGCGAATAGTGGAAAATACCTATTTTTGTAAAAAGTATTTTCTTTTTAATAAATTAAGTAATTTAAAATTCTAAATATATTTTTTATATTATTTCAATTAAAATAAGTATTATATAGTTTTATTTAATCCAATTAATTACTTTTTAATCAATTTTATATTTTTTAGTATAAGTTTGTTCTTGTGTATAAAATGGGTTTTTCTAAAACAAAAAAACTGCATAATGTTTCTCTATTTTTATTAATTAAAATAATCCCTAATGGGGAATGTTTTAAATTAAATTTATGGATTATATATCAATAAATATTAATTATGATATATATAATTATTATTATTATTCATATAGTTAATCTAGAATTATCTTTTGCTAAAAAAATCTCTTTTTAAAAAAACCCTCTTTTTCACAGCATCTGTAGGATTTATATTAAATTAAAATTTTCCAATTATGTGAATTGAATTTGAAAAAATAGATTAAATATATGTAATAAAATTAATTAATAATTTATAATAAGTTCAACTTAATTTTTTTACCAACATTAGTAGTGAATGTAGTAAAAATTAATTACTGCGGTTAAGGTAAAAATGTGTTTATCGGGGTTAAACAAAAATGATAAGGTTAAATATGACCTAAAAACATGCCTAAAAACAATTTTATGGACATATTTCAACCATTTCACTTATATAGTTCAATAATGGTCCATTTTGACCTTTTGGAAATATGAAAAACATGGGAGCACTCAATTATTTTCAAAAATACCAATTGTGTCCTCTCCCCCACTTATAAAAGTCCACCCCTCTCCTCCTATATTCACACCATCAAACATATTTATACCAAAACAATAACTGCCCAAATCTATTACAAAATTACTCCAATAATATGATAATCCTTATTTTTTGGTATAAATCTATCCTAGAAAGGCCTTTGGTGCAAACATATCCAGGATACCCGAAGAAGTGGTAATGTTCTTCAACGAGCATTTTTATTTTATTTTTTTCACAAACTAATTAAATTATTATTAAACCATGATTATATAATAATATCAGTATATTCCATTTAATTATATGTTATTATTTTAATTTAGTAACCTAAATATTTCCCTATTCCATCAAATGGGTTACAAAATCATCATTTGTGTGTATAGTGGACTACAGCCTCACAAACCAATGTCATTTGTTTTTCCGTTACCGCCTATCATGGTTGAGTATGAGGATTTATCTAAAGTTTATATTTAATATTTATAAAATACGTATAAATATTGATTAATTATATCCTATATAACTTTTTACATTATATACCATAGTGAATATGATAATTTCACTCATGTGTACAATGGACTACCGCCTCGTGGAACGACACCATTCGTTTTTCACTAACACATTACATGCATGGTAATAAGTGAAATGATTATGAATATATGCGACATAAATGAAATTATTTTGATATGAATGACATATTTATTATTATTTAAATATAATATATCATTTTCTTTTTTACCTTTTCACTCATTGAAAAAAGTGATAACGTCGTTTGTGGACGTGTGGACTACTGCCTCCTCAGAGCAATGTGATTCCTTTTTTTCATCGCTACATCACAATTATTATATATATAAGTTTATATAATTAAATAATATAGCATTTATGTTATTATTATAATTCTATAAAGATAATTTTTACTTAACTTATTTCAATAATGATCGTTGAAAAAATGTAAACGTTACTCATGTGTATGTATGATCTACCGTCTCCATGATCGTAACATACTTTGTTAATCCAAATAAATTATCATGATTGGACTTAAAAGTATAATTTATGAAAATATATGATAATTATTTCATGGATTTTTAAATAATGACCTATATGACCATAGTCAACCTACTGAATTCATTTTTGACACACAAGCCGAATATGGTCAAAACATCTGACGTAAAATTAATCGATTAAGTAATTGAATATAAATGATAATAAGTGAAATAAAAGTATTAATAAACATTAAAAATTTTATAATTCATGTAAATAATTAATATATGTTTATTATTCAGGAAGATATAGACACACGTGATTAGTGAGACTCAAGGTAAGGGACTTCATCTCAATTTTCTTTCGTCGAGACATATTTTGATGATATATATTATTTTATGAGGTGTATATATAACCTCTTATAAGTGTTGTATGAATAATTTATCTATTAAAATGAAATTTACTATTTTTCTAATCTTATTATTTTATGGTTTCTTCTGATTTAAATATTTCCAAAGTAATAATGGATTTTCTTCAAAATAAATTTTATTTTAAAATTTTCCCTCAAAATATATTTTCATTATGTGTAAATATTTTTAAGATGATTTTTGAAATGTTTTATATGGACATAAGAGAACTATAAATTCAATTGAATGTCAATTTTACTTTATTTAGAAGGTTTTCAAAATGGTTATTTTTTATATGTTTTAACCAAAATATTTTGACAAACAAAATATGGAATGTTCTGTTTTTAAAGTATACGGTGACAATGAATTTTCTTACAACTATTAATTTAATTTGATTTATAGATTCCTTTAAAATAATAAATGTTTTCTTAAATGAAAAACCCGCTTTCCCTTTTTTTGGTATTTTGGTAAAAAATGGTTTTTTCAACAGAAAACTGTATTTTTTATTGAAAATGGGATTTTGAAAAAAAATGGTATTTTAATATCTAAACGTGATTTTCATGTGAGTTTAAAATATATTTTCAAAGGATAAAATAGTTTATTCATGTTGTGGTTCTTAGAAATTATATATGATGGGTGGACCTAGATAACACCAAGTGGCCCCATTATAACTTAAATAATGGGTGCACTCAGATAACACTCTAATTTATTGGGTAATGAATATATTATTTGAAGAATTATATTAGGGGTTGGTCATATGGTTATTACAATTTGTAAGGGTTTTGTAATGGTTTTATGAGATGATGTAACAAGTTACCTATATGCCTTTTCTATGCATTCTAATGAGTTTTCATGGAATTAATTTGCTTTCAAAAGGCAAAATAAATGATATTTTTAAAGGATTATAATTACCTTTTTGGTTAAAAAGTTGTGTTTTTTATGAAATGGGGTTTCATGGTTTTTCTTTTTTTCACTAGACTGAAGTTTTTATTCATTTTTATGTCCCTTAATTTTATTTTTGTGCTCATCCCTCATTTTAAAAAAAATATCATAGGATTTAAGGATGGGTAAGGGAAGGTAAGAAGTCATGTTGAAAGATGTAAATATTTTTCATTAAAATAAGTCATGGTTTATTTTAAAAGTTTTATATTATGGGAAAAATTGATACTAATTAGACGTGTCCATGTTATATTTTATGTTTTTTATTCAAGAGTTATGGAATAATTATCTAAAAATCTAAACCTGAAAGATACAAAAATATAAGATAATAAATTATTGAATTAAAACTAAATATTATGTAATGTTTATGTTTGGGTACTTATAGTTGGTATCAGGAGTTAATTTATAATAATTTAGATGTTATGATAATGTTAATACCATGGAATTGAAATATTTTACCTTATAATATCATTAAAATAGAATTTGGATATTACCATGATGATTCTTCTAAACTATGTAGGTTTATAATGGTTTTCCATAGTGGAAATAGGGAAGTTGTATTGGGAAGGAATTGAAGGGAATGTATCCTTTCAAATCAGCATCCTGTAGTGTTTTGAATTTGAAACTATTAGTTTGTTGTAGTGATGGATCAGTTGAAACAAGAAATACATGGTGGTGGATTCTATGCCATAGAGGAACCTGATCTACCATGAAGGAAGATGTCTGTAGTGGATAATTTTTTATGGAAACATTCCCCATATCTCAGTGGATAATTTGAACCTATGATATCCAAAGGATGAATTAATTATTTTGAGAAGATATTTGATGTAATGGGATATATGGAACATCAAGTTGTAAATCTTACTGTTTATCATTTTGAAGGTGAATCTAATTGATGGTGGTATTTGGTTAAGAATACGTGATGAAAAGATGATATTTATGCTATGGAATAGGAAATATTTAAGGATATTTTTCTAGAGAAATATTTCTCTAAGGTTTTTTGAATATATATGGAAAAATTCCTATAATTAATGTTAAAAAGAAGAATATTCTATGGATTTATATGAAGAAAAATTCAAAAGATTATCCAGGTATACACTAAACATTATTTAAGACAGTAATAGTAAATTTAATAGATTTTACTTAGGATTAAAACAAATTATACAAAGATATTTGACCACATGATAATTTAAAAGTGATGAGAAACTTATTCATTGTGTTGAAAAAGTTATGATATTTTTTATGAATCCTATGTGACTCAAGATGATGAAATTAAGAAGTGGTTAGGATGGTAGGTGATGGGAAAAAATACGACAAATAAATATTTAAGAAAGAAAATAAAGTTCCCATCGAGTGGTATGTTTGGTAAAAATCACCCTAGAGAATGTCTTATGAAGTCAGGGAAGTGTTATCGATGTAGAAAGATTGGAAATGTTTCCCATGATTGAATGTAAAATAATCCAAAATAATAAAATAATAGGGTAACCAATATCTATCCAATGAAAATATGTTTTAGTTTCAATGAGTTGGTTTATTATGGAAATGTGTTCCCAAAAGTTAGTAACTTTGGCTAGAAATCATGATTATCATAAGAAAAAGGGTGTGGCAAAATATATTGCTACTTCTATGATCGATTTTTGGATATCAAATTATGTGGTGAAGGTTATGTTACTAGTTTTTATGAATTATTACAATACCCAGTTTGACTATGGATCTTCACATTCTTTCATTTCGGATAATTTTTCATGTAAATTGGTTACATCACCTCATGAGAGTAAGATATACCATTTGGTTAAAACACTAGGGGGATGTATTAAAGTATCAATGATATATAGAAATATTCCTATTATTATAAGTGGGATGGAAATTCCTAAAAATGTTTTTGAAATGGACATATTAGTGTTTGATTTAATTTTTGGTTGGATTGGATTTCAATTTATAATGATATGATATATTTAAGAGGTATTAAAGTTGTGTTAAATGATTCCATTCCTTTCATAACTTAACATTAATATGAGAAATTTATTATAGATGTTAGTGAAAGTTACTTAACTTGTATTATTGAACAGAAAAAAACTGTTAAAATTAGTGAAGTTCTAGTAGAAAATCAGTATATGGATTTATTTCTTGATGATTTCCTTGGTGTTATTCATGATCGGAAGTTTTAATTTTATGATAACTTAGAACCATATTCAAAGAATATTTCCATACTCCCGTATCAAAGGGATCAAGTGGAACTTTTAGAATTGAAAAAGCAATTGCATGAGTTATTAGATAAATGTTTCATAAAACATAGAACTTCACTATGAGGTGATGCTATCTTGTTTTTTTAAATAAACAAGGTTAAATGATAATTTTCATTGACTATAGAGATCTGAATAACATCACTGTTAAAAAAATGTATCCTCTACCTCATGTCAATGATTTTTTTGATCAGCACCAGGGAGCACATTATTTTTTGAAGTTTTACTAGAGTTCAGTGTACCATTAGTTGAAAGTGATGGAGATAGACATCCCGAAGACTATTTTCTAGAATAGATTTGGGAATTATGAGTTTGTAGTTATAGAATTTGTGTTATCTAAGGCACGTATTGTATTTATCAACCTTATGAATAGATTTTTTCATGTTTTCTTGGAAAATTTTGTGGTGGTGTTTATTGAGGGATGTTTTGGTATATTCTACAAGAAAATATGAACATGAAAGAAACCCAAGGATTATTTTTAAAACCTTAAATGAAATTAAATTATATGGGAAATTTAGTAAGTCTGAATTTTGGTTGCGAAAAATTTCATTCTCTGCAAATATTTTTTCTAAAGAGGGTATAACTATTGACCTTTCTAAAAAAAGATGTTGAAGAATAGCCAAAACCCAAAAATATAATATAGATTTATTATTTTCATGGATTAGTTGGTTACTACCCATGATTTTCTGAAAACTATTCTTGTTTTTCAAGCCTACTAACAAAGATATCTCAAAAAGGAGTTAAATTCTCCTGGATGAAAGAGTGTGGTGATTTTTTCAGGAACTAAAAAAACGTTTGGTGAATTCTAATGGTTTTCCCCTACCTTTCGAAAATGATGAATTTGTCATCTATAATGATGATTCATTCAAAGGACTTGGTTGTTTCCTAATGCAGATTGATCAGGTAACTGCTTATGCTTCTTTTCAGTTGAAACCATATGAGTTAAATTACCCTACACATGATTTGTAATTAGCACTGTGGTTTTTTTATTTAAAAAATTGGTGTATTCATTTGTGTAGATTAAGGTGTTAAATATATACTGATCAGAAAATCTTGAAGTATATATTCACTCAAAAAGAACTGAACATGAGAGAGAGTGAATATGGTTGGAATTGATCAACGATTGTGATTCTATGACTAATTACTAGCCTTGAAAAATAAACAATGTGGTTGATGCTTTGAGTCTACAAAATAATTCTACATTAATAATTCTACTTTTAGAACATGAAACTTTGGTTAATTATTTAATAAATTTTGGCCTATAAGTTTTTGATGAAGGAATATTCTCTCTTTTGTTTCTGGTTTCAATACTGTCAAATCTGTCAGAATGTATTAAGAAATCTCAGAAGGAATATAAATATTTTCAAGAAAAAGTAAAACACCTTAATGAGGGTATGTTTCCTAATTTTAATATTGATCAAGAATGTTTTCTATGATTTGGAAAAATATTATACATTCCTTTTTTTCCTTGTAGAGTAAAGAGTTATTGAGTGAAGCTCATATTTCTCTATCTTCCATTCATCCGTGAAACACTAAGATGTACAAAGACATTCATGGGTATTATTAGCAGGATATAATTAGAATAGATATTTCTGAATTTAATTATAATTGTTTTACTTATCAGTAGGTTAAAGTATAATGACAATTAAAAAAGGTAATTCTTCAACCTTTTCTAGTTCCATAGTGGAAATGGGAAAATATATCCATGGATTTCATGGTGGGATTGCCAATGAAATCAAGTGGTAATAATGTGATTTGAGTTATTGGTGATAGATTAACTAAATCTACACATTTCCTTACCATTAGAGATACGATGTCTATAGATTATATTTCTCAAATTTATCAAAAAGATAAAGTCAAGTTACATGGACTTCCTCTCTCCATTGTATTAGATCATGATCCCAAGTTCACATATAATTTTTGGAAAGGTCTTTAGAATTCATTGGGAAGTGAGTTAAATTTTAGTTAATATTTTCACCCTAAATCCAATGGAAATTATGAGTGGATAATTCAAACCATGTAAGATATGATTCATTCTTGTTCAATGGATTACTAGGGAAGTTGGGATCAACATCTTTCTTTGGTATAGTTTTTTTATAATAATAGTTTTCATTCCACTATACAGAAGGAACCATTTGATGAATTATATGGAAAGCGATATCAGACACAAAAATTTTGGGATGATGTAGGAAAAAAAAGTTAATAGTACCAGGGTTGGTAGAAGAAATGGTGGAGAAGGTGCAGTTGATTTAGCATTATATGCGGGCATCTTTGAGAAGGAATAATAGTTATACAGATCATTATACGAAATATCTTTCCTTCAAGGTAGGTGACCATGTCTTTGTCAACGTTTCTCCATGGAAAAGTGTTATGCATTTTTGTAAGAATGGGAAGCTAAGTACATTGTTCATCAGAATGTATGAAATCCAGGAGAAATTTGGATCAGTTTCTTACTGAGTGACCTTACCTCTAATTTTATCCCAGATACACAATTTATTTCATGCCTCAATATTAAGGAAATGTGTGCTGGATTCATCTCATGTTTTGATACTATAAGTAGATAATTTGGAAGATAATTTTTTTATGAAGAACAAAAAGTTTAGATTCTTGACCACAAATAGTAGGTGTAATGAAATAAGTTGATTCACCAGGTTTGGGTTATTTTGGAAAAACCATATAGTTGAAGAGGAAACATGAGAATCTGAAAATGATAGGAGAAAAATATATCTTACATTTTCAATAAGTGAATAAAATGTGAGGATAAAATTTAAAAAATGGGTAATGTTGTAAAAACCTAGGGAATGATAGAATAAATCATTTTAATATTTATTCATATTAATTATATAGTTATATTGTAGCACCCCAAACACTTCATGGTATGTTTATCTTAAATAAATTCTAGTTATAGCCTAGATTTCATGAATAACTGATCCTATATGGAAGAAAACATGGTTACTTATTGAATATATCCATAACCTAGCCATTAAACATAAATTTTCCAACTCTATGATTTGAATTTTAAAAATCTGACATAGACGGTTGTGGTCAAGTTGATATTTAGAGTCTGATAGAATTAACTTAATTTATCCGTGAATAGTATCATACCCTTATGAATAGTAACCTTACCTTATTAATAGTAACTTACCCTTTTAATAGTAATATGACTTTTATGAATGGTATCCATACCCTTGAGTGTATAAGTGAACTCAGGCACCTTAAAAAAGAAGATGGATATCTTAAGTGTTTATATGTTTCGACTAAATAATGATTTTAATTAAATATTTAATTAATCATAATTAGGAAATTATTTTTAAAAAATGGACTTCCTTTTTTGATTTTATATGTCGAAAAATGGTTAGGATGAATTTTTGGGGTTTTTAGGAAATACTTAAATTTTTGATGAATAGTAAAATGCGATAATTTATGATAAATGCTAAATAAAGAAATTTATTGAGTCATTGATGATGATTTGCTGATGTGAGCCCAATTAGTTCTAATCCACATGCATATATTACTGTTCTTGGTCATGGAATACTCACTATTGGTTTTTTTGAGAGGAAATAATAAATTAATGATTATAATATTAAGAAAACTCCTCTCCCCTCCACTATATAAACCACCCCTCACCCCCTCTTCCTCCCACACCACTCAAGCTTCAAACCATGACTAAATTCTAACAAATACTCTTACCAAGACCTCTCCGCACATCTAAGACCTTCTAGTCTCACCAAAAGGCCAAAAACAAAGGCCTTTAGGAGATTCTCAAGGAGGAGTACTGAAGAGGTGAACCTTCCTTCTCTTTTCTTTCAATTTCTTTTACAATGTTCCATTCTATTGTTCTCCCTGGTCACCTCCCCTCATCCAAATTCCATGATAATTCTAGTAACTTACATGTACTATATTTTCATTGTTCAAATACAATATTTCATCATAATCTCTCTTTTCCTCCTCCTTTTATACAATAAAAGCAAACACCGTCTGAGATGTGTAAATTTATCACACTCAAGGAAGACAGATTTTCAATTTAAATTAATATCTTCAATACAAGTCATGAAACCTTTTAAATGTTTTAAACATCTCATAATATATTTAATTTCTCTTGATTAATGTTTTGGAATCATTACACGTTCATAATATGGAATAATAATAAAAAACAAGTTTATTATGCACAAAACCACTATGCCAAATCCAAGCGTTTATTTTAACTCATCAAGTGATTCATCCTAATAAAATATAACCAGAGTCATTATAAGATAATATATATCTATTTAGTTACACTATGAATGTATATTAACAATACTAGATGTTTAACCATATTTGAAACAAACATCCATTCATGAATACAAGTAAACAGATATTGAAAACCAAAGAAAAAAATACTACCAATACAAAACAATTTAATCACGTAAACCATAAAAAGGCCATTTATGAACCTAATAAAGTCATTAAATATCAATTATATGTTTATATGGTTCTGTAATTATTAATTTATTAAGCTAAATTTGATTATTCAGGTCGTTAAGAACAATCAAGAACACCTTCGAGCATAAGGTAAGAGATCTTCTCTCTCAGTTTTGTTCAAGAATCTCCCCTTTGTTGTGACCTTTTATTTTTAATTCCTAATGATGGGGTATGTTTTCAGACCCCCCTATTATTGCCCTTGTGACTTATAAATAATGTAATACCCCTTTACCTCTCATTAAGCCCTCGCAATAACACTCCTTAACATGCCTGAATGTTTGTAAGGGGTTTCTCATCTGACTTTCATTTCTGTGAGATTTTCATTGTTCACCACTTATTTATTGTATGTGGTATATGTTTACTACCATTTGATATATAATAACATGATTATATTTATATTAATGTTTTTCAATGATTCATTTTAGGTCTATTAAGTTCTGGTCATATGATTCGACCAATTACATTGTTGTAAGAGACTTTGTCTCAACTACTATTTTGTTGTGACTAACTTTGTATTGTGCACATAATAATCCTTATGTGGTGTACTTAATGAACATTTTAGATCACTTTAAATTTGAAATTATATTTATATAAAATATAAATAATCTCATACCAGGGATATGTTATTTTCTAAACCGTATACCATTTTACATACAATGTTTATTTGGAATGTTATTTTAATTATGGAAATATTGACGAATATGTATAATCTAAACTATATGGATATTGAAAAGGTATATTTCTCTTGTATTTAGTCAACTTATAAAGAATTATTTGTACATGAAGTGGTTGGTGGGACCCGCTATATCCTCTTGATGAATCAGTAGGTCTCTTTAGAAAAATCAGTTGTCGACAAACCCTTCGAGTTTGTTTCGAAAAATCAGATGGGTTTCTACCCATAAAACTAAACTGTTTTTACGGTATTACAGTTTCATGTTCCAGATACATGACATCCAATTAATTATCATTTTATTTTTTCATTATCAATTATTAATATCCAAGAGGTTTTCACTATGAAAAAATATATGGATGCAGTTTCATTCTCTGTTTATTAATGGCATGAGTTTTTCATCTATTCACCATGCCATATTGATTATGTCAGATTGATTATGATTAAATTATTATTGTATTCGTGCTTCCGTTATTTTTGACCCTTACTGAGTGTTTTATCTCACCCCTTTCATTTTTTACTTTCAGTAGGTGACAAAGAGGAGATCATTTATTGAGTTCCTGTGGATGAAGTTTTTAGTTTTCGTTATGTATTGTATTTTGTAAAATTTTACAATGTAATTTGAGTAGAATATATGTATCTAGTTTCTTAAAGACTACTAAAATGATTGTTCCTTTGGTATTTTTATTCCTTCTATCCATTCCAATGTAAAAACTAGTGCACTGTCTCCAGTTTAGAGGGGTCGGGGCGTTACAGTTGGTATCAGAGAAAGTTTAGTAGAAAACATGGAAACTAGAGTAAAAAATGTATAGTAGGGAACAAAGCCCTAAGGTAGTATTTGAGGATAAACGTATAGGAACATCCTGGTATTTTGGTAAGGAATAGATTATTTAAATCTTTCAATCAATACATCCCAGTTTGGATACGAGCAGGTAGAGGTGGCTCTGGAACATATGTATCTAGGGGTAAAACCCCAAAACACCGCTTTGAGCTAGATATGAATGGGAACTGGTGAACAACAATGGGCCTTGGTGCACTCTGTTTACGACACTCCTGGGGGATATTCTTAGGATAATTCAAATTTTCTTTACATTCCACTATGAAGGAGTTTAATGTAAATTTTTCCTCATAGAAACAATGTTTATAAAATTAGCTATGAATAGAATTTAAATATATGTTGTGTGCTTTTCTAGTTGAGATTCATAAACTAATCTACTATATCCCATTATTTAGAAATGTCATCTAATAGAAGAAGGGGAATCAATACTCATGGGTAAGGTAGGGATCTCTCTACTGAGCAAGTCAACACAGTCAATGTTAGAGTAGACCAGATCATGACTATATTGGGAGAACTTACTTAGGTTGTAATGAATAACCATTCCACACCTATGATGGATTGTTTCATGCAGCAGAAGCCCCCATATTTTAGAGGGACTACTAACCTAGTGGTTTCTGAGCAACAGATCAAGTCCCTTGAAAAGATATTCATGTCATTAAGATGCAATGAAAATGAAAATGTAGTACTAGAAATATATTGTCTCAAGGGAGACACTAATCAATGGTGGTCCTTGATTCATAATACCACGGAGGAAGAAGAAATAGAAGATATGGAATGGAGGACTTTTACGGAAATATTCTTCGAAAAATATTTCCCTCGTGGGCAATGAACTAAAATGAAGAGGAAATTACTTAGCTTAAAACTAAAGGAAGAAGACAATGTTGTAGAGTATGAGGCTACATTCACAAGGCTGACCAGGTATGTCGTAGATTATGTACGTGAATCAGCAGACAAGAATGATCATTTCTTTAAAGGTCTTAAGCCATGTCTTCTAAGGGAACAAGATTCTCAATCATTTTCATCATATGATGAAATTGTATCAAGTGTCATCAAAAAAGAGAAGGAATTTTCTAGATCAAATTCTTTCAAAGGAAACCAAGATAAGAAGTGGTACTCTGATAACAAAGGAAATGGAGAATCACCAGAGAAGAGAAAGGGAACAAATCAATTCCCATTATGTGGGAACTATGGAAAGAATCATCTCGAAAAATGCTTGAAAATCATGGGACTCTGCTATAACTGTGGAGAAAATGGTCTTTGATCTGATGAATGCAAGGGGAAGAACCAATTCAATGATATTCAATGCAACAATTATAGAGAGATGGGACACTATGAAAATGAGTGTCCTAATCACCATAGAAACTTGACTTAGAAAAGGCCAAGAGAGTAAAGGAGAGCTTATGTGATTACAACCCTAAAGGTTAAAGTTCCTAATGATGTGGTGGCAGATACTTTAATTGTTTCTTTAGACTTATCCAACACTTTATTTGATTCTGGATCATCACATTCATTTATATCTTCTCAATTTTCCAAGAAAATTAGATATTTCCAATTTCATTTAATAAAGGATATTTTAGTCAAAAGTTCCAGGGGATGTATCATTGCAACAAAAGCATGTCGACTAGTCCCCCTCCAGAAACCAAAACATGATTTAGTTCTTAACCTTGTCATCTACCAATGGATGACTTTGATATAATTCCCAGTATTAATTTGTTGTCAAAGTATGACGTGAAGATGTATTGTAAAAAGAAGTAAGTTACAATTTTTGGAAATGGTGTATAATCCCTTGTCATTAGGGAAGAAACTTCACCACATGATTCTTATCTAGAACCACCCCTAATAGCTCTACTGAATGAAATACTTGGAGATGGATATAAACCAATATCTATGGGTGAGGAAAGAAATCATCAAATTAAAAATTTCCACATACTGAAAGAGTACACTGTTATATTTCTAGAGGATTTACCTGGACATCCTATAGAGTGAGAAGTTGAGTTCTCTATTGATTTAATTCTGGGTGCAAGACCTATATCAAAGACTCCCTATAAAATGGTCATTATGGAATTAGTAGAGCTAAAGAAAAAACTAGAGGAATTGAGTAAAAATGGATTTATTCAACCTAGTGTTTCTCCATGGGGAGCCCATGTCCTCTTTGTCAAGAAGAAAGATGGATCCATGAGGCTATGCATTGGTTAGAGAGAAACCAATGCTATTACGATAAAAATAAGTACCATCTTCCCCAGAATAATGATTTATTTGATAAAAATCATGGATCTCAACACTTTTCAAAGATTTACCTTTGATCTGAATATCATCAGCTATATGTGAAGAAGGAAGAAATTACTAAGACACTATTTCAAACCAGGTATAGGGATTATGAGTTTACAATGATGCCTTTTGGACTGACAAATGCACCCTCTGTTTTCATGGATTTAATGAATAGAGTTTTCAAAGAATATCCTAATAACATTGTTGTGGTATTCATCGATGTTGTCCTGGTATACTCAAAAATCTATGAAGACCATGAGAATCACTTTCATATTATTCTGAAAACTCTTATAAGAAACAAATTATATTGGAATTTTAGCAAGTGAGATTTATGGTTTCAATTAGTTTCTTTCTTAGGCTATATTGTCTCTAAGGATGGAATCCTAGTTGATCCTGCAAAGACAATGGTAATCAACGAATAGATCACGCCAACAAACATAACTGAGGTACACCGTTTTATTAGCTTAGCAGGTTACTATCGGCATTTCGTTCAGAATTTTTCCCAACTGACTAACCTGCTAACCAATCTCACACATAAAGGAGTTATGTTTGTGTGGATAAAATAATGTACAGAATGCATTGAAGAATTGAAAAGAAGATTGTTCAATGCTCCAGTTTTAACTCTTCCATTTGGAAGTGATGGATTTGTAATATATAGTGATTCATCATAGAATGGAATAGGTTGCGTCCTTATGCAAAATGATAAAGTTATTGCTTATGCATCAAGACGGTTGAAGAATCATGAGAAAAATTATTCAACTCATTATCTTGAGTCAGTAGCTGTAATCTTTTCTCTGAAAATATGGAGGTATTATTTCTAGAGAGAGAGATGTGAGATTTATACGGACCACAAGAGTTTGAAATCCATTTTCACACAAAAAGAACTCAACATGAGGCAAAGAAGATGGATCGAGTTACTCAAAGATTACAATTGTTCAATACACTACCACCCAGGAAAGGATGATAAGGTGGTAGATGCATTAAGCATGAAATATCATGGCCTTCTGACTCAAATGAGGATTGAAAGAGATCCTATATTCATGGATCTTCTGAATATGGATATGGGAATGGTTAACGAAGGGGAAAAATCTCTCCTATTTCAAATGATTGCTAAAACATATTTAATAGAGATGATAAAAAGCTCTAAATCTGATGATGAGAATATGCACCAGAAAATTTATTCAGTTAAGGATGGGAGACTGGCTGACTTCATGTATGAAGAAGGATTTCTAAAATTTGGGATGTGGTTTTGAGTTCCCTTAGTACCTAAGATAAAAAAGGTAAGTATTAGATGATGCTCATATCTCAAATTTCTTAATACACCCAAGTAGCACCAAAATGTATAGAGATCTGAAGGAATATTATTGTTGGGCTTCATACATAAAATTTGGAGGACAAAATTTCAGAAGGACGGAATAATGTAGCACCCCAAACACTTCATGGTATGTTTCTCTTAAATAAATTCTAGTTGTAGCATATATTTCATGAATAACTAACCCTATATGGAACAAAACATGGTTATTTATAGGAGATATCCATAACCTAGCTATTAAACGTAAATTTTCTAACTCTGTGATTTGAATTTTAAAAATCTGACATACGCAGTTGTCTTCAAGATGATATTTAGAGTTTGATAGAATTAACTTAATTTTTGGTAAAAATTAACCTACCCATATGAACATTAACTTGCCCTTATGAATATTAACATACCCTTATGAATTTTAATATGACTTTTATGAATGGTATCCATACCCTTGTGTGTATAAGTGAACTCAGGCAACTTAAAAATGAAGCTGAATATTTTAAGTGTTTATATTTTTCGATTAAATAAAGATTTTAAATAAATATTTAATTAATAATTTTTAGGAAATAATTTTTGAAAAATGGACATTATTTTTGGATTCTATAATTCGAAAAATGGTTAGGATGAATTTTTGGGATTTTTCTAAAATAATTAAATTTTTGATGAATAGTAAAATGTGACAATTTACAATAAATGCTAAATAAGTGATTTATTAAGTCATTGATGATGATCTTCTGATGTAAGACCAATTGGTTAGAAGTCACATGCATATATTTCTTTTCTTAGTCATGGAATACTCACTATTTGTTGTATTTATAAGAAATAATAAATTAATGATTATAATGTTAAGAAAACTCTTCTCCCCTCCACTTTATAAACCACCCCTCACCCTCTCTTCCTTCCACACCAATCAAGCTTCAATCCTAGCCTAAATTCTTCCAAATACTCTCCCCAGTCCCTCTTTCTACTTAAAAGATATGATGGTATCATCAAAAGGCCAAAAACAGAGGCCTTAAGGAGATTCTCAAGGAGGAGTAATCAAGATGCGAACCTTCCTTCTCTTTTCTTTCAATTTATTTTAGAAAGTTCTGTTCTTTTGTTCTACCTTCTCACCTCACCTCACCCAAATTCCATGATAATTCAAGTACCATACATGTAAAATATTTTCACTGTGCTGATGGAATATTTCATCATAATCTCTCTTTTTCCCTCTCATTTTTTACAATACATACAAACATCGTTTGATATGTGTAAATTTATCACACTCAAGGAAGGCGAGTTTTCAATTTGCATTACTATCTTAAATACTGGTCATGAAACCTTTTAAATGGTTAAAAAAGGTCATAATATATTTATTTTATCTTGATTAATGTTCTGGAATATTTACACATTCATAATATGGAATAATAATACAAAACACGTTTATTGTGCACAAAACCGCCAAGCCAAATCCAAGCGTTTATTTTAACTCATCGAATGAGTCATCTTCATGGTATATAAATAGAATCATTATAAGATCATTTTTATATCTTTAATTTCACTAATAATTTATATTAAAAATTCTGGTTGTTTAACCATATTTGAAACAAACATCTATTCCCGAATACATGTAAACGGATTATGAAAACCAAATAGAAAATGCTAACAAAACAATAAAATTTAATCTCTTAAACCATAAAAAAGGCCATTAATGAACCTAATAAGGTCATAAAATATCAATTATATATTTATGAGGTTCTTTAATTATTAATTAATGAAGCTAAATTGGATTATTCAGGTCGTTAAGAACAATCAAGAATACCTTTGAGCATAAGGTAAGGGATCCTCTCTCTCACTTTTGTTCTAGAATCACCCCTATGTTGTGCCCATTTATTTTTAATTTCTAATGATGGGGTATTTTTTTCACCTCCCCCATACTTCCCCTATGACATATAAATAATTTAATACCCATTTAACTCTCATTAATCCCTCATAATAACACTCGTTACCATGCCGAAATGTTTGTAAGGGGTTTCTCATCTCACTTTCATTTCAGTGAGATTTTCATTGTTCACCACTTGTTTCTTGTATGTGGTATATGTGCACTACCATTTGATATATAATAAAAAAATTATATTTATATTAATTTTATTCAATTATTCATTTGATGGTTATTAAGTTATGGTCATATGATTCGACTGATTATATTGTGGTAAGAGACTTTGTCTCAACTACTATTTTGTTGTGACTAACTTTGTATTGTGCACCTAATAATTCTTATGTGGTGTACCTACAGACCATTTGAGATCACTTTTCATTTGAAATTATATTTATATAAAATATCCATAATCTCATATCATGGATATTTTGTTGTCTAAACCGCATACCATTTTACATACGGTGTTTATTTGGAAAGTAATTTTAATTATGGAAATATTGATGAATCTGTATACTCTACTCTATACGGATATTGAAAAGGCATATTGATCTTGTATTGAATCAATGTATAAAGAATTATTTGGACATTTATTGGTGGTTGGAGGCCCCTCTATCCCCTCAATTCATCGGTAGGACTCATGAGACAAATCGGTTAGCGATAAACCCTTCGAGTTGGTTTCCCAAAATCAGACGGGTTTCTACTCATAGAACTAAACTGTTTTTATGGTATTATAGTTTCATGTCCCAGATACATGATGTCCAATTAATAAAACTTTTCTTTATTCATTATCAGTTATTAATATCCATGAGTTTTTCACTATCACAAAATCTATGGATGTAGTTTCATTCTTAGTTAATTAATTGTGTGAGTTTTTTATCTGTTCACTAGGCCATATTGATTATGTCAGACTGATTATAATTCACTTATTATTGTATTCATCCTTCTGTAATTTGTAACCCTTACTGAGCATTTGAGCTCACACCATTCATTGTTTACTTTCAATAGGTGACAAAGAGGAGATCATTTATTGAGTTCTTGTGGACGTAGTTTTTGGTTTTCGTTATGTATTGTATTTTGTAAATTTTTCCAATGTAATTTGAGTAACATCTTGGTATCTAGTTTCTTCAAGACTACTAAATTGATCATTAATTCAGGATTTTCATTACTTCTAACAATTCCAATATGAAAATTAGTGCACCGGCTCCAGTCTAGAGGGGTCTGGGTGTTACATATATTAGTTATAAGAATATTAAGTGATTTTTAATCAAAAAAGTAATAGTTTTAATTAAACATTTTTCTTATAAGGTTATGTTTAAAAGTTTAATTTATAAATTTTATAATTTTAATTTTATAAATGAAAATTATTTTTTACATAATCATATAAAATATTACTTGAGTGATATTTTAGGCTTTTTTTAAAAATATTTATTTTTCAGGGAATTGTGAAAAATACCGATATTTATAAAAAGTATTTTCTTTTTAATAAATTGTGTAATTTAAAAGTATAATTATTATTTCAATATTTTTTTTCAAGTAACCTAAGTATTATTTTTTATATTTAATCCAATTTATTACTTTTGATTCAATTTTAAATTGGTTTTTATTATAAGTCTGTTTATGGGTATAAAAATAGGTTTTTCTAAAAACTGTTTTAAAATGCATAATGTTTCTCAATTTTCATTATTTTAAATAATCACTAATGGGTAATGTTTCACAAGAAATGTATAGATTATATATTGGTAAATATTAATTTATTTTTATACAATTATTATTATTTGTAATAATATTAATATAGAATCATTTTTTTCTCAAAAAATAATCTTCTTAAAAACCCTTTTTCTCGCCGTGTCTACGAGATTAATATTAAATAGAAATTTTACAATTATGTGAATTGAATTTTTAAATATGTATTAAATATTTTTAATTATAATAATTTTTAATTTCTAATAATTTTTACTAAATTTTTTATCAAAACTAATAGTGAATGCAATAAAAATTAATTACCGGTTAAAGTAAAAAATCGATTTATCGGGGGTTAAACTAAAATAATAACGGTATAAATAACATATAAAACATTATAAAAACTAATGGATGAACATATTTTGACCATTAAACATACAATTTTCTTTAATGTTCCATATGTGACTCTTTTTACATATGAAAACTTTGGGAGCACTCAATTATTTTCAAAAATACTAAGTGTGTCCTCTCCACCACTTATAAATGGTCACCCGTATTCTCCTCTTTTAACACCTTATAACCTATTTTGTTCAGACAGGAAAAGTACAAATAACTTCCAAACATCCGTAAAATCATCCAATAATCCTTATTTTTTAGAAACAATCCACCCTTGGAAGGATTTTGGGTCAAACCTAAGAAGATACCTGAAGAAGAGGTAATGTTCTTCAACAAGAATTTTTATTTAATTTATTTCCCCACTCAATTAAATTAGTCATAGACCATGATTATATAATAACATAAGTATATTAAATATACTTAAATTTTATTATGTTAATTACATAACCTAAATATATTTCATCTTCTATCAAATGGGATACAAAATCATTATTCATGTGTGCGGAGGACTACTACCTCACGAATATATGTTCTTCATTTTCCCATTACAACCACTCATAGATGGGTATGATGATGGATCTAAAGTTTATATACAATATTTATAAAATAATTCTTCCAATTGTGTAATTATATCATATATACCTTTTTATTTTCTATACTAATAAGGATATGATAATGTCACTCGTGTGTACGACGGACTACTATCATGCGAAGCAACGTGATTCGTTTTTCAATAACGCATTACATGGAAGGTAATAAGGGTAACTATAATGAATATATTTGATATAAATAAAATAATTATGATATAAATGACATATTTATCTTTCTGTAAATATAATATATCATTTTCATTTTTACCTTTTCACTCTTTGAAGAAAATGATAATGTGGTTCGTAGATGTGTGGAATACCGCCTCCTCAAAGTGATGTGATTCATTTTTTCAATACCAAATAATAAAAATGATATATTTAAGTCTATATAATAAAATAATATTTTATTTATAATAATATTATAATTACTTAAAGATAAATTTTACTTACCTTCTTTCCATAATGATCATTGAAAAATTGAAACGTTACTCATCTGTACTTATGACCCACCCTCTCCATGATTGTGGCGTACTTCATTTCTGAAAACCAACTTTCATGATATGTATTAAAAGTATAATTGAATTATAAATTTGATAATTATTTCATTATTGTTATTGTATATATGCTTAAATAATGACCTATTTGACCATATTCAACTTACCAAATTCATTTTTTACACATAAGACGAATACGGTCAAAACATCCATTGTAAACTTAATCGATTAAGTAATTGTATAAACATTATAATAAGTGAAATAAATATAATAAAAAACATAATTTTTTTAAGTAAGTAAATAATTATCATATTTTTTTTATTCATGAAGATAAATACACATGTGATAAGTCATACTCAAGGTAAGGGACTTTGTCTCAATTTCTATTCATTGAGACATATTTTAATGTTATGAACCTGTATTATTTTATAAGGTGTATGTACAACCCCTTTTACATGTTATATCATGAAATTTATATTATCATGGTTTTTAATGTTTTTTTTAATCTTATTCTTTCTCGGGGATTATTATTCAAATATTTACAAAGTAATAAGGGACTTTTCATCTAAATAAATCCTTTTTAAAGCTTTCGTTTCAAAATTATTTATCTTCTATACCCATGTTTTTATTATGATTTTTAAAAATTTCTATATAGACATGAAAGATTTTTAATTTTCATTTCATGTCTTTTTTACTTTATTTCAAAGGTTATTAAAATGAATATTTTTACGTGTTTTAAACAAAATATTTTAACAAACAAAAAATGGAATATTATATTTTTAAACTATAGGACAACAATAAATTTTCCTACTACTGTGAATTTTATTTGATTTCTAGGTTCCTTTGAAAGCATACATGTTTTATTAAATGAAAAACCCAATTTATCATTATTTGGTATTATGGTATTGAAAATTAGGCTTTAAAAAGAAAAGTGTATTTTTTTATTGAAATGGGATTTCAATAAAAATGGTTTTCAAATATTTAAATGTGATTTTCATAAAAGTTTAAAAGAGTTTTTAAAATGATGATTTTTTCATGTTGTAGTTCGTGGACATTATATATGATGAGTGTTCCTAGATAACACTGAGTGAGCCTTTTATAGCTTAAACTCTCGGTGTTCCTAGATAGAACACTAATGTATTGGGTAATGATTATGTTCTCCATAGAATTATATGAGAAGTTGGCCATATGGTTATTCAAATTTGTAAGGGTTTTGCAAGGGTTATGCAAGGATTCTATGAGATGATGTCCCAAGGATCCTACACGATTTTTCTTTCCTTTCTAAAGAGTTTTCCTGAAAAAATCAGTTTTCAAAAGGTAAAATATATGATCTTTTAAAAGGAATGATAATTCCATTTTTAGGCGAAAAGTTATGTTTTTTTAAGAAACATTTTTTCATGGGTTTTAATGTTTTCCAATAGACTAATAGTTTTCTTATTTTTATGTTCCTTAATGATATTTTTGTGCTCATCCCACATTTTTAAAATGTTTTTCATTGTATTTAAGTATGGGTAAGGAAAAATAATAGGTCAAGTTGAATGTCATGAAGAGTTTCTATGAAAATAAATCATGATTTACTTTAAAAGTTTTATATTATCAGAAAAATGGATTTTAATCAGAAGTGCCCACTTATTATTTTGTGGTTTTATTATGGATGATTTATGTCCTATTTCTATAAAAAAATAAACCAAAAAAATTATCAAATTTAATAGAATGAATTATTAACGTAAAACTCAATATTATATGAATATTCTATGATATAGTTATTTACTTAAATCCAAAATTTGATTTTAGTAACTTGCACGCTTTTTGGTAAACATATGGTGTCACCAACCCTTTTCGGTTTCATTGTATAAATTCCTTGAATGATTGGTGGTCTTGACATCCAATTCCCAATAAAATTATCCTAGAAATTATCTAGGACAAGTAAAATTATAATGGATTTAGGAATAAAAACATTGTATTACCAGTTGATCCTTATTAGTACAACTCTTGTACTACTCATGTATAGTTTCACTTGAATACCCACTATAGTATTTAAAATAATAATCCCTTTCACTTTGATACATAAAACCCATTATTTAATTTTTATTAATCATCTCAATTTTATATTGTTTCCATTTATTACTTACTTGTAGGATTCATTATTCTAAATGAATAATGTATCGCTAACCTTAGTGAATACAAAACCATTTCCATGTTTTTGTTCTTTCTACACAGTATACATCTCTGGAACATTCTCTTTCTAATAGTATCGTATGGAACTTATTCCCAAGATAATTATTTTTGAATATTAGGCATTAACTAAATCTAAGTCAAATTTTCTCCCACTATCCCAGATAAAGATGTTACCCCTTTTATAGAAGTATAGTCTATCACTTGACAATAACATTTCTATCATAGGGATTTCTGTAATATTCTTAAAAATATATAGGATAATTACATAACACACATTTTGTTTTGTATGATTCAATTTTATTTATATCATGAAAAAATATTTTCATCTAAACATGTGTTATTAGGAAATGATGTATTTATGTAATACTATTAATAATATGATATCCATTTTTCATTATAGTTTCCATATGATTATGGGATAATGTTTTTATTTTTGAATAATGTCTTGAAATATAATATTAGTTTCTATAATGATTATTAGTTTCAACATTGATACTCCTTTTACATACATCATGGCTCATATGTGTATAAGTAAATTTGAATTTAGGAATTAGTCTATGTGACATTTTATGATTGATGTTTTCATGTAAGACTCATCATTGATCCTAATTAGTAACATCATAACCCTTATGTGTATTAGGAAATGTGCATTTAAGAATTACTCCACAATACATTTTGTAATCAATGAATGCTTGGTCAAAATATTCTTTGGCACATGGGCCCAAAGAAACTCATATATTATGACCATGCATATTTCATATTTCAATTTTATATTCCTTATATATATTAAAGTAAATTTATGAAGTATATCTACCTATAGATTTACATCAGGGTAGTTCACTATCTCTAGCTATAAAAATTTCAAAATCATTGTGACTTACCTTTATGATTAAATATTTCTTTATCCAAAACTAATTATATAAGTGTGTCAATAATACCTAAGGTTTTTAACTCCAAAGAGTCTAAAACCATACTAATTACATTCTTGAAAGTAAATTATTTTTATGAGAAATAGAATTATCTTACCAAAAATGGGTATAAACGAGTAATATAATAATATTCATTAGGTATTGAAAACGATTCAAGTATTACTAAACTATTAGTTGAGTATTTGGACACCAAAACAACATTTATTGCAGAATTGTATTAATGTATCCTTATATCTAAAATATGTGTGAGATAATTTTTTTGGTTATACTCAATAATGTTTTAACTATAATAATTAATCTTGGATATTATAAGTTGTGTACTTTTCACCGCTGACTTAGGAATCAGCTCTTCTCCTCTTGTATTGTAATTAACATTTATTTTTTAATGTTTCTATACTTAATTGGATAATGTATTTGAATACACATATGTGATATGAATATTGTTATCACTACCCATGAAGTATAACTAAAACCTTACATATAAGGATGAATATACCTATAGAAGACGAAATTACTTTCTTCTTCCATTCAGTTCATTGAATTTAAACTTCTATTAAATTATTTCATGATGTGAGAAGAAAATAACCTCATGTATAATTCCCACCATCTATTTTTTTAATGAAGTTTAGAAGGTTCCTTCGGTGTCACACTTTCCATTGGCCTTTTTGCCATATCTTTCAACTTGTTCACCATAAGAACTAAATATTAAACTTTCTTTAAGCTTTTATTTTTTTTGGAGAACCTTACCTAAGGAAAATTAAGAATTTTGTGAATATTGTTTCTTTTGTAATATTAAATGAAACTAGAATAATTGGGTGAAAAAGATATAAAAAATGAATTTTTTGAAAGATCGTGATCTATATTTTAATTTTCACATATCTAGTATAATAATAATTTGATTCATATATCACTTCACTTTCTCCTTGCTATCTTCTCAAAGATGAGACAACATATAATATCATCCACATACTCAAGAAGTATCCACAACTCATTGGACATTGATGATATCATTATGATATTACCATCAAATGAATCATTCACGAGTCTCCTGTAATAATCATTCACACCCTTGCTTCTTGAGGTGTCTCAAAGGTATTGGGGACTCCAGAACCTTGAATTTATTATATCAGAGTGTCGTGCATAAGATCCTATACCACTCTTAGAATTTTGTATTGTATATAAAATTTACTTTTTCCAGAAGTAATCATACTGTGACTGCAGTATTACATTTCTTTTTCTACAAAAAATATAGTAGATTATTACTTTTATCTTGTTTACTAATTAGACATTACGAATTAAATCCTTAAATGTATCCCACTATTTTTTCAAACCCTGGTATCCCTCACAACTAGATTCAAAAAACTCTTTTACTATAGTTTTCTAGTGCCAAGTATCCTTGAAACCTATCCTTATAGTCCAGGATTTGGATACATTGCTACTCAAAGAGTTTCAAGGTAGGAATATGACTTGCCAATTGCATTAACTCATGGATCATTGATATATTGATTATATTACCAACTTCTAAAAGCATAAACATGATTTACTCAATGATTTTTCTATAAAGATGATACAATCTTGATTTATTTTCTTCTTTTCTACCATCATTAGTTAATTCGACCCATCACTCTCATAAGAACCCCCCATTAGTAAGATACAACCTCAACTAAGGCTGATGATCACCTTGTAGACCAGGTTTTTGTTCAAATTCAAATAACATAAGGCATTTAGGACTTAATAATTCTTTGAGGTTTTATTATTATTTATTGATGAATAAAATCATTTTCAATATGATATGCAGGTTCTATGTGATCTCACTCACAAATTACTATGAAATAAATAAAAATACATTCATCACATCATAAATTGATTCAATCTATTCATTTTTATGTTTCTTATTTTATGTTATTTCATGATATCATTTATTAATAAAAACAATAAACAAATCCTAAATTAAATAAGGTGTTTGAATTATCTTGAGCATTTGATATTGGTTGATCCATTTATACTCAATGGATCAATCATGACCTATGAGGTATAATACCTAAGTTGGGTTTTGACCTGTATTGTAGCTCACATCCTGGTCCAATGTGTTATTATATTATCTAGAATAACGCATCATCTCATTGTGGTTCATGTCCTACATTGTTTTCATCATAATACAAAAATACTCTCACACAGATGAGGGGGTCTTGAGAGTGCACAATAAAAATAAATAATTTTTAACTGGGTGTACAAACCCTTATACATATAATGAAGAATATTAACTATTCATATATTATCTAAATAATTAATTAAAATCATTACATGTATTTAATATAATTAATTAAATAAATAAAATCCCATATATACATTGACTGGTCACTACTAAAGACCAGTCAATATACAATTTTAATACGTAATTACTTTTTTCAATGAATTTATGTCAAAGGTGTTATTTGAATTAAAATAATTATTTTAAAATTTTAATTCAAACAAAATTCACTCATTCCCCATTTACAATATTTATTTCAAAAAAATTAAATTAAATATTAAATTTTTATTTAAAAACTTATAAATTATTATTATTTTAAATATATATATATATATATATATATATATATATATTCCCCCTCATAACCTGTATGGGGTGAGAGGGGTCGTGATGAATCTTCCCGACACATTCTTGGTTGGAAGAACCCACCCTAGCCTGTTCTAGGTGAGGGTTCGTTTGATCTGGTTAAGTTGGACAAAAATTGTACACCTGGGTGGAGGGAGGCCAGTAGGGGATAGGAAGGAACAGAAGGAGGCCACCAAAACCACGGGACTAGTCAGGGATATGAGAGGTGTGTGTTGATAGCCATAAGATTGGTAGACCAGAATGGTGGGGTGGTACATAGGGTATGGTAGTGGCAGATTGGTGGTCGGAAAATAGAAACAAAACATTAGGTTTTCTTATTCTAACCAACACCCAACCGCCCCTTTTTTAAATTTATTATTTTCTAAAATTTCAATCCTATGATATTATGATACATTAAATAATTAAAAATACCTTAATTTATTTTATTCAATTCCACAAGTTTCTGGAAATTCTTTACCCCAGAAGGAAATATCCTTATCTTGAATATCCAATTCCAGTTATCGAAATCTGGCTGGAAAATAGGGTTTCACTGGTAAACACCACTAGTCAATAATATTTGATGAAAGACACACATACACACACAAATAAGTCTCTATTTATATGTGTATGTGTGTTTTAATTTAACCCCAAAAAAATGATTTCAATCCGTATTAAAAATTCTGGATGACCACAACTTGGTTTCCTTATGTTGGACTGAAATTTCTTTTGTGGCATTGGGATCATTACGATTCCCTCTATATTAATTAACAAAAAATTTAGTTGTTCATCATATTAATAAATCACGTGATTGATCTCATACTATTTGAACATACTGAGGTGTATAGTGTAAAATATGGGATGAGGATTTAAAATTTTCTCCAACAATAGATGTAACTACATCATCTCCAGAGAAGAACAACCTCAGTAAAGGTTCATGATCTTTGTGTAATTAGTTTTAAGGACAAAATTAAATAAACAAAATTAACTCTTTAGATCTGAAGCTATGCTCAACATCTTCTGATCACTGGTGATCGTTTCTCAAAATAAATGAAGTATATTCCCTTTAGATCACCCACATGATATTTGAAAGTTTTGGGAGCATTGATCATCAAATTTTAGGAGCTAACATAGATATTTGATGATGCCTTCTATGTACCGATGATCACCAAATTAATGTTATAATAATTCATGAAGGAGAGCTCGATCGGATTGCTTAGATCAAGAGTTTCTCTCTCTAAGAAGTGGGAGAGGAGAGTGATTCTCTTAATTAATGAAAAATGAATAGTTACTATGTGAGAGCATCTCTCCTCCTATATATAGTAAGTTAAAAAATAAACCAAAAAAGGAATCATGGTCCCTAAATATTTATTACCCACTAAATAAACCATAAAAAAATTATTATAAATAATTTATTGAGTTGTAAAAATCATTTATATTTTTAAACCTTTCTTTTAACATAATAAATATATTACATGATAAAATAGAGACATTAATTCAGATCTTCATTCCGATAAATATTAAACAAACCATAATTATTAATATAATATTCATTCATAAAATATTTTTCATGTATTCACATTAATACTTGTAAATAAATTTAATAAATAAATTCAATACCAATTTTTGTAAGCACAAATATATTTTTTTATTTCTTGGAGATAGATTATTCTCAGACATCAGTCGGACCCTAATTGTGGTGACCATTATGTCATATGTCTATATTCATCAGAATAGGGAACAATTTTGAATACACTTATCATGTGACCCTCTAGAGAATTATATTTATAGTAGTGAATACTATTCATATAAACATATTAGAGTCTAGTAACCTATCGAGACCCCTAAAGAGATAAGGATTAGTCATAGTAATGAAAACATTCCTATAAACACACACCATTTAATATAATCTATTTTTCTCGTGATATATAATAAATTAGGTTGCACACTTTATGTCATCATCTTTTCTTGAATTATTTTTTATTTACCTTAGTAGATAAACTTACCATATTCTACCATAGTCATGTATTTATAAAGGTGATACTATCTAAATGAATAAGGCCCAATATATCTATTCTCATCACAAGAAGAAAATTATTTCTTGATTATTATATCAATTTCATACCACCAATGACATACACAATGAAATATACCTCACCATGAATTAAATTTTATACTTTTTTCCTTGTATCAAAGCACATAATAAAATGGTATACACAGATAATAATCTCATGTTAGTAGACCATTCCATGTGTATACATATATAAACCACCAATGACACCTAAATATATGGTGTTCCTTTTAGAAAGTTAGCCCTCATGATATCATCTACTTGAGATCACCAAGTTAAAACTTCATGAGAAGAAGTCTCATGCTTTTGATCCCCCAACACTTGATTTCCAGACATCATCGACATCTATTTAGAATGATGTATCTAGACCATAGGATATATGTTTAAGATTAATGTAATGGTATTTCAAGGTTCTCATTATAGTTTGAGAACTACTATAACCTTTTTTAAAAAAAATAGTATATGGACATTACCATTTAAATAGTGGATATAGAAATATCAACACTATTATGGTTAGTAAGCATCATACATAACTCACTGTATAAATGATATATTAATAAAAAAATTAATGTTTATTTGAGCCTATAGAACCCACTATTACAATTATGTCCCTACATCATGGTGGATTCCAATAGTGGATGTATGGGGTCAACTTCATGTGGTCTATATAAAACGTCTTGGGAGAATGCACCACATCATAGACCAAGGTGTGGGGCAAATAATTTTTTTCAAAATGGAAAAATAAACCATTGAATCTTTGGTAGGGGTTTTGTGCATTGAAGGGAAACCATGTGCAATAATTTTGGGGGGATATTAACTCATTTTTGAACCTGTTAACTCTCATATAATAATTAATTATTTCTTTTATTGTGAGGGCTCTCGAACCAAAAAAAATTGGGGGAAAATTGGGTGATTCTCTCCCACTGATCTTCTTCCTCTTGGTCTCCACTAGATGAACCAATTAGAGGTAGGTGGCCTCTCTTCCTCTCAACTTATATCTCAAAATTTAGGGCTTGTGTATCTAAATTTTGATTCTTTTGTATTATGAAATATTCTAATTAAAATCCCTTGAATGTATCATTCTTTCAAATTAATTTTGAAAATAAAAGTTTGGTATGTGTAAACATGACTACATGAGTTAGGGTGAATTCATATATTTCATGTTTGGGGTCTTTCTGGTTTGACTTTTATTTTGATACTAAGCTTAAGGGGAACATTGGTTTTAAATGGGTTGGTGTGCATTCACAATATAAATGGATGGAGCCTTATTGATTCAAACTTGACTATCATGACATATGAGGCACATCAGGATGTTACTCTGCCAAGTGATGACTTGGGTCAGAGGAATATAGTTCTTCTTGTGATTTTGGGTTTGTTCTAAGAGGGAGTCTTTTATTGGTTGTGTGAGTTCATTGAAAGTGAGGGTGAGATGTCATGTGGGAGTTTTTGTCAAAAATATGGATCTCAAATGAAAATAGTGTTTTAGCATTAGTGATCTATATGATTTTATTGGTTTCTGTTTTGTAATACTATTCTCCATTATTTATATAATATTTTTGATAACTTGTTCTTATTTAAGTGGTGTGTGTGAGATTTCTTTACTAGATTGAATACCATGTTTTTTAACTCACCTTCTATACATGAATCTTGGTGTGTATGTAGTATTCATTCAACATAATGTAGGTAAGGGGTGGCCTATATCCTCTTTAGGGATTGAACTAGGATATTTCAGTTAGCAGTCTTGTGGAGAATGGGAGCATGTAACATTTTCCCATTGACCTTCCATTGAGTCTCCGTATTGATGTATTATTTTAATACCTTATTTTCAACTAAAACAGTGATTATTATTAATTGATATTATTTATTGGGTTTTGGTCTTATGTTGGATCAGGAATCAAATATATATTTTCCTAGAACTTCCCTTGTAGGTTACTGTGTATGTAATGGTAAATCATACCCCATGAATTGGGAAATACTGTGATTCCACTAACATTAGGTGACATTTTCTAAACACCAAAGGTTGGAAATAAATGCTTAGGATTTTTTAATATCATGAGGAATGATTTACCCTTACATAAAAAATAACTCATACCAAGACACCCCAAGACAATGTATAATCATGATGTATGAATGAAATAATACCAACATATAATACATAACATATCCATATATAATAATCAGAGTGAATTGACTATCAATAATACAAAAACTACAGGACTACCAAACCCAAAAAAAAGACAAGGTGACAACATGACACACTCACATGCTCCACATAGAAACTACCACCACGATCTCAACTCCATCCTAGCCCACAACATTGATATATCCCACTAGAATGTAATATTTCATTCCCTTACTAGTTTCATAATGAAAAATCACTTCATACACACTGAATTTCATATATAGAGGGTGGGTAAATCGACTCAGTAGACAATCTACTAAATAATTCTTACACATTCCACTTAAAAAAATTATTTATCTCACATTTAAATAAAACTATATAGAAGAGTAATGCAATAAAAAAGATAATAAATCATATATATACCACATAAAAAATAATTTTACTTTAAAATCCATACTTTTGAGAAAACCAAAACTAGCCCACACATGCTATGAACACACACACCCAATTCATGCATCCCCTACCAATGCGAAACTCCTAGAATAGACCCAAACTCAAAAGTAGAACCATACTCCTCTAACCCAATCCATCACTTGCTGAATTAACTTCACATGTCCTCTATATTCCTCACTAACATACAAATATAAATAAAAAATGCCCTATATAATGCATCATGAATGTAACTCCCTGACCCTAGTTACCTAGAGTCAGTGCATTATTACATAACATTGGACTGATCACAAGAGATCAAGTCTCTAAATACGGATTTGTTTAGTAGCCTTGAAAGTACTAGATATATACGTAAGTTTTACATTACAGTATGAAATGAAAAAACATCATTGTGTATCCTTTGAACACACTCATATCTCATTGCCTATCCCTGCAGGTGAATCATAATATACTTCTTCACATCTTGGGAAAAAACATAAGAAAGGGGTGAGCTCAGATGCTTATTAAGGATAAAAATATAGTCGAAACCTTCATAAATAATCATAAACATTGAAGGAAATGTATAACACTAAAACAAAAGCCTTTTAAAATTAAACATAATAATAATATGGAAAAGATAAATCAAATAATTCCATTTACTTATTCACATGGATATTCTAATAGTTAAATAATCATATGTAATATCAATAGCTAATTTCATAATGATGGAATGCATAATGTCGGACATCATAACCACATAGTCAATGCATCATGCCAACACTAAAAATAAATTTTTTTCAAGGCCTTGTTCGAAGACACTAGTTTGTCTCATGATACCTACCAATGCAAGAGGAGATATATCGGGCTCCACCCATCACTTACTAATTCCAATGCATTCCTCATATGAAAGTCTTGAAACATAACATAATTTTTTTTATTAAAAATAGAATATGAAATGTTAATACTTTAACCATAAACCATGAATGGTATAAAAATAACACATCCATAGTCAAACATATCCAAAAACCTTCAATACAATATGGAAGAGTGTATAATAATAAATCAACTTCAAATAAGTGTAAAATCCATCAAAGGATGGTGACAAAGATGAAATAAAAACTATTTGAGAGAAATATCTATTTCTATTTTGAAATAATTTAAAAGTAACATAATTATAAAAGAAAACATTTATTTTGAAAATATTTTTATAATAATGTAAGGGAAGATTCTAAGATATTATAACAGAGGAAAATAGCCGCACCCTCTGTATATGTTAAAAAAATTCTTACCTTAATTTTTCGAAAAGGTCATAAAGCACCTTGTTTGGAAAATGACATAATGATTCCTTTAAAAACATTTTATAAAAATTCAAACAAGGGTATAAATGAATTTAACCCATATTCAAGGAAATAGTAAAAATGTTTTGAAATATATTTTAAAGAAACACTGATTTTGATGATAAAGAGGTCCTCGTAGATACTCATGTATAAACAACCTTGGATAATAAAGAGATTGTAAAATTAACCCTTAACTTATAATTTTTCGTGGTCGAGGGTATGTTAATCTCTTGTATAATATTTAAATCATTTTTATTAAATTATACAAGAACCATACACATAAATATGATGTTTTATATGATCTTTTAATATTGTTTTGTTAATTATATTACCGTAGTATCATTGTTTCGGGTGTTAACTGATTCTTTTTCCTTTATATGTTTTATTACATAAGTAATGTTTGTTAGGGATAAGATGTTTTTAATTCATATCCAGAATAATATTAAATTCATAAACATTATTTTTAGTCAAAAATTGAAAATTATTCTTGAATGGTTATGATGGAGAATGAATCTCATCGCGTTCATGGAGACGGTAATCCGTACGTACTCACGAGCAATAATACCATTCTAATGATGGTGAAATCTTATGTAATTGGATGATATATTATATATAAATAATAGTTAACATGTTATATCTATTATTTATATTAATTATACTCGTTATTATACCCATCCAAATAATGAAGTGTTGAATAACAAACTACACCACGACGTGGAGATGGTAAGCCATACGTATGCACGTATGGTGACTTTTTCATTCATAGGATGGATAGAATAATGAATATGGTTGTACCATATTTATAATAAATCATTGTATGAAGAAGTTACTATAGTTATTATTTTTTTATGGATACAACAAATAAAGAGTAAGTGGAAGAAGAAAATAACATTGAAAGAGGTGAGGAAATTATTACATATTCTTGAGGTGTTTTCTTTTGATTTAATCAAAAGGGCTACATAGGTCAGCTTTTAGATCAAATTATATCCTCTAAGTTTATGTGAGGGTAGTTGGGAGGATATTTGATTAGGGGTTGTCCAATAAAAATGTCTTTGGAGGTGTGATTTTGAGATAAGGGGAAGTGCCCTTTTATAAGAGAGGTGAGGGTCACTTTAGGAAAAGCTTGAAATATTAATTTATTATACCAACATATTTAGTTTATAATAGCACAAAAATGATTTATTTAGAAACTAAGGTGGGTTTTTTTCTAAAAAATCTCATAAAATAGGTTTTAGATAGGTTTAGGTCACCATATTCACCTTATCTTTTAGATTTAACTCTTAGTTAAATAGTTTAACTTTTACCATGTCTACTTGTATTATTATAATAAATGGTTAATAAAATTACTACCAAAATACAAGAGAACCCCATGTGGTTAATTATTGACATATCAAACCATATCTAAGTTCTTTTTCCAAACCTTATATTTTTAAGAATATTATATCAATTAATAATGTAGTAGTTGTCTTAAAAACTCATTTATGTCAATTTTGACACTATTTAGTATTTGGTTTTTCTAAAAGTCAACAAAAATTTATGACATTGTAGAAAATAAATTAAATCATTTATATCATGTCATATTATCCTAGAAAATTAGTTCAATGCATCAAAAGTCTCAATTTACATTTATTTGGATATTTATAATATCAATTATTTTAATCATTCATTAATAAGGTAATTTATACAACATAATTATTTCATAAATTTAATTATTTAATTACAAAAAATAACAATTAAAATACTATTATATAATAAATATTTTTATCTTTCTAAATAATATTTATATTCAAATTTATATTAGGTATAACTCTATATTAAAATTTTTTTAGTTATGCAAATTTTAATTTAACACTTTTAACTCTTCTTTAAATAAAATAATAATAAATGGCCTAATATAATCCCAGTAGATCAAAGACGATCATATTTTATTCCTATGGTTATTTTTGGTCAGAAAACACTTGTCCAATAGAATTAGGACATGTGTTAGGGGAATTATAATATCATTTTTACCTTTAATTACCCTATTTACTTTTAACTGTGCTAAATAAAATTCAAAAGTTACTATTCACGAAAAATTATTTTCATCTTATTGAACAAAATTTTACATATTTATGTCAACTATGTCTCTCAAATTTTTGAAATTAAATTCACAAAATAGGTAAAATTACTTTTTATGCAAATTTTTAAATGTGCATAAAAGGTGGGTAAAAGACGTTAAAATGTTCAATAAAATTTTATACATATAATTTTATTATAAAATGACTCCAATGAATTAAATTGAACTTGTATAGGTATTATGTATCTATTTTTACCTAAAATAAATTTTAATAAAATAAATAATTATTTAAATTAAAAATTCGGTTTTAAAGAATAACATAGTATTTTTCACTATGCATCAAAAAGTGAGAACTTTTAGAAAAATACCATAAATTCACCCTAAGCTAATTTTGATATTTCGAATCCAAAAATGAATTCCATTTTGAAAAATAAAATTTATAAAATTTCAAAAATTGGTTATTACTATTAATAACGACTAGTTGTATTGGTCGTGATGTGAATAAACATGAAGATGCATACAGCACAAACTATATCATTATTCAATGAGAAACGTACCGTGGAAGATTGGGATGTTACATTATTCACTAATTCAAATAATTTCATCCTCTAAAGTTTTAGAATTCTACTGCATAAAAATATTTGGGTGGTTCTTCAGCATAAGTTCCTTGGGTTCCCACGTCGCCTCTTCCATCTTATAGTTTCTCCATAGAAGTTTCACCAAATGAGTCGTCTAGTCTCTCAACAGTTGTTCTCTGGTATCAAGAATCATGAAATGCTCTTCAAAATAAGATAGATCGGGTACCAGTTCTATTTCTTCATAGGTGAGTACATGCATTGGGTAAGGCATGTATTTTCACTAATGGAATTGGGGTTTATCCCCACGCATCTATTCCCATGGTTTAAAGAACTGTGGGGATAGATGGTTTTTAATTGATTATACCCACAGTTTTATTAATACTCTGGGTATTCAAACCCTATGTATCTGGCTCCTCCTCACTCTTCCATCGTGCTCCCCCCACTTCAACCCCACCTCCCCGACCTCCAAATCTCGGTCCTATCCTCCCCTCCCGGACCACCGCCACCTAGCCATCCGACCTCCACCTCTTGTCCCTATCCTCCCCTCTCTAACCTCCACCTCCCGGCCATCCGAACTCCACCTCCCGACCATCTCATCCCCTCACCAACCTCCGCCTCCCGGCTCCGCCTCCGCTCCCAACCGGGACCTCCCGACCTTCACCTCCGCCTCAACATCGCAGCCTTCACCACGCAGCCACCAACTCTGGAAATGTCCCCGATCCCCCCTCTTAGATCCCTCTCCTCTGGGCATCATCAAATTAAACTCCTTAAATGCGAATAGCCTTTACACACTAATATTGATTTATTTCTCACTAATTCTCCTTTTTCATTCAATTTGTTTCAAAACACCCACACTATCATGATGAAATTCTTCTCATTAAGATTGGGTACCAACTCCCAAGTCTTATTATTCTTAATATTTTATAATTAATCATTTATATAATTAAAACACTTCTAATTCTTTAATAAATCACCAATACTTTAATGTTCAACTTAAGAAAATAATGATGTATGATTTGTTATCCATAAAGTTATCCTACTTTGTACTTACTGTATTTGGTCTTTAATGATATTTTGGAGCTTCACATATATAATATGCCTTGTATAAGATGAATGATATTGTTACTCATCACTTGAAATTGTTTAATCTTCTTCTCCAACATGTATACTCTCATCACCTTCATCTCATCACTTGATTGTTATGATCAAGTCTTACTTCTTAATGTTCTTCTTGTAATTTGTCAATGTAAAACCCCATTTATGAAACTTCACTCCCAAGATCATATTACTGTGTTTCAAAAATGTTATTTCCTACTAGTTGTGGGCATCATTTACCCCTATATATAAATTATCTCTCATCATTACCCTTAATATGCACCAATTCTAATTATCACATTCTAACAACTACATCTCTAATGTCTATAATTGCCAATGTTCATATTATGGACATGTAAAGTTCTGAATTTATAATAGTCTTTTGTATATTTTTTATGAAATATCACACATATAATTTATTCAATGGTAAATTCCCCTTTAAAAAGTAGGGGTTATTACAACCATCATGTAGACATGGAATTTGATGGATTTTCATTATTAATTTTTCTTAAACTTATCTCAAATTCACTTATTACCCATCAATGAGTTTGATTCTAGTAAATAAAACATAATAATTTCACTCAATATCCCTAAATGGATTTTATTCATTAACAATTTCATAGTAATAAAACACTACAAATGTTTTTTAAACACTGAACTATTGTAATGAATAATGGTTTTGCTAATTATCTAACCCTTAGAGTAATGATCAACACTATACTAGCAATGTCTTAATTAAGATCTAATCACCACCACCTTAATCAATTAATGTAATGAGGGATCTTAGACTCTAAGACATGTTATGTTTTCTGATCATCAAGGGCTCTTCAATTTCCTCCTTTTTATTTATCAAAAACACGGGGAACAACACATGAACTCTTCTCTAAATTTCAACTGCCAACTCCGTATGTCTCCCCAATAATGAGCACACTCTATATATTCTCTATTTATCATCTCTTGTAATAATAAAAAGAGATACCATCTAATTTTAAAAAAATAGAACATTTATATTCTCCAATCCTCTGATACTATAATTCATTCTCTTCATTCATGCTTAGATAACATGAATTTTCCCCATCACCCACTTGGAATAAATTTCCTCTAGCACTATTATCTTCTTTTAACCACTCTTTCATCCTCAATTTTCTCAACTAATAGCCCATAATTCCAAAAAATATATTTCCTCTATCATGAAGTTGAGAAACACTTAATAGATTGTGTTTTAATCCATTAACTTAAAGAGTGTTTTTTGATTTAAGATTCTTTTTCCCAATAACAATTAAACAAACTCCTTTAACCTTTAGTGACCCGTCATTTATGAAGTAAAATAAGCATCCATTTCATTTTTCAATATATTTCAATGTTTTTAAATCTTTTATCATGTGATCAGGACATCCACTATCCAAGATCTATGGACTTTCCCCTTTGGATACTTTGGGTGAAACTTCAAAAACTAAATCATTCTCCTTCACTTTTCTATTCTTATTTTGAGGATTTTGATTATTAAAACTCAAAAAATTTCAGGATGTTAAAATGACAATGCATTCATTTTCATCATGAATAGGATGGTCACACCTTCTATAGACTTATTCAAGAATATGAAACATGTTCTCTTATTTCTATATAGAATTTTCAATACGTTTCTAACTTTTATTCCTTTAAAGGGGTTGAAACCCAAAAAATTGATTCTCAATACTCCCAAGTATATCATGATTCCTATTTTAAGAAACATATCTTTTCCATATAAACAAATATTCCAAAGATCCAATAAGATCCAAAAAAAATTATATTTTTTAAGCTTCATGTTGTACAAAATTTGTAGGATACCTTGATCCCTTCTTTCAATCACTAATCTTGGATAGTTTTGTAAAATAAAATTTATTTTGAAATCCTAGAATATTAATCTTCTTCATATAACACTTCTTATCATCCTTTTTAGATTCATAAATTTTAGCAGTTTTTTACTTCAAGTTGGCATTCCCATAATTTCTAGATTTCTAACTATCACCGAATTTAGATACAAAATTAGCCTTCAAGACATGATCATTATTATTTGACTATTAGAAGATATTTTCAAAATTATTTCATTATCCTAAATATATTTTTTAGACTTTATTCTCACTCTTCTTTAAACATTCTCTATCTTTTGAAATAGAACTCTTGAAAATAGATCTGTATTTGTTCAATTATCCTTTTATTTTGATCAAATAGTACTAAATATGACCAAAATCATTCAATTTATTTTTGAAATTTAACTCTATATTTATTTTAAGAGTCTTATTGTCACTAAGAATATTATTAAGACCATCAATATACTTTAGAAATTTGGACCTTCCTTCTGTGAAAACAATTTCCTTATTGTTGGATGATTGATTTCCTTTCTTCAACCTCATGGTCTATTTTTCCGGTTTAACGATCTTTAAGATATAATCTTTTAATTATTTATTCAATAATAAATCCTTCTCAATATTTTCTTATTCAAATTTATAACTATGTTCATCACTTAAAATATTATTATCATTAAATTTAGCAATAAGTAAATTTTCACTATCTTCATCTCCAGAAAATACATAAATATCCTTATCTTCACAACCTTAACTCTCCTTATATAATAAGTTACTTATTTTAAATTTATATAAAATTTTACCCTTCTCATTAGAATAAACAATTGAATTATTGGATTTATTCTTACGTAATATTCCTAGAATTTCTTTTTCATTGTCACTATCCTCTCCAATTTTTCATTTTGGATTGTTTTCAATGAAATTCCCAATATCTCAACACATTAACTCTCTCTTAATATATGAAGTGAGTCCACTATCCTGAATTCCTAGAGGCTTATATTCAAATGTATTTTTTACCACATCAATAACTAATACCTTCTTTTCCCCCTTACCTTTTTTTTGATAATTTCAAGCATTAAAATTCATAATTATTTGTGAATGTAGCATTTTTTGACATTTTGTAGTGTATTGACCAGAAGTGGAACACATTTCTAAAATTTCCTCTTATGGTTGAAACATTTTTTAATTATTAATTCGAAAACATTAAAGTTATAACTACTCTATTTTCATTGAATATTTTATTGCCCTTAAAATAACACCTACCAAATAATCTATAAAATTATAAATTCATATTATTAAAATAAAATTTTCTTACCTTGTGTGTAATGCCTCTATATATATAAAGGAGTATTTTATATTTAATTTTTCTTTTTTATTCCCCATCAATGACCACTTGGGAGTTTTCGTTTTTAACCTTTTTCTTTAGTTTACAGATCAAGGTAGACCTTTTTCCCTTTTTCTTACTTTTTTAATCACAGACTCCTCTTGTCATTAAATATGTTTTTCTAGCTACTAAAATGATTTGATTAATTTAATAATAAAATTGATTGTAATAAATTTTTTATATATGATTTTCATTTTTGATTGAAATATAATTTTTTTCATGTTATAGAATAGATAGAAGCTGGATGTATCGTACCAATTGGATTTCAACTGAGTTTCAAAAAAAATTCGATATTTTTTTAGATTTTTCATTTAACAATGTGTCATATAGAGGTTTTATATAGTGTACCTACTATAATTGTGTAGGAAGACCATAGTTAAGATGAGAAGAAGTTAGGTACCATTTAATTAAATTTGGATTTCAAGAAAACTATAATGTTTGGTTTCACCATGGAGAGACGAGTCAATCTTCGATTGTTCATAAACGAAAGAAACGAAGTGACATAGATAATTTGATATTTAATCGGTTTCCATATGTGCATAATTTCGAGAAAGATAGCATGCCAGTGCAAGAAGACAATGATATCAGTACACATGAGGAAAATATTGAAGACGATGATGTTGGGAGAGTGAAAAATTTATTTGATGATGCCAGAACTCCAGTATATCAAGAATGTACTAAAATGACCATGTTGTAATTTTTAACATAGTTATATAATGGGAAAATAATGTATGGTATTTCTAATACCATCATTGATTATATTTTTACATTTTTTAAGGACTTTCTTCCTAATGGTGTAGATATTCCCTCAAATCATTACATAGAATGGAAGCTAATTAAGAAGATTGGATTTTCTACTAATAAAGTACATGCTTGTCTGAAAGATTGTAGTTTATTTTTTGAGGAAACAGTTGACTGTAATGACTGTGAATAATGTGGTACATCTCGATGGAAGACAAATGTAGAAGGAACACCATCTTGTGTGGCACATAAAGTCATGTGGCACTTTCCATTAATTCACAAACTTCAAAATCTATTCATGTCTCCAAAAATCTCAGTCAATATGTGATGACACAATGTTGAGAGAATTAAAGATAATGATGAGCTGGTCCATCCTGCAGATGGATTAGCATGGTGGGCATTTGAATCACAACATCCTGATTTTGCAGCTGAGGTGCATAATGATAGGTTGGGCCTATCATGTGATGGTTTTAATCGGTTTGGTCAGATGCTTACTTCTCATAGAACATGGCCGGTTTTTATTCAGGTTTATAATCTTCCTCCAGGATTGTGTATGAAACAACCTTTCACTTTCTTGAGTATACTGATATCTAGACCTTCAGATCCTGGTAATGATATAGATTTCTACTTGAAGCCTTTAATAAAAGAGTTGAAACAAATTTGGGATTTAGGTGTGCATACATTTGATGCTTCTTCAAAGAATATGTTTGAGATGTGTGATGCCCTTCTATGGACCATAAATGATTTCCCTGCCTATGCAAAGATGTCTGGGTGGAGCACGAAGGGAAAACTATCATGTACCATTTGTATAAAGAATACATGATCGAGAAGGCTTAAATATTGTCATAGTTTCTGTTTCATGGGGCATTGCCGATTCTTGCCAATGGATCATCAATACAGGAAGAATCTTTGGGTGTTTGATAATAATGTTGACACTGAAGAACCACCTCAACATATTTCAGGAAGTGATGAGCTTAATGAATTGAAAGATTTCTGCTTTTCATTAGGGGATGGTTAGTTCAAATCTCAAAAGAGAAATAATGGTAATACCGAAGTCACATAGAATTGGAAAAAGAGAAGTATTTTTTATGTGTCTCCATATTGGTCTACTAATTTGTTATGTCACTGTTTAGACGTAATACATATTGAGAAAAATATATATGAAATGTTTCTTGCAATTCTTTTGAATATTAAGGGGAAGACCAAAGATGACTTGCGATCTCGTCGGGATTTATTGGATTGGGGTATTCGACCAGAACTACATCCTTTTTATATCAGCAAAAACAAATGGAAAGCTCCCTGTGATTCTTATGTGATGACATCAGCAGAGAAAAATCAATTTCTGGAAATATTGGAGAATATCAAGGTTCTAGATGGCTATTCCGGCAACATATCTAAATGAGTCAATAGAAGACACTTGAAATTGAAATCCCTAAAAACTCATGATTATCACATCCTTATTCATGAATTGATTCCAATAGAAATTCGGAAATTGCTATCTAATAATGTACGGGTGTCAGTGACTCGGTTGTGTAATTTTTTAGAGTACTTTGTGCTTAAAGGTTATCCAAATCATTGTTGATAAAAATGCAGCAAGAGGAACCGTTAATTCTGTGTGAGTTGGAAAAAAAATTACTCCAACCTTTTTCACTTACATGTTGCATTTAACATTTCATCTTCCAAATGAGACAATTCATGGTGGACCAGTCAATTTTCAGTGGATGTATCCCACTGAAATAAATATTTGTATAATGAAATCATATGTCTGAAATAAGAATTATCTTGAAGGTTCCATTGTGAGGAGTTATCTGGTCCAAAATATATATGTATTTTTGGTCAATGTATTTTTCTGATGTGAGCACAAGACATAATCGACCAATGAGAAATGAAGACCAATAGTATGAAGAAAATCAGCCCTCGTTTCCATCTATTCCTCAAATAGGTGGAATTTTCGGGTCATATACATTGGTTACATTGAGCTTTGAAGAGTGGAATATGGAACATCTTACAGTCTTGTTTAATTTTGTTTTGTTCGATGCCTATATCAAGTAAGTAATTTGAATATATATATGTTTTCTCATGTGATATCATATCACATATACCTTATACTTTTATTGTCATTTTATGTAGATAACATAAACAAATTATAAATAGAGTTCATCGGTCTTTGCCGTTGAGAAGGAGGGAGGATATGCATAGCCAAGAGTTCCCAGCTTGGTTGAAATAAAAGGTATGACCATTACGTTAAATACCTTAAAATATAGATATATATTTAATTATATTACTCATATGTATTATAGGTATTGAGTTTACTTATTGACATCATTTCTCAAGAATTAAGAGCATTGGCTTTTGGTCCCAATACTTTGGTTCGTGACTGAAAATATTTATTAATAAATGGATATAAATTTGTTACAACAGATAGAGTAGTGAATATGGGAACAAAGCAAGATGGTTTTATATTAACTGCTAGAACAGATTTTTATTCCAGTGCATTAGATAGTCGACCTCGATATGAAGATGTGTATTATTATAGGCTGGTTGAGAAAATATTGTTATTAGATTACTACTCTCAAGGCTGGGTCACTATAATGAAATGTTAATGGTTTGATTCAATGATGCGACATGGTATATTTATTGATGATTGTGGATTTAGAGTTATTGACAGGAGTCAATTTCTGTATACTGACGAACCATACATTTTGGCATCAATGGAAAAACAAGTGTTTTATGTGAAAGATCATGTGAAACCTGATTATAGTGGAAATAATGAAGTAATCCCAAGACATATTTTCCATGATTATGGGGATGAAATTTTCACCATTGAAGACCCCATCGGTGTTAGACAAAATATTGTATTTGATGACACAAATTTTCCCATTGTGAGAGATTATGTAGAACCTAAGGTAGTGGAGGGTAATATATAAAAGCAATCATATATATTCAAAGTTCATTCAATTTAACTTTATGTGAGTTTCTCAGGTTGGTACTAATGTAATTAATTTAGATTAGTCTTATTTTGGAATGATATGTCTATTTTAGTATTGTTTGGTTTCGTTTCATTTAATTATATTTATTTCAATTCAGAAAACTGGGTTTAAAATGTGGTTTTAAAATTGTATAACTTGGTTGTAAATTATCTTTACTAAAAGATGTTATGAAATTTTTGTCTTCTTTTGATTCTAAGTGGTGTGTATGATTTGTAAAAAATGTTCCTAAAAAATATTTATTTTATTCTTATGCAGATTATGAAAAAAACTACAAAGGCTCTCAAGAAGAGATTATTTGATCTTGATCCTATTAGACACGATCGTGAGTTGTCTTCAATGAGTATAATAATTCTAATATTTATCTTCTTCATTACATATAATATCATGTTCTTATTTTTGATCAATTTTTTTTAGGGATATATAACTTTAGAGTTTCCTCTTCCTATTATGGGACTAAGCAGGGATCCTCCTAGACCTAGGTGAAGTTCCCATCTTACCACTCCCCACACTGACCCATCATTGGAGATCCCATCTACCACACATGTCCGCCCTCCACTTGAGACCCCTGGGATTTTCCCATACATGCCACCGTCATCATCTCATTTACCATCTTTTTCTCATTCCATGTCGACGCCGACTCGACTGATGTTCTCACTTGCACAATTTCCATATCCATTCGTGTATCCCTAGACCTACTACACATATTTTGACATGTCTATTCCACCTTCTTTTACTACCATCCATCCTACACATATTGAGTCTTTTCCTTTAGTTTCCACTTCTGTTCATGAAGATCAGTTGGAGCATGCTGTGGAACAGATACGTCCTTCAGAGGATGTTAATCCATCACAGTCCACAGATGCCTCAGAACCAATTCATGGGCATGCATCATGTTTTTTATTATAAATATTTAAAATTATAGCATTTCACTTTTGTCCTATTATATTGTCACTTAACTCTTCTCTTTTCACCACTTATCTTATTTAGTGTGATCTTCTAGTAGGTGACGTGGGCACACTCGAATGTGGGATGCCTGGAATTGTGAAACTCATATTATGGTGGATTACAATTTTCAAAATCAAATGATAGGTAAAAATGCTAAGGAGTGTAGAAGTTTCATGGCTACTTCATCCAAATATCATGATATCATTCCGGTGGAACCGGTCTCATGGAGACATATCAGTGCTGACATCAAGGATAGGGCATGGGCGCAGATATGGGTATGGAAATTTTATAAATATATATTTATATTAGTAATGTATTTATATGAATTAAAATGTTCTTTTCAGAGTCGATTTAACTCTCCTAATGGTGAAGTTGCCAATGTTGCGAGGTTGAGTGATCTTGAAGAGTATTGGAGGTCATACAAGCATTAGTTACATATTGGTTGGAGGAGCAGAGTGGGTACTGAGTTAGAGGGTGTACCCACAAACCCAGACTATCCATGAAGTCAATATCAAAAAATGATCGCACATTAGAAGACTGAACAATATAAGGAACTACCCATATTTAATGGTTTTTATATAAAATTTAATTCTTATTACTTTTATTATTTTTTCTTTCTTAGGAAGTTTTAGTGAAAAAAACAATGATTAAATGACATATCTACACACATTGTGGCGCACTACAATTCCCGAGTATGAGAAGCGGCTGGTACATTCATATGAATTAAAATAATTTCCTTATTTATAACATGTAATCATAAATTATTCATGCCTTCCCTTGGTTATTCCATGTATCCTGGAAATCACATCTTATACTAGGAGAAGGTTTGTCTATTTTTCCTAAAAAAGTAGTATATATCCTTGAAAACCACTTTAGAAAACCATTTCAGAAAATCACCAATTGGTTATGACTGTCATATACCTCAATGTTTTTAGGTCTTTGTTGAAACTCAATTCAATCCATTTTTTTTCATTCATCATATATGGTTGAAATCCAAATTTGTGCATTTATCATATGCAGCAAGCTGAATTAGGCATTTAAGGTCCTGTACATCATACCAAATTATTCTTCTCAAATAGGAAATAAATGATGGAACTGTAGTTAATTCACAAACACAAGATAAAATTGTATGTTTTTTTATTTATATATTAAACATTTATAAAAAATTCATAATTTAATATGTTTATAATTTCAACAGTCTGCCTTGTAGGCCATTGATGAGAATGAAGCTGACAACTTAGGGCCAAATAATCATTTGAGTCAGGTGTTAGGTGTGAAGCATCCAGGAAGAGCCTGTTGTAGACTAGGCAAAAACATTGTCCCCTCTAGTTATTGGTCATCATTGGACTCCTCTAAATCCTATATAGCCTCTTATTTGGAAACTGTGTGTGCTGTATTAGCTGCGACAAATAAAATAATATTAGAGGAGCATGAAAAAAGTAAGCTAAAGAATGAACATTTCATGAAAGCTATGTCAGTTATGAGTCAGTCACTACCATCAAAGGTTTCTTCCACTTTTCATTCAAGTATGGCATCAATGCACTCTTTAAATAATCCCTTTGTTGATTCCCATGAGGGTCCTAGTGGTGATGACGGTGGTGGCGATAGAGCTGGCGAGGATGTTGCTGATGATGTTGTTGGTGATGAGATTGCTAATGAGGATTTCGATGGTGCGGTTGGTGATGATGTTGCCAATGATGTTGCTATTGATGTTGTTGATGATGATGATGATGATGCTAGACATGGGGATGATGATGATGGTGATGGGGGGATATTAATCCTCTCAATTTTTGACTTAGCAGAGAGACTCGTGATGGAGTTTAATTTTTTTTTGTATCGTTGGACTTCTTGTATGTGAATTTCTTTATGAAATGAAATGAATTTTCTATTATGTTTTCATCAAGGGTGTTATTTGACAATTATTTAGGTAATTTTCACATTCCATATATTTTTTTATGGTTTTGTGTGTTTATTATTATCCCGCCATCTAATCATGGCCATAGCTGTGTAGGGGAGGCCTGGGATGGGGGCTTCAGTGGAGCAATGGGGGGGTGGCTGTAGTGGAGGACTGGGAGGGGGGGGGATGGGAGGGGAAGGTTGGAAGGGGGGTGCTGTGGAGGGTTGGGAGAGGATGAGGCTGCATTGACTTAATCTCTCTTTCATATACTCGACATGCAGAGGATGTTCATCAGGTGAGTATGACAGTGTTCTCCACTTTGAAGCAGAAGATCTCATCTATTGAAGGCATTGAGAAGGGTCAGTTTCTTTTGATCTTTTTCATTAAATTTAAAGGCACTGATTTTTAGTTCCTGGAGTGATTCATATTCTCTGTGTTTGGTTTATTTCTAAACAGTGGCCTTACGAAGCTACTGCAGTTTCTTTGGAGGAAATACTTCGAACCTTGGCATGAAATTGAGGTGTTAATGTGATCAGGACTGTGATTTATCTATAATGAAAGTCATGTAACCTGCACTCATTTCCCCTTTCCCCTTTTGGTCATTGATTTATGATTATATAGTTATGCAGTTTAGTCATGAACCAAAAACTAAGACACTTTCCATTTGTATTTTATTTTCCTAAAAAAACTATATGCCTTGGGATGTCAATGAATTTAATATTTGATTGGTATACAATAAATATGGGGGAGGGGGAGGGGCTGGGCAGAGGGGATCTGGGCATGAGTGAGGGGGGAGGGGGAGGGGCTGAGCAGGGGGGATCTGGGCATGAGAGAGGAGGGGGGAGGGGCTGGGAATGAGGGAGGGGGAGGAGAAGGGGCTGGGAATGAGGGGAAGCTGGGCGTGAGGGAGGAGGGGGAGGGGTTGGGTAGGGGGGACCTGGGCATGAGGGAGGGGGGCTGGGCAGGGGGGATCTGGGCATGAGGGAGGAGCTGGGTAGGGGGGAGCTGGGCATGAGGGAGGGGTTGGGTAGAGGGGAGGGGGAGGGGGAGGGGAATTTTCTAGGCATGGGTGAGATGAGGAACTTATTTGTTTAATCTTTGTAACATGAACAATCCCTGAATATTGATAACATTTTCTGTTTATGGTGGATTCTTCGTATTTATATCAATTTTTGAATGACATTGCAATATATGTTTTTGTATTTTATTTCATGTGTTTTTATCCAAAATTTTCTCTAAATATGTCATTGTACTTGACAGATTGGTATGTGATCTGACAGTTATATGAATATTCGGAGTTGACTAACTGATTTAGAAGTTTCATATGCTGTTTTTGGTTTTCATCTTTCTTTTCTATAATTTTTTTAATGTGGTTTTTGTGTTTTAGGAAGACTCCAAACACAAAAGAGAAATCCTATTTTGTGGAATCCTGATTCAAGGTTTACTCCATCTTTTTAATTTTAACATTCGGCTGTAGATTTGTGTATGTTTTGGATACATTGAACTATCATCTCATTTGAAAAGGCTCAGGATGTTATTCAAAAATCAAGGATCATAGTGTACTTTCAAGTGGTATGAACCCTTATGATTTTTCTTGATTTTGTAATCATTTAACATGAGCAAGTCTTGAATATTGATAACATTTTCTGTTTATGATGGATACTTTGTATATATATCAATTGTTGAATAACACTACAATACATGTTTTTGTATTTTATTTCATGTGTTTTTATCTAAAATTTTCTCTAAATATGACATTCTACTTGACTGGGCAAGGGGAAGGGGTTGGGTAGGGGGAGGGGGAGGGGGAGGGGGAGGAGCTGGGCAGTAGGGAGGGAGGGGGAGGGGCTGAGCAGCGGGAGGGGGAGGGGCTGGATAGTGGGGAGGGAGGGGGAGGGGGAGGGGGAGTGGGAGGCACTGGGTAGTGGGGAGGGAGGGGGAGGGGCTAGGTAGGGGGAGTACACACAATTTAGATGGGACCCTCAGTGGGTTTACCCACTATGTATGAGGAGTACACACAATTTACTCAGGGAGCTTACACTTTAGTGGAGCTGGGTATATGGGATGGTGTCCATGAAGGGGTTCACACTATATACTAGGAGGAACACACCATGTAATTTGGAAAATTTCAAACCAAGTGGGCCAAGGAACATGACCTATGGTGGTCATTCAGGTTACAATTCATTATCCCCATTGTACACATTGTGTTTAATTTCTCCCTAAATCTCTATTGCCTATTTTTCACCCTAGTTTCAAAATTGGACTTGTGAGTACCACATTCTAAAAATTTTTACACATAGATCATATTGGTCGGATCCTATCACATTTAGAGTCCATTTAAATGCTGTTGTTATTTTTGAATGCTTAGTAGGATAATTTCTATATGGTTTTGTTTTATATTATTCATGGGGTTGGATTGTGAGATGCGAAGCCTATGTGAGTGTGTGAGCTCACTATTTAGAAATGGCTTGTGGATGCCAACTAGTGTTGTTTAATCGTAGATTGGAGGGATCATTGTAGGAGAGATCAATTAGTTACTATGAGGAGATTGTTGTTTTACTTTGTGTATTAGGACCACTTTCCAAAGATTAGAGATATTTAGGTATAACTCTTGTGTTTGGGGACCACATATATTGGAGTGTTTTGGAAGGACTGAATCCTTTTGATCGATGTTACTGTCGGTTGCCATTATACTACTGATGTGAGTCTAAGGGACTCTTGACGATGACATTGTTGGATAGTTTCTGATAAAGCGATTAGTGGTTGTCATAGAAGGCTATTAAGAATGCATGTATTTATGTTCGAGTTGAGGAAACAGAAGAATCATAATGAGCATATTTATTACATCAAAAGAAAACATTTTGGAAGATTCCAAAAGGGAATTACATTATTATAAAGCTAATTACTATGATGATGTTGAGCTAAAAATTCAAATATAAATATTCATGGAAGGAATGTTCATGATTCAAGATGATATTTTAGGATGAGTTAAATATAGCTGAAGCTAAATTCTGTGGGAGCATTGACAAAGTCAAATACCAATATTATTGGAAGATAGTAAGTAGTCAATTCTTGATGTAGTCGGAATTTCAAATTGAAGCCCATACATTCCCACATTTATAAGAGGAAAACTTCATATATAAAGGGGAAACATCACATGAGTTAATTATATGAAAAAGAGGGAATATTAAGAATGATATATTGAGAGTTACTATGAAAAATAGTTGAAGAAAAAGATTTTATGATCTACTTTCATCAAAAGTGTGTTTGTTTCAAAGGAGGTATGAAGAACTGGAAGCATAAAGTTTTGTAAGAAGAATAACTAGAAGGAAAACATTTTGGATGAAGTTCCATAATGTTGAAAATTGAGTAGATCTAAATCATCCCAAATCTAGATGAAGTTTCAAGATAAGTATACTTTTCTCAAAAGATGTTAAAGATATCTAAGTAGTTAGACACAAGATATAGTGATCCAACATTCTTGTTGAGGAATACCATTTAAAGGAGTCTATTTTTCTACACTTGACCAACTCTAAAAAGGAGCTTATGATGGGGTATATAAACTGTTGTAGGAATATTTTAGATGGGGTATATAACCAATCACTAAAGGAGTTTTAAATTGTGGTGTATAACAAATTTTTGAATAAAGGATAGGGTGTATAACCATTTGATGGATTTTTATAGACATGGTGTATAACCAATTAGAATTGATATTATTAGATTATCCATGTTGTCCTATATAACCAACATGGAATGGAGTAGGCTTTTCACTAAACTTTGTAAATCATTTTGTTCTGGTATTGTGATTTCATTTTCATATGTATGAGGTAAGGATGATATTTTTATATAGAGAGGATCATGTATTTAACCATCCATTAGTGTGGATTGACACTTCTAGTTAATCCGTTTAGATGTTGGGGATTAGGTTGGATTATCGAACATCCAGTTTGGCATGCCATGTATATGTGCTAATGCAAGTGCAGAATGGTAGTGAGGTGTAGCTGCTCAGCCTGGGGAACCTGTCTATACCCACATTTTGGTAAACTGTGGGTAAATATGGGGTGCTATAAATCAGTATACCCATGGTTTGAAAACTATGGGTATACATCTATACCCACTGTTAAACAAACCGTGGGTAATATCAATTTTCCTTTGTCTATACACACAATTTTCAGAAAACCGTGGGTATATACCTATTGTGATGGAACTGTAGTTCACGGTTTCTGAACCATGAGTATATCCTATACCCGCAGTTTCAAGGGCTATACCCATGGTTTTAAACCGTGGGTATAGTTTATATTTCTAGTAGTGTTTCTCAATAGTGATACATAGAACACATCCTGGTCTTTGGAGGGACTATGAGGCTTTTCCAAACGAAAAGCTACAACTCCAATTATTTCTAGAATTTTGAAAGGTCCAATGTACCTGGGATTTAATTTACCCTTCTTATCGAATCATATAACACCCTTCCATAGAGATACCTTCAAGAAAACATGGTCTCATACTTGAAATTCCAAATCCTTCCTTCGGTTATTGACATATATCTTTTGCCTAACTTGGGATACATTGATGTGGTGTGGATAATCTTCAACTTTTACATTGTTTCCTCAATAAGTTCTTGGACTACATGTTTTCTTTAACCAACATCATCCCAACAAGTTAGTATTCAACATCTCTTTCAATATAACGCTTTATATGGTGCCATCTGAATTCTTGAATGGAAGCTATTGTTATAGGAAAATTCTACCAGAAGTAAATATTGATCCGACCTATCTTTAAAGTCAATTGAGAAATATCTAAACATGTCTTCAAATATTTGAAAAGTATGTTCTGATTTTCCATTAGTTTGAGGGTGGTAGGCAGTGCTCAAAAGATGTTCAGTATCTAGGGCCTTCTGAATACTTTTCCAAATCTTCATGTAAAATGGGGATCACAATCAGAAAAAAATTGATTTGGGTACTCCATGAATACTTACAACTTCATTAATATATAGCGTTTCTAAATTTACAAGTGTTAAATCTTATCTTATAGTAAGAAAATGTGCTTACTTGGTAAGAAGGTCAACAATGACCCATATTTCATCATTCCTTCTAGGAATATTTGGAAGCCCCATGAAAATGTCCATAGTAATATCATCCCATTTCCACTCAGGTATGGGAATAGGTTGTTTGACTCCTCTAGTATGTTGTCTTCTTGCCTCCACCTATGGACAAACCATACATCTTGAAACATAATCAGAAATCTCCCTCTTCAAGTTGTCCCACCAAAAATGTGCCTTTAAATCACTATACATCTTAGTACTACCAGGCTGTATAGAGAAATTGTACTATGAGCATCATCAAACAATTACCTTTTTATATCATTTATGTCAACAACAAAAAGTCTCTTCCCAAATATCAAAATTTCATCTTCATATAAGAATTCATTCAATCTACCATCATTTACAGCTATAATTTTCTTTTTAAACTCCTCATCATCAGTCTTAGAAGTTTTTACCCTTTCTAGTAAGGATTTTTAGCAACCATTTGAAAATGCATTGATGTTTCACCTTCCATTATTATTCCCATATTTTTATTTACTAGATCCATGAACATAAAATCCCTTTCAACTCTCACCTTGTTCAAAAATCCATGATCCTTTCTTCTCAAAGTATCTGCCACATTATTTTCCTTTCCAAGGTGGAAGTGTATGGTTCAATATAAATCCTTGAGTAGTTCAGGCCATCGTATTTGCCTCATGTTGAGTTCATTCTGTGAGAAAATATACATCAAACTTGTGTGATCGATATATATCTCACATTTTTTAAAATGTAAATTTTGTCTCCATATCTTCAATGAAAATTTTATAGATGCTAACTCAAGATCATGAGTGGTATAGTTTTGTTCATGAATTTTTAGATATCATGATGCATAGGCAAAAACTCTATCATTCTACATAAGGACACAACCAAATCCTTTCTTTGAAGCATCACTATAAAAAACAAACTCATAATTCCCCGATGGTAGAGTCAGGATAAGATAATTGACTAATATTCTCTTAAATTATTCAAAAAATTCTTCACACTCTTTTTTTTTCAAACAAGTTAACCCCTTTATGTTTTATCTTGGTTAATGGGTTAGCCAATTAGGCAAAACTATAAAAGAAATGCCAATGATAAACCAATAAAATTGTGTACCTCAGTTATACTCATTAGTGCTAGCCACTCTTGTATTTCTCCTCTCATAGAAGGATCCACATAGATTCCATCCTTAGAGACAATATGTCTAAGAAAAGAAATCTCATGAAGCTAGAACTCACCCTTGCTAAACTTCCCATATAATTCATTTCTTATAAGAGTCTTTAGAATAGTGAACAAGTGATTTTCATTATCTTCATAGATTTTGGAGAAATCCCAGATATCATCAACAAATAACACTACAAATTCATCAAGATATTCTTCGAAAAAAATATTCTTTAGATCGATGAAGATATAGGGTGTATTAGTTAGTCCAAAAGGTATTACTATAAACTCGTAATGCCCATACCTAGCATGAAATGTTGTCTTCAGAATCTCTTCTTTATTCACACACAACTAATGATATCTAGATCGAAGGCCAATCTTTGAAAAATATTAATCTCCATGAAGTTGATCGAATAAATCATCAATGTGAGTTAGGGGCTACTTATTCTTTATTTTAATATTATTGATCTTCCAATAGTCAATGCAATACCTTATAGATCCATCTTTCTTCTTAACAAAAAGAATAGAGGATCCCCATAGAGAAATAGTAGGGAAATAAATCCTTTATTACTCAATTACTCTAGCTATTTTTTTAGTTCCACTAATTCCATAGTGGCCATTATATAAGGGGTCTTTGATATGGGCCTTGAACCAGTAATTAAATCAATAAAAACACAATTTCTCATTCTGAAGGATGTCCAGGAAAATCTTCTAGAAACACATCAACATATTATTGCACAATAGGTACATCCTCTATTTGAACATTACATTCCTCACCCATAGTTATTTCACTCTCTTCCACCGCAATAATTGAATTTAGTAGATCTACTGGGGTGGATCTAGATGAGAAGTAGATGGTGACGTTTCTACTCTAAAGATAAGGTACTCCTTATCATCATCATAAATTATTACCTCCCTCTTCTTACAATAAATTTTCATATCATGGTCTGAAATCCCATCCTTACTGAGGATTATATAACATTAAATCATGGGTATGACAATGATATCAGCAGATAAAGAACATTTATATACCCTAATTGAAGCTGATTCACAAAACATTATTGTAATGATACTTCCCTTAGGAGTTTTGACTGAAAACTCCCTAGTTAAATAAAATTGGAAATATCTAATTTTGTTAGAAAATTGGGAAGATATGAAAAAAAATTATGATATAGAATCAAATAAATAATTGGCCAAATTTTAGGAAACCATTAAATTACCTTCCACCACATCATTCAGAGCTTCAACCTCAGTAGTAGTGATCGTATAATCTTGGCCTTTCTCCCTTGGAATTTTCTGAGATATGTTTCCCTGACACTTAGGACATTCATTTTCATAATTCCCCATTTCTCTACAATTATAGAATTCAACATTGAAATACTATTTCTTTCCCTTGCAATCATGGGATTGGTGGCCATTTTCACCACACATGTAACAGTCTCACATTCCCTTCAAGCAAGTATTGGGGTGTTTCTTCCCATATTTATTACTAGATGGAAACTCAACTTGTTCCTTCTTCCCCTTATTTCCATTTCCATAGTGTTAAGATGATATCTTATTCTCTTTCATTGCATTAAATTATTAAGACTTAGTGAATTTCTTTTTCGTCTTTATAGCACATGAGACAATATATTTTTACGATGATAAGGATTGTGAGACTAATTCTCAATGGAGAAATAGTTTTAACACATCAAAGAATATATCAATATTACTCTTTGGGTTGAGAATATAATCTGCTACATGTCTTTCTAATCTTGTAATGTTAGCCTCATACTTTGCGATATTCTCTTCCTCCCTTTTTCCCAGATTTAGAAATTGGCTTTCCATATCCGTTCGATAGTCACAATGAAATTATTTTTCAAAGAAAATATATTTTAACTCCATCCATTCAATATTTAATAATTTTTTATCCTACTTTGTGTTTTGAATTAATGAACACCATTAATTTGTATCTCCCATTAGGTGATAAACTACCATGACAACTTTTTCCCTTTCGCTACTCCCCAAAGCATGAAATGTTTTCTCTATGAAACGTATCCATTGCTCATCTACAAATGGATTTCTAGTCCCATTGAATGTTGGTGGTTGTCTCCTCATGAAGTGGTCTAACATTGATTCTCTATGTTGTAGATCAGGGTGCTCAATATGGGTAAGGTTATTATTCATAACCTGATTGAGTTGTCCCAGTATGTTTATAAGTTTTTCAGCACCCGTTTCATCACCCTCTCCACTATAATTATATTGAGTAGGAGGGAAATGCCTACATGGATTATGTGTGTTGATATGGTTTCCATTATTTCCACTTGGCGCCATTTCTAAATAATGGCATACAGTAGATTAGTTTACAAATTGCAATACATAATTACAAACTAGTAAAATACCTAACATAAATTGAACAGTTTATGCGTATAATCCATAATCATAAAAAAATTTCATTGAGGAATATTTACTCATAAATACTTCGTAATGATTTTTAATGAAAATGTGAAGTATCCTAAGAATATCCCCCAGGAGTGTCATAACCAAGAGTGAAACAAGGCATGTTGACGTGTATAAGAATAGACTGAGTTAAGCCCAGAACTCTTTATTGTAGTTTTCACTTCTAGGTACATCTGTACCAGAGTCTCCTCTAGCAACTCGTATCTAGACAGGGATGTATTTCTTGAAAAATACAAAAAATATCTAAATTACCAAAATTCTTGTAAGTTCTTCTATACTAATCATCAAAGTCTATCTTAGGGTAATGTTCTCTAATAAGAGTATTTATAAATCTATCTTATAAGGTTTGTACTAAACTTCCTCTAATACCAATTGAAACACCCCAACCCCATGCACCTAGAGTCGGTGAATTATTACATAACATTGGCATGATCATAAGAGATCAAGTCTCAAAATACTGATTAGTTTATTTGCCTTGGAAGTTCTAGATACATACATATTTTTTACATTACATTACGAAATAAAATAACATCATTGTGTCTCCTTTGAATACAATAATGTCCCATATCCTATCCCGACAATTCAATCATAAGATACTTCTTCATGTCCTGGGAAAAATAAAACATAAGAAAGGGGTGATCTCAGATGCTCAGTAAGGATAACAATATAGTTGAAACATTCATAATTAATCATAAACAGTGAAGGAAATTTATAGGACTAAAACACAAGAAGTTTAAAATTAAACTTCAGAATAATATGGGAAAGATAAATCAAATAATTTAATTTACTTATTCTCATTGATATTATACTAGTCAAATAATCACATGTAATATAATTTTCTAATTTCATAATGTTGGAGTGCATAATGTCAGGCATCATAACCACATATTCAAGGCCTCATTCCAAGACTAGAAATAAGATTTGTTCATGGACTTATTCTAAGATACTATTTTGTCTCATTATACCTACTGATGCATCGTGGAGCTATAGAAGACTCCACGTATCACTTACTGCATCAAATGCATTCCTCATATGAAAAGTTTGAAATATAACATAAACACTCATATTAAAAATAGCATATGAAATGATAATACTTTAACCACAAACCATGAATAGTATAAAAATAACACATCCATAGTAAAAAATATCCCATAACCTTCAATACAATATAGAAGATTGTATCATAATAAATCAACTTCAAACAATTGTAAAATCTATGAAAGGATGTTGACATATATGAAATCAAAACTATTTGAGAGAAATATATCTCTCTATTTCGAAATCATTTAAAAGTCACATAATTATAAAAGAAAACATTTACTTTAAAAATAATTTTATAATATTGTAAGGGAAGCTTAAATGATTTTATAATAGTAGAAAATAGTTGCACATTCCGTGTACGTTATAAAACATTCTTACCTTAATTTATTGAAAAATGTCAAAAAGTACCTTGTTTGGAAAACGACGGAAATATTCCTTTCAAAAAAACATTAGAAATTAAAATAAGAGTATAAATGAATTTATCCCATATTCTAGGAAATAGTAAAAATGTTTTGAAATACATTTTTATGAAAGAAGGATGTGGATGATAAGGAGGTCACAGTAGATACTCATGTATAAACAACCTCAGATAACAAATAGATTGTAAAATTAACCCTTAACTTGTACGTTTCCATAGTAGAGGGTATGTTAAAATCTGTTATAATAGCTAAATAATTATTATTAAATTATACAAGAACCATATACATAAATATGATATTATATATGATCTTTTAATGTTGTTTTGTTAACAATATTTCAGTAGTATCATTATTTTGAGTGTTAACTGATTCATTTTACATTATATGTTTTGTTACGTAAATCATGATTCTTATGTACAGGATGTATTTGATTTATATTCAGGATGATATTAAGTTCATAAAAATTATTTGTAATCATAAAATTAAAATTATTCTTGAATGGTTACATTGGGGAATGAATCTCATCACGTTCATGGAGATTGTAATCCGTACGTACGCACAAGCGACAATACCATTCTATCGATGGTGAAATCGTATGTAATTTGATATTATATCATATATAAAGAATAATTAACATTTTATATTTGTTATTTATATCAAATATAATCATTATTATACCCATCCATATAATTAAGTGTTGAATAAGAAACTACCCCATGATGTGGAGACGAAAAGTCGTGCGCACGCATGTATAGTGACGTTGTCATTCATAGGATGGATATCATAATTAATATGGTTGTACCATATTTATAATAACATAGAAGTATTTATTATGTAATGGAGTTATTATTTTGGTATGAAAACAACAAATAAATAGAAAGTGGAAGAAGAAAATAATTTTGAATGAGGTGATGAAATTATTACCTCTTCTTCTAGTGCTTCCTTTTCATTTGATCAAAAGGGATCCTTTGGTTGCCTTTCTGATCAAAGTAAGGCCTCTAGGTTGAATTTATTGCAGTTGGGAGGATATTTGAGAAGGGGTTGGCTGAGCCAAATGTATTTGGAGGAGTTATTTTGAGAGAAGGGGAAGTACCCTTTTATAAGTTTGGTGAGTGTCACTTTAGGAAAATCTTGAAATATTAATTTATTATACAATCATATTCGGTTTATAATGTCTCAAAAAGAGTTTATTTAAACAATAAGGTGTGGATGGGTCGAAAAACTCTCAACCAATAGGTTTTAGATAAGTTTAGGTCACTATATTAACATTATCTTTTTGAATTAACACTTAGTTAAATAGTGTACCTTTTACCATGTCTTCTTGTATTATTATAATTAATGGTTAATAAACATTCAATAAAAAGCCAAAAGAACCCCAAGTGGTTAATTATTGACATATATAACCTTAAATAAGTAAATTGGACAAACCTTATATTTTTATGAATATTATATATATTAATAATATAGTATTTGTTTTAAAAACTCATTTATGTCAATTTTGACACTATTTAGTATTTGGTTTATGTGAAAGTCAAAAAAATATGCTTACTTCGAAAAAAAATTAAATCAATACTAAAATGTCATATTAACCTATAAAATTAGTGGAATTCATCAAAAGTCTCAATTTACTTTTATTTGGATATTTATAATATCAATTATTTCAATATTTTATTAATAATGTAATTACAACATCATCATTGTGTCAAAAATTTAATTATTTAATATCTAAAAATTATAAATAAAATACGATTATGTAGGAAATTTTTTTATATTTCTAATGAATATTTCTAGATGAATTTATCATTTTTATAACACTATATTAAAAAACTTTTAGTTATGAAAATACGAATTTGACACTTTTAACTTTTCTTTAAATAAAATAATAATAAATGGCATAATCTCATCCAAGTTGATCAAAGAGGATCATATTTTATTCCTAAGGGTGATTTTCATAAAAAAAAACATATTCAATGGAATTAGGACATGTGTTAGTGTAATTTTAATATCATTTTTAACTTTAATTATCTAATTTACTTTTAACCGTGGTAAATAAAATTCATAAGTTACTATTCAAAAAAATTAGTTTCATCCTATTGAACCAAATTTTACATACTGATGTAAGTAAATTCTCTCAGATTACTGAAATTCAATTCACATAACCGGTAAAATTACATTTTATAAAAATTTTCAAATGTGCATAGAAGGTGGGTAAAAGACGTTTAAATGATCAATAAAATTTTATACATCTAAATTTATTACAAAATGAATCAAATGAATTGAATTGCACTTATATAGGTATTATATATCCATTATGACCTAAATAAATTTAAATAAAAAAATAATTATTTAAATAAAAAATTTCATTTTAAACAATAACGCAGTGTTTTCACTATTCATAAAAAATTGAAATTTTTTAGAAAAATACCAAAAATTCACCCTAATATAATTTTAATATTATGAATCCAAAAAGGAAGTCCATTTTGAAAAATAAAATTTAAAAGTTGTCAAAAAGTTTGTATTACTATTCAGAACATCTAGTTTGATTGGTCATGGTGTGCTAGCACTCAAAGTTGCGTACAACACAAGCTATTGCATTATTCAAAGAGAAACATACTGTGGAATCTTGGGGTGTTATAATGAACACAAACTAAATCATTTCTATGAAAACTAAATAATAAGATTATTATAATCAGGATTATCCATCCAAAATCATTCATTAAAGAAAAAAATAGCATTCAACAGAATTTTCCAAAATCATTCAACAGTGAGAAATCTGTAAATCATATATGCACAATCATTTAATTTAAAATCATATCCTTCATTTTTTTATCAAAAGGAAATTGAGAGAGAATACACCAACATTTAATTGATTCGTCCAATAGTGATAAAGAGGAAGAAGTTCTGGGAGGTAGAATCACTCAAAACCGACTATGAAAATCTTCTGGTTCAATATCTTTTGTAATCAACGGAAGAATGAATGTTTTTATAGAATTAAATAGGGTAAAAAAGAATTCAATTTCCTTTAAAAATATGGACCATGATTTCCTCCTTGAATTCATATTCCCCCCATCAAAAAATGGTGGTGGTTTTGTCAGTTTAAAAATGTCCTGACCATCACTATACCTTTCAATTGAACATGGTGCACTCTCTCATTCAATTTTTTGATGGCCTTATCAAGGAAAACCCCACAAAACCAATACAACATAGGTATAATTCCCTATTTATTTCTCCTCACTATGCCTAGGACCACAACATGGTGAGACCCCGATGGTCATTTCCCAACTCACCTATTTAGCTTTGATATGCACAGACTTCACACCCCCATCAAAATCACCACCATTAAAATGAAAATAAAATTGTTTCCCATAGAAAAATCCTCCTAAATCTTTGAATACCAAAACATGAATCCCTATTCTATGGTGACAGCCTCTCCCAATGCTAGGATAACTCTCATACTCATGAGGAAACCACTCCCTCTCGGACGACATAATAGAACCAATGTACTATTATCCAATATGCTAACCGACCACCCTAACCACTATAGCCGCATGATAGGGACTGTAACCTACACTATGGTCTCCACCACAACATAGTGAATCCTAGTGAGAAAAAACTCTCTTCTTTAACTGTGCACCCCTCTAAAACCTTACAAGACCAACTTAAGGCCTATCATAAATTAAAAAATATATACATGGAGGAATTTATAAACTGGAGGGTGTCACATTGTCCCCACCATTATGATTCTTATACTCTAAAAGATATAGGATAGCAGTGTCTAAATAGAAGCTTAGGACACCGGTCTAGCATAACAATGTCCCCTTCCCAAGACTCTTCACAAAACCAATAATGATACTATAAAACACATCCAAAAGAATAAATTTTCATCCAAATAGCTTCTCTTTGTTATACTAATATAAGAATTACTGGGCAAGCCCAATGAATCATCTGACTCAAGGTAAATAATATTTCAACTTCTAGATAAATAGAATTAGACTCACCCTTCTACTATAATACATGAGAGGAAGGATACCAGTAACTTTATAATTTGGAGTGGTAATGATGACTAATCAGTAAGCTTGAAGATATGGTCAATAGTACCTATGGCCCCAATACACCAAGGGGTTAAGTACCCTTTCATAACCAAAAAGATCACTCCCTAATCAAAGTAAGTGGAGATCTGCATGAACAATCATAGAAAATTTAAAATAGATCCATATGAATAATTCTAGATACTGAAGACCTATGACAACTCTACCAAGGTAAATGACCATTCCACAAACCACCAAAGTTCATCCTATCAAATCTATGAACAACCATTGGATTAAATATCAATCTAACTAAACCTTAGAATGAAGGTGGAATATTGTAATTTTGGTTAAAAAATATCCCAATAGTTAATGAAATGAATACTACCCCATAAAGGAAACTAGGTTCTATTCAAAGATGAGGGATTTTAGTACAACATATAAGGAAACCACTTCCAATATATACCCTACTACCAGATCTTCATGTACTTTATCCCCAAAATTGAAATGAAATTTGAAAACTTGATGAGTTGGTCAAGTAACACATCGATATATGAATAGAACATCCACTAAAAACCCTCCCACCACATAGAGGAACTAGAATTGAATTAGAAAATGTAATAGATAATTTCCATTCTATGAACATCATTCAATGAATCTCTGCCATGAAGGTTTTTCCTCAAGTTAGGACTAAACACCACCTATTGAACATAATAGGACTTGGTTTCCCAAATTCGGATTGAGAGTTGCTCGATGAAAAACTATGGCATCATCATGTTCCATACAACCCAAATTCATTCTAGTAATCTAAACCATGAATTATCTATTACCCAACATTCAACTAAAATATTACCCATAGATTTTCTGGTTAAATAAACAACTACCCAATTTATCATGGACCATCAGAACAGGTCTGTGAAGTCCTTGGTGAGACCATACATGATAAGACACAACCAATGGTCTAGAAATAATCAACTAAGAATATAGGATAAGAATCTTTGTGGTATCTAGAAATGATACCATTGAACAATTTTATGAAAATAGCTCACACATTTCTAAATTCAGGGATGTGAACATGTGCTCACCCATACTCCATGATACATAATAGGATATTACTAATCCAAAAACTACTCCCAATGAACCATGCCTTAATAAAAAATTCTACCTAGGTTGGTTCTCCAAAAGGAAGGTAAACCTTATTTAAAAATTCCTCTGACCAGACCTACAATTTATCTATTTAAATTAATGAATAAGAAGTGATGGATCCAATCAATTCTAGATACTCTATCCCAATTCATGTTCCATTAACATCTAAACCATAACCAACTCAATTAAAACATGGTAAAGTGACTCACCGGGTGTACCAATCAATATAGTTCATAAATGTTGAACACCCTTCTGTCTCTATAATTATAGAGGATACCAACGTCTATCAACACTAACACCCACTACATTATTGATGAAACAACTATTTAGTAAATATTTTATTGATAATAAATGATAAATTTTCATCACATTGTGTTAAATATGTTTATTTATAAAATATTTGGGATTAGACCATTCATTTGAAAATTTGATTGAAAATCATGTTTTACCCTTTATAGTGCACTATATTATATCGAAGACAAATATTTTAATATTAATTATTTGAAAATAAATTTTTTTAACTATGTTTCTGACCTAATTGGATTAAACTTGTATTCAGGACATTGGAGCTAAAGCATGAATTTTCTAGGACTAAATAGACCATGAAGTCAATGGAGGGTTGGGCCCGTCAGATTGGACATTGGTTTTGTATTTGGGCCATAAATTCTCCATATGAGATTGGATTGGGCCCAAATTTTGAGAGGAGCTCTCCAACCCAATTTTTCACAAATAAACCATCTGGAGGAAATGGTGGATTATCATGACCTGACCCGATGGGGCTCGAGCCGCAACTCCTAATGCCTACCTCTAAAAGGTCAGGGGATGGCGACCAGCGCCGAGTAGGCTATCACACACATGGGAGGCATTATCCTAAGTTACCTGTACACACACACCCACATACACCTACATGTAACAGTGAAGAGATATATAAAACTGAAAAGAAAATTCATCCATACACTAACCCACAACCAGAGTATAGCAGAAGTATAAAAGAGAAAAATAGGGCTCACCAAACAAAAACTACAAAAGCGCGTCCAACCTGCTCTGAAGAAGGGGAACGCTGCCAAAAACACCCACCGGAAATCTCCCTTGGCACCGTACCGGTAAAAAACCTGGTCAATCTCACTCACTTAGCTCCACCTGCTCCGGGTCCTCTTGGGACTCTGTCGAAGGGTATGTGGTCTGCAAAAGACACAAACATGTGCGGGAAAAGCCCGTGCAGCGGTGAGTATAAACATACTCAGTAGGCACCCCAAAAACCAAAAATCAAAGAGAACAACTGAAAGGAAATAGTCCACTCATCCCCGCCAGAGGGAACCTAGACGAGAGAGAAACTCCATCTCATGACCATGCACAGCTAAACACAACTAGTCTTCTTAGCTCAGGTGTATCCCATACATACACCTTAAACAATCCAGATATACCCAGCTCACGCACCAAGGCACAAGAGGTACCAACCTCATCACCAGAATCTGTACACAACCAGGAGAGTACACCACATGATCACTGTCATCCCAGATGTCATTCATCCGGGAGATACAATCAATCTGGTTCCTCACAAACCTCTCAGATGCTCACCTGAGAGATCATGCTCGTCAGATAGCATCGCTGAGGAAACCTCACCGAAACAACATAACCACCAAATTTTTCGGATAGGGGATCAATCATAGGGTCCGCTAGGGGATACCAGAACCCACTCCGATAGACTAAGATCTCAAAGATAGGGGATCTCTCCTAGGGTCCACTGGGGGATACCACGACTTAATCTGGCATACATAGTTTTCACAGATAGGGGATCACACCCAGGATCCGTTGGGGGATGCCACAACCCGATCTGGTGCTCGACAGAAGCACATCACTCAGATAGAGGATCATCGCCCTTATAAAGGTGGTCACGATGATACCGAAACTCTATCTAGTATAACTTGAGATGTAGGGGATCGAACTGACGATGCTGCAACCCTACTGAAACCACGCGCTGAGTAGGGGATCGCATAACCAATGATACCGCAACCCTACTATACACCTCATGCTGAGTAGGGGATCGTATACCCGACGATTCCAAAACCCTACTGAGTATGGCCCACCACATAGGGGATCATAATCATGATGATGCCACAACCCTATGGGGTTAACCAGCAAGATAGGGGATCGTCGCCCGTGGATAAACGGTCACAGCGATACTAAGAACCCGATCTAGGGAAGCGATGCTAGAGGATCTCACTCCATCCCACCGGAGGGATAACACAACTCTAACAGATTAAACATCCCATCGAGAGGATCACAAGCCTACACTAGGGTTGTGATGCCACACAAACCCTCATAGGAACAAACCAAGGGAGTACCCTCAACCACTACTGGTCCAAACTTTGCTAACCCGAGCGACCCGCCACAACGCCACACCGCACACCTCCAAGGCGAATACTGAGGCCACCATCACGATCCATGCGGAAAAACATGCAGGATAATCTGCTTACTCGCCCGAAACAGACTACCAGTGAAAAAGAACTATTCACCATAGGTAGCCCATGCAAGGCCCACACAACGATCCCAAAACTCATCAAGCAGATCATACCACGATGATCCCCTCAGAAAAAACACATGGAATCGACTACTCGTTCATCCAAAATGGACACCCGGTGAAAAATGAACTATTCATTGAAGCTAGCCCGGGTGGGGCCCATGCCACGATCCCAATACACATTGAACGGATCACACCATTGCGATCCTCTCAGAAATACACGCAGGATCGACTACTTGCTCGTCCAAAATGGACACCCAGCGGAAAAGTTGCGTTTCTCCGAAAATGCCAAAACCCATCCTCATGGGGCCCACACACCGTTCTCATCCCCAACACCCAAAAACCAACACGAAAAGTCCATCGTACCATCAGGGCCTCAACACCACTAACGGCGCGTCAATCGGATGCTCCGGGTAGAAGATACAATGACCCGAAGTGGAATAATAATAATATATTAAAATTTTATTCGACGTTTCAAGTCCCTGGGCCAATATCCTGACTCACAAAATTCTCAAAGTGAGTTCAAAAGGTCCGTCTCGACGGAAGGAACATGTCTCCATAAAAGGCTCGCAAATCGGAGTTACGGTTTGCGAGTTACGGGGCTTTAAATATGACCCAAATAATCCTGGTCGGACCACCACCGGCCTCGCTGGAAACAACCGTGCCGCCGTCGCGCCGTCGCGCCGTCGTCATGCCTCGCCGAATTCCGCCATGGCTGCCGCCATAATCCGGGATTTCTTCCGGAAAACTTCAAGGAACCCCCGGGAGCACCCCCGGTGCCCCAAAATCAGATCCGAAACATGTTTCATAATCCTCGGGACCCGAACAATACAACCCTTATGACGATTTGAAGAAAAACAACAAATAAATGGGGTCCGGGATTTCAACACTAAAACAACCTACCTCGTAGGAGAAACACCGATGATCCGCGCTCCAATGCTTCTGCAACACGATCCTGGAAGGCCCGCAGTCGAAATCTGTGCTCGACGGCACCTTGATCCCACGATTCCGCTGCCGATTCACCGTCGGAAGGGGAGGAGAAGGAGGAGGAAGGAGGAGTTTTGATCTTAGACACTGTTCAGAAGTTATTCGAGCTGACGCTCGTAAATAAACTTATCTACTTATTTATGAAAATTCCCATGGTGGCGCTTTCCACTGCAGGCCCGCGCCCGCAAATTTTACACCTCTCCTAGGGTAAAAAACACTTTACGGACGCAACCGTGCCCTCATATTCCGGTTTTGAGCTACCGTTTAATAGATATCACACCCCCACCATATGCATAGTATAAAAATACATAATATTTTTATAAAATTAATTTTGGGAACATCGTGTCTCGAAATCACACGCTGTCTTCACGCCATGCTTTGGAATTATTCGTAGAAATAATCCAAAGTCTGACAGGGCAAAAATCCGAGTCACTACATCCTCCCCCCCTTAGAACTTTTCATCCCTGAAAAGACCTAAGCACAAGGAAAACGACTGGACTCTCAACTGGGTATCTCACGCCAGCGAGTTCTCCAACCAACACCCATCCTCGAACACATAAGTCAGAGGGACTCATCCACTATACATCAACACTATCTTCTTTGGGTGGCACTGACTCGCCCACACGGTTTTAATCGCATCACAAAAACGCGTCTTGGTGGGGGAAGGATCCCCCTTCTTCATGCATTCAGAGCACATCAAACAACTCCCACACAGGGTCTTACCAACACCCTGAAAAAAAACACGAGTGAGCAACGGAAAGGGATGAGTACCACTAATCAGTGTCTAACAAACTACAACAGTAAGTAGAAAAGACACCAGGGATACCTCTATCCATCCACAGAGCCTTCAGGTTAACAGCCTCCAGGGTATGTAGCTGTCCTCACCGTCGGCCACCAGATCCCTGAGCATGGCGTGGATCACCTGGGGGTGAGGGTGGTGGCAACTGATACCGCCTACCACCGCCTCCTGCTGCACCAGCTCCATTTCCACATCTGCCACCCTTCGGACCTCCTTGCTGGAGACATTGCCTCTGCCAAGGCAGTCCATCGACCCGCTCCCTCTTAGCAGCACGCCGGGTCAGACAATCCCTTGCAAGATGTCCCCAACCATCGCAATCATAACACCACCTCTCCTGCGGCTGACCAAAACTAGCCTGCGAGCCCTGAGCCTCAGATCCTCCATCCTGGGGTCACCTCCTGAAACGTCGGCCATATCCAGACCCCTGAGTCTGTCATCGGCTATCAGATGTTGATCCGATTGATGATGTCTCAGATTTCACATGCCCAGCACTAACAGGGGGGATCTGCTCAGCCAGAAAACTCTCCACCACCAATGCTCACTCCAGCACTCTAGCATTGGTGGGCAGGCATAAGGAAACCACACCTGCCCGGATATCCCTGAGTAAACCCTGCTAAAAGGTCTGAGCCCTAAAGAATGGGTCTCGAACCATATCGAGGGAGTAGCGCGACAGGTCTGTAAACCTTATTGAGTACTCCGACACAGAAAGGCCCTCCTGCCGAAGCTGTAAAAGCTCCTGAATCCACACAGGCCACCTAAAGGTGCAGCCTCAGAACCTACACCCTACTCCACATCCTCTACATAGGGTAGGTCTTCAGCACAATCCTGCTGCGGAACCCTCACTGGTTGTCATCGTGGACGCATCCGGAAATACATTCAAGATGCACCACAATCAAAGATTATATATGGAGAACTTACTCAAGAAGGACAACAAAAAACATAGAACCCAGTCCTACATGATGCATGAACCATTATTCCCATACGACCAGTGTACGAATTTCCCGAGTCGAAAGGAAGGTTATCAGAGTCCTAGTGTATAGATACGTTGGCCGCCACACCAACACTGGAGTCCCTGGCCTGAAAGACAAACATGAAACATCTTAACACTGCCGCTATGCAACCCAAACCAAACTCACAACTAGACTAGCTATGCTTTGAGATCCCAAAGGTGGAACCTCCTTTGATACCACTCTGTCATGACCCGACCCAACGGGGCTTGAGCCGCGACTCCCCAAGCCGGCCTCTAAAAGGCCAGGGGCTGGTGACCAGCACCGAGTAGGCTATCACAGACATGGGAGGCATTAGCCTAAGGTACCTGTACACACTCACCCACATACACCTCCATGAAACAGTGAAGAGATATATAAAACTGAAAAGAAAATGAATGCATACACTAACCCACAACCAGAGTATAGCAGAAGTACAAAAGGGAAAAATAGGGCCCACCAAACAAAAAAGTACAAAAGCGCATCCAACCTGCTCTGAAGAAGGGGAACACTGCCACAAAAAACCCACCAGATAGTTCCCTCAGCACTGCACCGGTAAACACCCTGGTCAATCTCGGTCACTCATCTCTGCCTACTCCGGGTCCCCCTGGGACTCCGTCAAAGGGACTATGGTCTGTATCAAACACAAACATGTGTGAACAAAGCCCGTGCAGGGGTGAGTATAAACATACTCAGTAGGCACCCCAAAACCCAAAATCAAAGAGAGCAACTGAAAGGAAAAATTCCACTAATCCCAGCCAGAGGTAACCCAGACGAGACAGAAACTCCTTCTCGTGACCATCCTCGGCTATACACAACTAGTCAGCTCCGCTTAGGTGTATGCACATACATACACCTTGCACAATCCAGATATATCCAACTCACGCACCAAGGAACAAGAGGTACCGACCTCATCACCATTATCTGTCCACAACTAGGAGAGTACACCACACAATCACTATCATCCCAGATGTCACTCATTCGAGAGATACAGTCCATCGGGTTGCTCGCAAACCTCTCAGACGCTCACACGAGAGATCATGCTTGTTGGATAGCATCACTGAGGAAACCTCACTGAAACAACATAACCACCAAACTTTTCAAATAGGGGATCACTCCTAGGGTCCGCTAGGGGATACCAGAACCCACTCTGGTAGACTAAGATCTCATAGATAAGGGATATCTCCTAGGGTCCACAGGGGGATACCACGACCCGATCTAGCATACGTAGTTCTCATAGATAAGGGATCACACCCAGGATTCGCTGGGGGATGCCACAACTCGATCTGGAACTCGACAGAAGCACATCACTCTGATAGAGGATCATCACCCATATAAATGTGGTCATGACATTACTTGAACCCTATTTAATATAACTTGCGATGTAGGGGATCAAACCGATGATGCCGTAACCCTACCGAAACCATGCACTGAGTAGGGGATCACATAACCAACAATACCGCAACCCTACTAGACACCTCATGCTGAGTATGGGATCATGTACCCGATGATTCCACAACCCTACTGAGTACAGCCCACCACATAGGGGATCATAATCCCGATGGTACCACAACCATATGGGGTTAACCGCCTAGATAGGGGATCGCCGCCCGTGGATAAATGGTCACAATGATACCAAGAACCCAATCTAGGGTAGCGATGCTAGAGGATCCCACTCCGGCCCACCAGAGGGATACCACAACTCTAACAGATTAAACATCCCATCGAGAGGTTCACAAGCCTACACTAGGGTTGTGATGCTGTGCAAACCCTCGTAGGAATAAACCAAGGGAGTACCCTCAACCACTGCTGGTCCAAATGTCGCTAACCTGAGGGACCCTCCACAATGCCACACTATGCACCTCCAAGACGGATTCCGAGGCCACCATCGTGATCCACGCGGGAAAACATGCAGGATAGGTTACTTACTCACCCAAAACAGACTACCGGTGAAAAAGCACTATTCACCATAGCTAGCCCGTGCGGGGCCCACACAACGATCCCAAAACTCATCAAGTGAATCATACCATGACGATCCCCTCAGAAAAACAGATGGAATCGACTACTCGTTCATCCGAAACATACACCCGGTGAAAAAGACTATATCCAACGAAGCTAGCCCAGGTGGGGCCCATGCCACGATACCAATACACATCGAACGGATCACTCCATTGTGATCCTCTAAAAAAAACAGGATTGACTACTCGCTCTTCCAAAATGGACACCTAGCAGAAAAGTTGTGTTTCTCCAAAAACGCCAAAATCCGGCCTCGTGGGCCCTAGACCTGCTCTCAGCCCCAATAACCAAAACCCAACAAGAAAATTCCACGATACCATTAGGGCCTCAACGCCACTGACGGTGCGTCAATCAGACACTCCAGTTAGAAGATACAACGACCCGAAGTCGAATAATAATAAAATATTAATATTTTATTCGACGTTTCAAGTACCCGGGCCAAAATACCAACTCAAAAAAAATTTCAAAGTGAGTTCAAAAGGTCTGTCTCGACGCAAGGAACACATCGCCACAAATGGATCGCTAATCGGAGTTACGGTTTGCGAGTTACGGTGGTTTAAATAACCCCCGGAAAATCCTGGTCGGACCACCACCAGCCTCGCCGGAAACCACCGCGCCGCCACCGCCGTCGCCGAAATCCACCGTGCCACCGCCGTGCCACCACCATGCCTCACTGTATTCCGCCATGGCCACCACCGAAATCCTGGATTTCCACCGGAAAACTTTCGGGAACCCTTGGGAGCACCCCGATGCTCCAAAATCAGATCTGAAACAGGTTTCAGAAATCTCGGGACCCGAACTATACAACCCTTATAACGATTTGAAGAAAAACAAAAAATAAACAGTTTCTGGGATTTCAAAACTCAAACCGCCTACCTCGCATGCGAAACACCGATGATCCGTGCTCCAAAGCATCTGCTGCATGATCCTAGAACACCCGCCATCAAAATCCGAGCTCGACGGCACCTTAATCGCGCGATTCGGCCACCGATTCGCCGTCGGAAGGGGAGGAGAAGGAGGAGGAAGGAGGAGTTTTGATCTTAGACATTATTCAGATGTTATTCGAGCCGATGATTGTAAATAAAAATTTCTACTTATTTACAAAAACTCCAATGGTGGCTCTTTCCAATGCAGGCCCGCGCCCGCAATGTTTACACCTCACCTAGGGTAAACGACACATTCCGGACGCAACCATGCCCTCAGATTCACATTTTGAGCTAGTGTTTAAGAGATATCACACCACCACCATGTGCATTATATAAAAATACATAATATTTTTATAAAATTAATTCAGGGCACACTGGGTCTCGGAATCGCATGCCGTCTTCGCGCCTAGATCTGGAATTATTCGTAGAAATAATCCAAAGTCTGACAGGGCCAAAATCCGAGTCTCTACATGGATCATGCATATTGGAGGTCAAATGTGCATTTCAAGTTGGATTAAAATATTTGGATGAGATTACCCATTCCCACTTGAAACCTCTTTTAACCTAGCCACCCCTCCACTCTATAAATTAGTGTTTTTATCATTTTGTGGGGTTGGGACATGAATTAGGAGATTTGGAGAAGAGGATTGGTGGTTCTACACTATTTTAATTCACAATTGGAGGAGGGAACCTACTAATCTAGGATATCCTTCAAAATGCTTTTATTTTCCTCTTATTTATTGTAATGTTGTTGTGCTTTCAATAAACTCTTAGTTTCTCTTCCACTTCTTCTGTTATTTTCAATTTTCTTCTCATATTAATATTCATATTTCGGCAGGAATTAAAGAGTAGAAACATGATTGGGTTATACCCTTTCTAAACTTTTTCACTTTCATAATGTATCTACGATGACTACACCACCCAAGGAAGAGTAGTTTTTTTAGTAATTTGTCGACTTCTATCCTTATTTATTAATATATTTTGAATCAATTATATAGTGTAATTCACATAATATGATCAATTAATTTAGTTTTTAATTTAATTGAAACTATGAAATCAATTGAACAATTAACACAAAAACACATGACGATGAGATTTTTTGTAAATTGTCAGAGTGAAAACTTAATTGGTAATACAATACCATACGAGATCAATTTGTAGTGTTAAAATAAATTCCCTAAACTCAATTAATTATAATTTCTAGAGAGGAAATGTGCCTTAATTTACTATTGACCATAAGCAAACATTATAACATTAATCAAAGTAGGGTGCTGTGATTTCATGTTCTGAAGTTATCCTAGGGTTAAATTCACTTCATCTTTTTGGTAATGTTAATTCTTGTAGGGTTCAAGATTTAACAAATAAAAGGATCATAATTAATTAAATATTAATTTAAATTATAATGATAAAAAATTGAGTGAAGTGGTAGAGTTAGATAAATTATTCCTTTTACTCTATTCTAAAAAAATGTATTCTTATTGTGTCATTTTAATCGAACTTCATTTCAATAAAGAAATGAAAAAATACAATCTTCTTCCAGAAAACTTATTTTAGATTTATAAACAACAAACAACCCCATCCGTTTAATTAGTTTTTTATTTTCGTTTATGCTATTTTTAAAATTTTCTTTAATATGTTGTTAAATTTACTTCCTCCTTTGAGAGACGGCCTTGGTGAACCACTCTACTGACCCTTGTACCCAAAAACCACTAATAATTTGAGGGCACCCATGATAATGACTTTCAAATTGGTATTATTTCCGGGGAGGCAAGTAATTAGTTCAACAAATTAGAGGTATTTATTTTATTTTACATTTTATTCTCTTCATCTTTTATTTCTTCCTTATTTACCAAATCATAATTTTTTTCTTATTTTATTTATTTTTTTCTTTCATCTTATTTTTGGTCCATCAACTAAAACATCTAATTTTTATTTTACTATTTTACACTTTACATCTTTTTATTTTTATTTTATTTATTACACAAACTAATCTCGATTATCTGTTAGATCTTGACCCTGAGATTGGATGTAGCCTTTAGGGTCAAATCAGACATTCTTAGTCTATGGGAAGTTTAAAAATTCAATTAGTTGGATAATTCCTCCACTCCAAGAACATTGAAATTATAAGAAATTCAAATTCAAAAATAAAACAATAACCAATGGATAAAAATAATGGAAGTGAAATTAATAGAACTATTCGATAATTGGTTGCTCTAGATATTAAATATCAACCAAATTGCATTGCATACCCACATATCGAATCAGACTTTGAACTGATATCTGGGTTAATCCACCTACTTCCAATATTTCATGCATTCTCTGGTGAGGATCCCAATAAACATTTAAAAGAATTTAATTTTGTTTGATCAAACTTAAAACTAAGAAATGTTTTTGAATATAAAATCAAACTAAGAGAATTCCCATTCTCACTAGATGATTCTGTAAAAGATTAAATGTATTATTTACAACCTAAAGATGTAACTTGTTGTAATTATTTGAAAGGTCGTTTCTTGAAAATATTTGTTCTACCTTAGGGACCACTTCTATTCATAAGGAGATCTTGGGGATCAAGCAATCCCAAGGGGAGTCAGTGTATGAGTACTGGAAGCGATTCAAAAAGTTGTTTGAAAGGTGCCCACATCATCGAATCAGTGAGAAACTCCTCATCCAATACTTCTATGAAGGACTCACACCTATGGAGAGGAAAATGTTGTATGTCGTGGCTGGAGGATCATTGGTGGAAAAAACACCAGTAGTTGCACGTGCATTAAATGAAAAGATGGCCCAAAACCCCCCGGCAATTTTGTGATTGAGGTGCACTACATGTCAAGGGAGTACATTAGGTTAGTCCATATTCTCTCAAAAGTCATTTAATTGATACTAAGATGGAAGAATTAACCACTATAGTGAGGTATATTTCTTTATCATAGAATACATCCTAACATCCTCCTTTAAGACCTTGTGGAATTTTCACTGATACAAGCCACCCAACTGACTGCTTCCCACAACCAAAAGAAATAGAATATTCTGCAGCAATGTTTCTTGGGAGACCATATCAGCAGCAAAAATAACCATATCCCCAAAATAAGATTGATTCCTTTTCTCCAACATACAACCAAGGGTGGAAGGATTAATCAGACATGAGATATGGATTTGGATAACAACAAATGTCCCCTTTTCAATAAAAACTCTAGCAACCTCAACCTTACCAATAGGTTTTCCAACAACCCCAATAGCGATTTGAATCTCAAGCATCAAAAAGTCAACAATAAGGGAATACCCCACCCAAGGTAGATTCTTACATTGATGGTATTTTGAAACAAATTGTTCTTAATTAACAAACTGAGCTGAAGAGTCAAGGTTTGGAGTTGAGAGAGTTGGAGACACAAATGAGCCAGATTACCGCTTCCCTCTATGAATTGTTAATTAAGAACTCCGGAAATCTCCCTTCCCAACTTACTCCAAATTATAAGGGGAATGTCAGTGCCATCACATTGAGAAGTGGGGAGAAAAAAATGGATACATCTCCACCTATCGTTCTATCGGGATTCACCTCAACTTCGGAGAAGACCCTTTCAAACCCAGCTTATGAGAAACCAAAGGAGAAAGATAAAAGTAAGAAAAAGATTAATTTTTTTCCTCATAAACACCTTCCCTTTCCAAATGGAGTTGTCCAAACTAAGAAGATGGTTGATGAGGTGATGCAAAAAAGAAGTTTTGGATATATTCAAGTGTGTGGAGATCAACATCCCTCTACTTCAAGCCATCAAGAAAATACCACGGTATGCATAATTTTTAAAAGACCTTTGTACCAATTGAAGAGGGATCAAGAGAAATGAGAGAATAAATCTTGGAAAGAATGTGTCAGCACTCATTACACCAAATCTAGCGATAGAAACAAAGTGCAAGGATCCTGGGACATTCTCCATCCCATGCACCATAGGGGAGTAGCACTTTTCTGATGCTCTCTGTGATTTAGGAGCTCCCATAAATGTAATGAATAACTCTGTGTTTTATTCTTTATAGGCTGGTGAGTTAAAACTTACAAGAGTAGTGGTGTAGTTGGTAAATAGAGCTACAACTTATCCAGTGGGAGTCCTTGAGGATGTACTTGTTCGGGTAAAAGACATGATCTTCCCAATATATTTTTACATGCTAAACATGGATGATGATCAGGTAAGTTCTCATTCTCCCATTATCTTAGGTAGGCCCTTCCTCAAAACTGCAAAAGATATCATAAATTTCAATGAGGTTACACGTTCCATGGAATTTTGAGTTGAAGTTGTGGTATTTAATGTTATGCAATCCATGAAGTACTCCAAAGAGAACCATTCTTCATTTTTTATCTCCCATTTTGAACCACCAAATAAAAAACCCATGGAATTTGATTTTTCCTATTCATAGGGATATTATGATCATTGGTTCTTTTTTTATGTCTAAGAGTGCTTCCACACCTATTTCTAATGCACAAGACTCTCTTAGATTTTATTTTTAGATGGAATCATTTTCTGATTCTGATGATGTGAACTCTGATTATGAAATGGTTATTGATTGTGCTGATGGATTTAATTATTTATTCTCTGATTTTGATGATATATATTTTGATTATGATGTTTATTGTGCACATATTTCAGTAACATCAATGTCTCTTTCCATACATCACCCCACTACATTATAACTCAAGTCATTTACACCTAATCTTAAATATTTATACTTTTTAAGTGATGAGAAATTTCCTATTATAATTTCTATCAATCTCCCTTTTGAACATGAAGAACAACTTTTGAATCTTTTGAGGCAGAGCATTAAGGAAATAGGGTGGACCTCAGTTGACATATCATGCATTAACCCCTCCATTTTCATGCATAAGATTCTTTTTGAGGATGGGGATAAACCTATTAGGCAGCCACAAAGTAGACTCAATACAACTCTTTTGGAGGATGTTAAAAAAGAGGTTGAAAAATTACTTGAGTTAGGTATAATCTATCCCATTTCAGATTACTAGTGGGTGAGTCCTATTCAGGTTGTACCTAAGAAAAGTGGTGTCAATTTTATTAATAATGATAAAGATGAGTTAGATCCAATTAGGTTACAAAACAATTGGCGTGAGTGTATTAATTATAGGAAACTAAATTAGTCCACTTGCAAGGAGCATTTCCGCCACCAATTTATTGATTAGATACATGATATACTAGCTGGGAAGACACATTATTGTTTCTTGGATGTATTTTTTTGGATATTTTCATGTTTCTATAGCTCCAATATATCAGGAGGTGACTAAATTCACCTATCCCTTCAGTAAATTTTCCAACCAGAGGATGCCATTTGGACTTTGCAATGCCCCAGGTACCTTCCAGAGATGCATGGTGAGTAGTTTTTCTAATTTTATTTAGACCTTCATAGAGGTATTAATGGGTGATTTTATAGTGTATGGGTCATCATTTGATGATTTTATCTCTAGATTGGGAAAGTATTTGAATCATTGTATTGAGAAGAATATGGTCTTAAACTTTGAAAAGTGTCATTTCATGGTAGAGCTTGGGATTTTCTTAGGTCATGTGGTGTCAAAACATGGGATAGAGGATGATAGATCTATGGTTGATATCATTACATCCTTACCCCATACTTCATGTGTTCTTGATGTTAGATCTTTCCTAGGGCATGCAAGATTTTATCAATGCTTCATCAATGATTTTAGTATGATTGCTCTTCCTATGTCATGATTACTCCAAAAATATTATGATTTTGTGTTTGATGATTCTTGCAGGACATCCTTTGATGAGCTAAAGAAGTGTCTGACCACTCCACAGATCATAGAACCCCCATGGTGGAAGCTTCCTTTTGAGGTTATGTGTGACACCTTCAACATTGTGGTTGGAGATGCCTTATCTCAGAGGGTGGAGGGACGTTCACATTTGATTGTATATTCGTCAAGGACACTGGATTCGGACGAATCAAACCACACAACAACTGAAAAGGAGTTTCTTGCAGTTATATTTGCAGTAGATAAATTCTATTCATATTTATTGGGCTGAAAAGTAGTTGTTTGTTCAGACCATGCAGCTCTGAGGTACCTATTGAAGAAGCTGAATGTGAAGCCCGGTCTAATCAGATGGATGCTCCTTATTCAGGAATTTGACATTGAGATAAAGGATAAGAAGGGGTCGAAGAACCTAGTGGTGGGACACATGAGTAGGCTTACTCACACACTAGAGGACGACACATTGGACTAGGTACCACATTGGGAAACTTCCCCCGAAGACCATATTTATTCTATCTTACATATGCATTTTTGATATGCTGATTTAGGGAACTACCTTGCTGCATCTGAAATTCCATCAAATTTCAAGAAACATCAAGTCTAAAAGCTAAAGAGTGAGTTTATATTTTATGTGTTGGATGATCCCTACTTATGACGCATGTGTAGTGAAAAAGTTATTAATAGGTGTGTTCTTGATCATGAGTTTGAGTCTGTTATGCAATTATGTCATACAGTGGATTGTTGTGGGCACTTTGGACCCCCAACATACATCTAGGAATGATTTGGACTCTAGATTGTATTTTCCTAGTTTATTTGATGATGCTCATGTGATTTTTAAGTCCTGCTCATGTTTCCAACACACTGGTAATATTTCTAAGAGACACGAGATACCCAAAAACCCATATTATTTTGTGAGATTTTTGATGTATGGGGCATTGATTTTATGGGTCCTTTTCCTAGTTCATTTGAGTTTCTTTATATTTTGGTTGCTGTTGATTATGTGAGAAAATGGGTGTGGGATGAGGCCACTAGGACTAGGGATTCTCATGTTGTTGTGTAATTTATCAAAGAACATATTTTTTGCAGTTTTGGAGTATCAAAGGACATCAATAGTTACCAAGGGACACACTTTTACAATCGGAATTGGGCTTCCTTTATTTGGAAGTATGGGGTGACACAAAAAACATCAACACTATACCACCCCCAAGAAAATAGTTAGGTTGAGGTTTCAAATAGAGAGTTTAAACAAATCGTGGAGAAAATCGTGAATCCAAATAGAAAGAATTGGAGAAATCACTCGGATAATGCATTGTTGGATTATAGGACATCATACAAGACACCCATTGGTATGTCCCCATTTTGGATTGTTTTTGGTAAAGAATATCATCTCCCTGTGTATGTTGAGCATCAGGATTATTGGGATATAAAGAAATGTAACATGGATTTGGACCAAGATGTAATCGAAAGGAAGCTGCAACTTCAAGAGGTTGAGGATATTCTATTGTCTGAATATGAGAACTCAAGACTCTACCAGGAATGATCAAAATAATCTCATGAGAAACTGATACAGAAAAGAGAATTTCATGTTTGAGAGAAATTCATTCTCTATAGTTCACAACAGAAGCTGATGCTAGGTAAGTTGTGTTCTAGGTGGTTAGGTTCTTATGTTGTGACTAATGTTTTTCCTTATGGTGTAGTGGAGATCACACATGATGACATAGGAAGGAGATTTATTGTCAATGGGAAACTTTTGAAGAAATACATTGAGGGACTTCCTACTGATGCAGTGGATTTCATCACACTACATGACCCCATCATCACTTGATCATATCAGGCTGTTTCTAACCCTTTAATTTTTGTATTCCTTTTCCTATTCAAAATTATACATTTCATGTGCATATATCATCTCATAGGTTCTCATTGAGGAAAATTCATTATTTTATGTGTGGGGGAGGGGACAACATTTTGGGGAAGATATTTAGGATTTTCATTGGTGTTTTATGTGTATTTTCTCTTAAGTTTTTGGTTAAAATTTACAAAAAAACAATAAAAAAATATATAAAAAAGAAAAAAATATATCATGTAACATTATCATGTGGAACATATGAAAAATGAATGTTTTCAAAATTCAGTGGTAGAAATATAATAATGTGTAATATTTCATCATCAAGTGTTGAATTTTATAAAAATTGAAGTCACCGATGACATGAAGGGTTGTGTCATTATAAAACCTTTTATATTTTGACATCATTATATGTGATATTTATTCATGGTAAATTGTGTCATCGATTTCTCTATACAATTTTTGACAAAATCATGACTTGGGAGTTTCTATTACCCAATTGAATGTATATTCAGGGTAAGTAATCCTTTTCAACTTATAACATGGTCTTTCCATACATTCATTTCTCTTCCAATTGTTTCCATAACTGTACTAGAATGACCGATGCATGTGGACCTAATATTTGGCAGTATTACTCCCTCTAAAAAATTCAAATAAAAAATATAAAAAACAAAAAAAAAACAATCAATAAAGAGGGGACTGAATAAATGTACAACATGTGAAGATATTTAGGTTGGGAGCTTGTGGTTTCACTTATGGGAATGCTTAAATGAGTGGGTTTTGGAATTTGATTGCAATGGATGTTGAATAGGTTTAGTGGAATAGAATTAGGTAAGAAGAAATTTTTTTATTAACCTGAACATACTAGATAAAGGGTGGAGATACAAGCTTGGAATGGTTGGCACACACACACGTGGAGAATTTGTGGCATGGTAGACCCATTACATGTTTCTCTAGGATTAGTGTTCTGAATCTCACTAGATTCTATTTTGACCCAATTTATGAGACAATGAATTTAAAATTTATAGATATTTAATCTTGATGGGATTCTTACTTTGCCTATATTTTCACTGTGGGTTGAGAAATTTTAATATGCATATCTTGTCACATTTTGTTTTTCAAATACATGATATAAGGATTTTTCCAGGAGTCAAAAAGGGTAAGTGTTGGGGAGTTGATAAAACATATTTTTATTGAATATTTTATTGATAATAAATAATAAAATTTCCTCACATTGTGTTAAATATATATATTTATAAAATATTTTGGATTAGATCATTCATTTGAAAATTTTATGGAAATTCCAGTTTTACGCTTTATAGTGCACTATAGTATTTCAAAGATAAATATTTTAATATTTATTATTTGAACTTCAAATTTTGTAACTATGTCCCTGAATTAATGGGATCAAACTTTTGTTCAGGACATTGGAGCTAAATCGTGCATTTGGTTGGACTAAATAGACCATGAAGTCAAAGGTGGACTGGGCCCGCCAGATTGGACATTGGTTATGTATTTGGGCCATAACTTCTTCATATGAGCTTGGATTAGGCCAATAGTCTCAAAAGATCTCTCCAATCCAATTTTTCACAAATCATTAGTCTGAAAGAATATATTGTTCACACATTTTGGATATCAAATGGGCAGTTTAAGTTGGCTTAAAATATTTGGATGAGATTCCCCATTCACACTTGAAACATCTTTAAACCTGTCATCCCCTACACTATATATATAAGTGTTTTTATAATTTAGAGGGGTTGGGACGTGAATTAGGAGATTGGTAGAATAGGATAAGTGGTTCTACAGCATTTCAATTCACAATTGGAGGAGGGAAGTCACCAAGCTTGGATCTCCTCCAAAATGCTCTTCTTTTCCTCTTCTTTGTTGTAATGTTTTTGTGCTGTCAATATACTCTTTGTTTCTCTCCCACTTCTTCTGTTATTTTAAATTTTCTTCTTATTTTAATCTTTATCTTTTGGTTGGAAATAAAGAGTAGAAATAATATTGGGTTATACACTTCCTAAACCTTTTCACTTGAATAACGTTTCTACGATGACTACACCACCCATGGAAGTGTAGTTTTTTTAGTAATCGATCGACATCTATCCTTATTTATTAATTTATTTTGAATCAATGATATAATTTAATTCACACAATACAATAAATTTATTTATTTTTTAATTTAATTTAAACTAAATAAGAAATTTAACAATTAACACAAAAACACATGAGAACGATATTTTTTGTAAATTGCGAGAGTGTGAACTTAATCGGTAATACAAAACCATACGAGTTCAATTTATAGTGTTCAAACATAATCCCTAAAATCAATTAATTATAATTTATAAAGTTAAAATGTGCCTTAATTTACCACTGACCATAAGATAACCTTAGAACATTAATTAAAGCTGGGTTCTACGATTGCATGTTCGAAAGTTAGCCAAGGGTTAAATTCACTTCATCTTTGTGGTAAAGTTAATCCTCGTAGGGTTTGGGATTTAAAAAATTAAGGGATCATAGTTAAGTGAATTTTAATATAAATTATAATGATAAATAATTGATTGAAGAGGTATAGTTAGATCAATTATTCCTTTTAATATTAAAAAAACATCTTCTTTTTGTGTCATTTTAATCGAAATTCATTTCAAAAATAGAAACAGAAAATGAAATCTTCTTTCAGAAAACAACTTGTAGATTTATAAATGATGAAAAATCCCCACAATTTTAATTAGTTTTATTATTTTCTATTATTTTATTTTAAAAACATCATTTAATATGTTGTTAAATTTACTTCCTCCTTTGAAAGACCACCTTGGTCAGCCACTCTACTACACCTAAGTACCCAAAAACCACTAATCATTTGAGGGCACCCACGATAGAACCTTTCAATTATCCTATTCCAATCCTAATTGATCATGGTGACCAATCTAGTTCCTGTAATATATTATTAAGTGTGAGGTGTTATGATTCTCATCCCATGAGACATCATTGACACATGGAATATCTATCCCCATTATAGTTATTAATACTACCACACTATAATAATTTATAGCCCAACTAGTTTGAAAAAAAAACATGTATAAAATACCATTACAATAAACACAACTAGTTCGATAGCATAAAAACATAGAAATATAATCAACTGTACCAAGCATAACTATTACAACATCCACAAACATCCCAAATATTTTCCCAAGAAAATATCTATCTACATATTTCCCAAGCACAATAAATCACAACTTCGCATTCCATCCAACCATATTAAGGTTCCACAAACCACTTTACCATATTAAAAATTTCCTAAAAACCATGTGAAATGTTATCAAGATCCCAAAACAATGATAAGGTTTTGCTTAAACATTTAGAGTTTTAAATCACCCTTCTAATAATTTTTTCTATAATATGAACACCAGTAAAAACATTTAGATAACCCATTTTAAATTATATATTTGAAAACTATTATATAATAATTCCACTTTTTCTAAACATAACTTGATAAAAACTTGAACATTATATATTAAAAAACATTTCCTTTATGAAATTCCTTCCCCAGTGGTCCATTCAAAGATAACTCTTTAAATATTTCATCAAACCCAAATACAAATAAAAATTCATAAAACATCCTAGAAAATACTTTTTGTAAAACCAATTTTAAATCCACAAATGATTGTAAAAAAACATTCCAATGAAGTTATTTAATTTTAAAACCTCTTTATCAACCAAGCATGTCTTATAAAACCCAGCCACATAAACACCAACAAACAATTCCCATAAGAACCAACACTCAAATAACATACATGACAATAATCTCCAACTCAATAATATACACACTTCATTTCATTAAACTAGAAGGGTTATTATATTTAACATTAAATTAATAAACTAGTTTAACGCTAAGGAAAATTATGTCATGTTCTCAAAATGTGAAGCATATCCATTTAGTTCAACCTAAGGTGAAAATATCTCTTTATTACATAAAATTTTATGAACATATCTCTTGTAATACTTATTCACCATAATATTATACTAATAATGTTATATTACCTATCCAACATGCTAAATTAAAGAAATATTTGACAAACCACATTAACATGTTGTAGATTTTTAAAATGTTTCATAACTAGTACCTAATAACTGAAAGCGTTACAAAAATATTTACATATTTTAGTAGGATATCCCATTTTAAATATAATTTTTTACCTATTACATAACTCATTATAATATATATGATTTAATAGTTATTTAAAAAACATGGAATGATGCAAGTAATTATTTATTATGTTTTTAAATTAACCAAAACAAAACTAGTTTAACTTCTTGAATTTTTTTTCTTTATTACAGTTTTCATGCACCCAATTTCAAACTATCAACTTTAAATTAACATAATGAATATCGTAAATCATTAAATATAAGGACGAAAAAATAAATATATTATGTCTAACAATATCCCAGTATATAATAAAGTCACGAGTCTTTATGAAAGAAGTGTAGTATAGACATAATCACACCATACTTATTTACAAATCATTAACATTTTCTTGAAACTATAAGGATTTCACTTATAATTTAATAAATTATTACAACTAGAGTTATCACTACATCATGTTTTAGTTCTAACCCAATTTCATTCTCATTTTAATGATAAAAGTACAAGTAAGTCATGAACACAAATCAATTCTTGCATGAGTCAACAAACAATAGAAAGATAAACCATATTTCACTATATTTAGAAAACAATTTCATAGATTCTCCTAGTTTAATCCAAATAATAACAAACAATTTACAGAAAATAAATTCATCTTGTTACCATTTACCAAGGGATAGATAATAAAACACCAAGTAAATGTTGTAATACTAGTGGCTCATCATCTAAACCCATGACAATGAAGTTATTACACACGTAGAAGTGATTAATAACACTTTTTATAATTGGACAACCCTGGTAAGTTGAATTTCAACATAAATAGGTTAGTTTCACCTTTTTATACTCTATATTGCAATTTTTGACACATCCTATCTCCACTCTTACCATCCCAACTAATGGACTATTCCAAACTTGTACTGTTTTTAACATCCAAGCCCAATCCCATTGGCCTAGGTAGAACATAGATGCTAATAAAATTATGTGAAATTACTCAAACACCAGAGGTTGTAAATAAATTCCTAGGGGTTAGTAATATCATGGGAAAAAAATTACTCATACATATAAAATAACTCATAGAAAACCACCCCAAGGAAATGTATATACATGATGCATAATTGAAACAAGTCTAAAATCCAATACCCAACATACCCATTTATAATAATCAGAGTGAAAAAACCTTTATTAATAAAAGGGCTATGGGACTAACATACCCAAAAAGAAATAAAAGGTTCCTACATGACACACTCTCATGATATACATGACAACTACCATTAAGATCCCATCTCTATCCTTATTTGAAGCATCAATACTACCCACTGAAATGTAAGATTTCCTCCCATTAGCTAAATCAATAAGATAATTGTCTACATATGTTTAATGTATCATTTTTTCATAAAAAGATTTTAAATATATGTAGTAATATTTTTGGATCCACGCACTGAGATGGTATGAGTTTTTTTGTCTTGATGATTCCATAATTGATATTTGAAAAATATTCAATATATTAATATCATGAAGTCATAGTTTTTCTAATAAATTAGAATAAATATTAAACATAGTCTTAGATAAAAAAATATGAGTCCACCATTGAGCCCAAAATGTGGGATTTACACTAGGTGAAACATAATCTTTGTCAGCATTGGGTTTTCATTAAAAAATCATCATGGGAGAGAAAAATAAAATAAAATAAAATAATTTATTTATTTATTATGTAATAATGAAAAAACCTAATGGTTCTATATTTATACTCGGTTATAACCAAAATTTATGGTTAGGAACATAATACTAAAATTTTATATATGAACATGTGGAGGAGATTCCATGGATGATCATTGAAGGATCAAGATTTGGAAATTGGTGCACCAATGAAACCTATGAATATTATAAAACAAAAGGCCTGGAACCATTCTTCATAAAAAAAGATCCAATATCAAGGTTAGATGATTATTTTGTGACAATTTTTACCCCATTTATTTCTCCCATGATGAATTTAAATAAATGAACCAACATATTTATATTCAAGTCGATATGTTTATAGGAATAATATTAATCTTTGGGATTTGAGGGGTTTTTTGTTGATTAATTATATCTTTTCTTCCATTATTATAATAGTAATTAATCGAGTCCAAAAAAATATTGTCTAAGTCCCATTCATCATGTTTTTATTTCTTTTCATTGCTTCCGCCACTATTCATTTGTTCATCACTAGGGTTTTTTTTGACTAGTGGTTTGACAAAATACTCAGAAATTAATCGATACACACCTGTTTTACAATGAAAAATATTGTTACCATGGATTAGTTTTGAGTTTGATGATGGGATAAAGATAAAAAAGCAAGAAAAATTGACCAAGACCATATTGAGTATTTTCTTTCATGCTTTTATGTGTTCTGATGGGATGGCATGACGAGGGATGGTTTCTTGATCGATTTGGATGGTCAGAATCAGATCTCCAGTGAAGGCGGGACATGGCCGGATAAGATCCCTGTCCACAGGTGAGATTGGTGGTGAGAATCCTAGAAAAAAACAGTGAAGCAGGAATCCTCATAAAGATATATAGTTTTTGGAAATTTCCGAACTAAACAACGTGTAATTCAGAGATACACACTATGTGGGGCCCTAGTTGCATCGTTAGGGTTTCCATAGAGAGGAAAAGTATCAATCGTCATGTGAAACATGTCACACTATGTGAGACTCAAACTGGTGTCTCAAAATATATATCAAAGGATACACAGGAAGGGTAATTACTAGGTATAAGACATAGTCAGAGTACACAGATAGATCCATATACTTTGACACGACCTAGTACATAGGTATGCCATGGTACACAGGCATGACCAGGAGCACATAGGAACAGACATGGGAATGAGATGTGATACACGTGATTACCCCATGTATATGGTACATTCCATACACTAATATTACACATAATGTACTTATTTAGATATGGATTTGAGCCCTTAGTCTCTTTAGCAGGGACCAGTTCCCATAGGGTGCATTCCCTTGGTCATTATTGGATGAGGGTATAGTATGGGATTACATCCCAATCAAAATATTGTCATCCCTTATATAGAAATCACTTTAGATAGAGTTTTTTTCCTCTATGAGGATATGGGTGGAATACTCTATCAAATATTTCCTAATTGGGGTTTATGGAACTAGGTATGACCAACACTATACGGGCATCGATCCATTACTTAGTAAATAAATCTAGTTACAATTTTCAGAGTCTCCCATGGCCCTATATGTGATAACCTATCTGTGTATCAATCTATTCATACATCTAGTGCATACTTCTTTATGGAGAGACCGAATGAGAAAACCATCATGGATGGACTCCATCACTGTATTAGAATCATAGGGTGAGTTCTACCTGGAAATTTTGGTTACAAAATCTCGAGATGAATATTACGATGGAAATACCATTGTGACATTACCTTGAGACTTATTGTATACTATGAATATATCTATATTTTTGTTGTATGTGTCATATTATTATTGAAATATACCTATTATGAGATGACTACCATTATCTTGAGGCTTTATTCTTAGTGAATTAATGTTTTCCTACTGGGTATTGTTATACTCAACCCTACATGGGCTCTGCCCATACATGTCATGTCTTATACAGAAGATCGACCATTTGAAGGGGTTATTGGTGGACCAAGAGCATAAAGAGTTTATGTTGGGATATACATATCATGGTTAATACTAGGAGTCACATTTGACTGTTTTCCTCCCTTCTTGCAGGTTAGACCACTTTATAGTTTTTTCGTAGGATTCTATTTGGCCGTTTATGATTTCCAATATTATTTTCATACTCTTATTGTATGATTTAGATGTATGTATTCATTTTGTATCAGTTATTTTATATTTTACCATTTTATGGGCTTAGAGATGTGTGTGTGTATGTGTGTAGGTTTCTTAGGATTAGGACTACCATGTGATTGTTATTCCTACTCGGTGCTAGTCTCCAACCCCTGACCTATTGAAGGTGGCCTTGGGTTAGTTAAACTCAGCTAATCACTAGAGAGGTGGGATGAGTCATGATAGAGTGGTATTCGATGAGTGTTTCATCTTAGTATTAGATTTTGGATATTTTTATATATTTGATATTGGTTTGGGTTTTATAGAAACAATGTTATGTGTTTCATGTTCATCTTTTAGGCTAGAGACTCCAGTGTTGGTGTGGTGGCCGATGTATCTATACACCAAGACTCAGATAACATACCTTTCAATTCAGTACATGTCACGAACCTCTCCCTCCATAGATTCACCTTATGAGCTACAAATGAAGGAAGAGAGATAATGACCCCCTGATTCCCACCTTCAGAAAGCCCTAGGGTGGCGACTAGCACCAAGGGTATATAATCTCAAAATATTAGAGGCATTACCCTTTTATATGAAACAATATCGAGAGATAATATGGTCAATCCCAAACAACTCCAAACACTATATAAATGTTAAAACCAAAATCCATCGAACATGCATGTTCAAAAGTAAAACTGTTACAATTATAATAATAATCCAAAGTAAATAAGAAAATAAAGATAAGTAGTGACACATAAACTATCCCAATATCCAAGCTAGTAAGGTCCATCATGATCCCTGTAATCCTCCTAGAAACCTGAAACCTATTTTATATACATAGGGTGAACATACATTTATACTCAGAAAAAATACAATGTCTCTTGTACACAAGTGGAGAAGCATACTAATGTCCCTATAAGAAAATAGAAGAACTCGAAATTACATATCCATGTATACTAGCCACCCCTACCTCATCAAGGCACGCTCATAAAATAATACAAGTCATGTAAATTAATATAATAAGCACATAGATGTTTTGGGTACCCCTCACCACTTACCACTAGTCAACTTATCATATCCAAATAGAAAATGTACTAGAACTTCCACACTATTCCACAATCCCCAAATCACAATCCTACCACACACACTTGGGCCTCCAATCTTGTCCCACAACCTAGAAAAATGAATCTAACAACATCCCACCTATAGACACCTCGGCCACAACCATAGCATCATCCCGAAGAAACCTATGAAAGTGCAACACATATCATTCCAAAGACACCTGGTAATGCACACCTTTTCTTTAGACACCTGAGCCTCACAACTACACCATAACCTACATGAATAGTCTTGGGGTCTTAATGCCTAGAAGAAGGAGTAGGGAAGAGAAAGTAACCAATCATCTATCCTCCCACCAGAATGTTAGGAAAAACCCTCCCCCATGATGATGGGGGTGTTCAGAACATTGTTCTAAACTTGGGTGGGGTGCCTATAGAAATCATATGAAAAAATACAGGTGTATATATATATATATATGTATCAAACACTCATCCCACCCTATGGGTTTTTTTCAAATAATCAACAAGCCAATAAAACTACCTTTGCCACTACCTCTAAATGTACCACCACACACAACCAACCACAATTAAATATGTTACCCCAACAAATCCATTTAAAAAATTATCATTATTTATTTAAGAAATATAATTATTAATTCCATCCATACCCAAGAAACTACCAACCACAGCATGAAACAAGCCACACATCATAAACCACACAGAGGAAGAAGAACCATGGTAAAACAACCCACTACACACTTCCTCTCCACTTAAAACCCATTCTAACCACTGCCATCATCATTATTCAATGAAATACCACCCAAAACCATACCCCTCAACAGAGTAAACTTTGATATCATATACACACCCAGTAACACAACAAAACATATACCCACTACACAAAACATTCCATCCACCTCATAAGCACATAACAATGCAACCCAAACACAGCCCCACTGTGAAACACTTCCCATCCATTCACAACCAAACAAACCCTCAAACATAGATTCCATCACACCACCTGAAACACCCCTCATCACACAACCATGCTCTCAAACATCGCACCACACATCCCGTACAATGCACAAGGAAGAACAAAACCACACACAACATACAACCACATCAAACAAGGGAGGTGTATTCAGATTTAGAAGACACTCATTCTTTAATTCAACATTGATAATTCAGGGGTGATCACAAAGAAAGTTCAATCCGGAGGCATCCATTTATTTAATCGGGTATACGTGGTTAACCATATTTTTACATTTATAATTTTTTTTCACACAAGATCAACAACAAGAATTCACGAGTGCGCAAATAGAGACCACCAATGGCCATATTTTTTAAAAGGAATAAAATTTAAAACATGGATCAAATAATAGAAAAAAAATCATCATCATCATATTCCCATCCCCTCATTTATTACTTCTTTTCTGGTTCAATTATCTTTGTTAAATTTGGATTCAACTATATTCACAAGGAGAATGAGTACACCCACCCCACATGATACACAATAAAAGAGAGATGAAGGGATACCTACCTTGAATAAAATATGAACAACAACTCCTCCTAGCACCAAAACATGGGGTGCACAAGGATCTAGGGAAACATGATCTAGGGGTGAAATACCAACTCACAACATCATAGGGATTAAGGGCTCGTGACCTCTGGTATCAGTAGAGAACAATAAGGAAATAATGAAGGAAGGATTCCTAGATTTGAAGGGTCAAATATGAGTTTAATGGTACTTGAAGTTGTTTTGAACTCCCCATTAAAAGTGAACCTTGACTAAGACCACACACATTACCATTTAAAATCCTCAAGGCTTTAGAATGGTCAAAGATATGATTAATTGTACTTGAACCAACTTCAAAAACACTTAAATATGGATAAAAACTCAATTGACATCAAAGGAAATGTTAAAGGGGTGAATCTAGAAAAACTGGGAAAAACTGGAAATTTTGAAAAACTGTCAGAAAGGACTCATCATTGGGTGAGTCACAGTTGCAAGTCACCGTTGGGTGAGATATAATTGGGTGACACATTAATGGTTGATTCATCAGTGTGAGATACTAGTGATTAGATACTAATGGTGAGTCACCATTTGGTGAGTGACTGTTTGGTGAGTCACCATTCGGTGAGTCACCATCGTGGCTCATCGATGTGACCCACAATTAGTGAGTCACCGTTACGAGTCACCAGTCCAAAAATAATGTTCCTAACCTACTATACATGTTTCATGATTACTGACTCACTTTTAGTGACCTACCATCACTAACTCACCACCGTGAGTCATCGATGTGACTTATCGATGTGACTCACCGTTGGGATGACCTACTGTTGGAAAAAATTGAATTTTAGAAAACTCCTTTAATGAGTCACTATTACCTATAGAATTTCCCAAGTAATAGATTTTGATGAATTAATGGACTGGAGAGGTCTGGTCCATTACATTAGATACCTCTCATACTATTCTCTCCCTTAATAATTCAAAACCAAACCCAAAAGGAAAAGAGGGGTCCAAACAACCACCCCGTGAGATACCTTTCAAGGATCCCACTACACTTGAAACACCACTACTAGTCAAACACGTTAAAGTTAAATGATAAAACACCTTGTGATATTTGAAAGCTAGATTTAATCCTCAACATTAAAGAACGCCTCCTTAGACATCTATTATCCCAACTGACCACCACACACACACACACCACAAAAACACTAAAAGTCAAACTATTTTACCACATTAATTAAAGATTACCATCCTACATTTCAAGATACTATCCAATTTGGGCAGTACTGACTCACTCTCACAAGTTTAATCGCATCATCATTAATGAATCTTGATTAGAAATCAAGTCCTCTCCTCTTGATATGTTAGGATTTAATTACACATTACAGATCAAGGAAACAACTCATTTCATAGAAAACAAGGTTCAAGCATCACATTACAACACAAAGAGGGAATAAGGGAAAACTAAAAACAACTTCAAGTACTGGGCACAAATATTCTTTTATATCTCACAAGTACTCTCCTCTAGGACATCATGCCTCCACAACACACAAACTAAGGGAATGGTCTATCCACACTGCACCTTCTCTCGAAGATCCTGGATCTCCAGTAGTCATTAAAAAACAAAAATAATCCTATATATCCAACTCTCCCCATTCAATGATGTGGGAGTAATAATGTAGATACCGATGAAGTTAAGAGATGTGAATGACATCATGGACCCTCTTCATCTATAGTGGAAACACCAACTGGTATGCCACCTCGCCAACTCGCCCCAAATCCTCGAATGATATGATGAACCTTGGAGAAATCATTATTCCTCAACAAACCTCCATTGTCCACATTGAGGGGAGACCTTTAAGAACATGTGGTGTCCAACCTCAAAATCCAAGGACCTCTTCCTGTGATCGATTTAAAACTTTTATTGGTCCTATGTTGCCTTCATCCTCTCACGAACAAGATGAACCTTCTAGTTCATGCCTTGTACTACCTCTGGAAAAATAACAGTTTCTCCCTAACTTTTATCCCACATAAAGGTGAATGACACAAACATCCATACAAGGCTTCAAATAGATCCATTAAAATGGAAGATTGCAAGATATTATAATAATAAAATTCTACCAAAATAAGTGTTGTACAAAAGACCCACCAAAGTCCAAGATGCATTCCCACATCATAGTTTCCATCATTTTGATGGTCAAATATATCTTCCCTTCTATTTGAGGGTGGAAAGACGTGATGAGGCATAGTTGTGTACCAAAATCATGTTGTAATACCCTCCAGACTCATGAGTTAAAATGTTTATCCTAGTCCGAGAGAATCGATCTTGGAACACCATGAAGCTGCTTCACCTTGTCCAAATACCGCTTTTCCAAGGCATCTATAGTTCCCAACTCCTTAATTAATATTAAGTGGTCTGATTACATCATCCAATCCACTACTAACTAGATCACATCACAAAATCCTTGATCCCTAAGTAAACTTATGATGAATTCTATCAAGATGTCATCCCACTTCTACTTGGAGACATCTAAGGGATGCAACAAACCACTAGGAACATGGTGCTCAGCCTTCACGTACTGGAATACTAAGCACATTTCCACAAACTCGGCCACTTATCACTTCATCTTGGGCCACCAAAACTACTCCCTCAAGCCACAATACATCTTGGAAACCCTTGGGTGTAAAACTAAGGGTGAGCTATAAAACTCATAGAGGACTCCCTCGTGCATCACCACTGAAACATATAGCCTTACAAAAAACAACATCTCATTCTAACTATCCTTCAAGCATCCCTCTGAAGCAACACCCTAGTCAAAATGTTTATGCATCACCTCTACCTCTGAGTCTCCCCATGAGACTCCTTGACCTACCGCATCATATATTATTTCGCAATCATTTGAAATAGGCAACATCTTCCACCATCCATTACTAAGTCTAAGTGCAAGGTATCCAACTCCTCCATCACTTAATAAGAATCTACAGATTCTCAAACTACCTCCTTCTACGACTTCTTACTCAAGTCATCAGCCACAACATTACTTTTTCTTGAGGTGTAAAAGTTATCAAAATTGTAATTCTGGAAAAAAATAAATTCACCTCCACTATCTAAAGTTCATATCTCATATGGAAAATATATACCTCAAACTCTTGTGATACGTGGAGGCTACAAAGTGTTCCCCAATGAGGTAATGTTTCCAAAAATTCAGAATGAACATGATTTCTGGTAGATCCAGGTCTTGAGTGTCATAGTTACGCTCATGGGGACAGAACTACCTAGACCCAAAAGAGATCACTACCCATTTTTTCATCAACAAACATCCAAAACTCAGATCAAAATAATCACAAAACACCTCGAACATCAATTCTTCCTGTTGAAACTAGATCACTGGAGCACTGAACAAAATAGTCTTTAGGTGATAAGAATTATCCTACTATGACTTCGAGTATATCAGTAAGTGATCGATGAATACGATGATGAACTGATCTAAGAACTCATGAAATATAGAGTTCATAATCCCCATGAACATGGCTGGTGCATTCGTCACACCAAACAAAATGACTAAAAAATCAAAGTTCCCAAACCTACAACTGAAAGTTGTCTTTGAGATGTCACTCTTCTTCACCCTCAACTGGTGAATCCCAAACTATAGATCGATCTTAAAAAACCAACATGATCCTCTTAGATGGTTGAAATGATCGTCTATCCTTAGGATAGCGTAAAAAGTCTTGAATGTCACTGGATTCAACCATCAACAGTCTATGCACAACCTCACCCCACAATCTCCCTTCATCATAAACAAGATTGGAGATCCCCATGATGAAACAATAGTATGGATGAAGACCTGCCTCATTACGCCATCAATCTACATCCTCAACTCTTGTAACTCATATGGTTCTATCCGATAAGGATCCATCGAGATCGGACTAGAAACGGGCTATAAGTCTATTCCAAACTCAATGTCACATTGAGGGGGAAGAGTTACAAAATCCTCAAGAAATATTTCCAACTACTCATCAACTACCCTGGGAGTCTCCACCAACTCAGCATCCACTGATCCCACTATCATCTCATACAACAATGAGAGAAGAATCTCCACACGCTGACTTCCCACATGAGAGCCCCTCTCACAAAAAAACCACACACTGGAAATATACATCTAAAAACATGATTGTCCTATGAATGGAAAAAATAACATCATAAAAAAATACAACCAGTTGTTGACAAGGATGATATTGTATGGCTACATCTATAGTAAGAAGTTGTTCCCATGGGACTAATGTTTCCCTATCATCTGTATACACCCTCGGCACACATCAAAAAATTTGTTCTGACCTCTGACTATCCTACTCAACACCAGGGGTACAAAAAGTCTCTATATTCTTAGTCTTAGATCATGGGGTAGACCAGGTGCAACAAAGTAGTGAAAAAATTATGAATCAAAAAAATCACAAGAAAAAGCACTGAACAAGCTGATCGTACCTCTAAAGATCTCTGGCCCTACCGGAAATACTACCACAATAGAGTGTAACTTACCACACCCATCTCCCCTTCCTCTCTACTAAGGACCACCACCCCAACCTTGAATGGGTCGAGGATCATGGGGAACACCCTACAGAAGGCTTCCACCTGCTCTATCTCCCCTCAGTGTAGTAGGATCCTACCGTACATGCTACTTAAACATCATGGTCGACAACTAATATTGAGGTAGGATTTGGACCTGACCATCTCCACCATACTGATCTTGAATGACCATTGGGAACTGATTTTAAATGTTTCCATGTTCCCTAAAAGTGAAACACCTCGGTCCCAAGTTCACGGGGAAGGAATGAGGACCAGATGGTTGAAATAGAAACTGCTGAGGTCGACTCCCAACTTGCCAAAACCTGGAAGGCCATGGAACCTATGGCTTGTTGTTAGGAGACTTTCCCTTTGAAGAACCCTACTATCTACCCTCTCATGGTAGAACTCCTCATGAGTGAATTTTCTCAACTACATATGCCTTCTTCTAGACCACTAAGTATGTTAGTAAGGCGAAGGGAGTAATCGAGTACTGGAGAGAAGGAAGAAGAGCCTCCTCTAATGGACTCACACGAGACTCCTCATCTAGAAAGAGATCCTGGGTGAAATGAATGAGATACTTAAACATGCTTCCTAGCCCTCATACTGAAATACTCCCCTACTGGAGGGATAGTGGATCCTACCTCTTCTTATCCTTAATGGTCAAAGAAATGAATTATGCTTGAAACTGTTTCTCAAAATCAACCCACAGAACATCATCCTCCTCCCTCTCCCCTAGGTACAATGTACACTACTGACAAACAGATCCACTCATCTGGATTACCGATAAAGGAACCCAGTACTCTATCAGATCCTGGATCAAAATGAAGGTCATCTCAAGCTCCTCAATTCAGCTCTTCGTATCCATATATGAAACACTTCCCTCGTACATTCCCAATGTTTTACTCTAGAAAGAACATAACATTATCTAGCACTAGTTTTCCTCCTCCACTGGATCAACCCTTTGCAGATCAACTAGATTGTCCTGCTGATCCTCAACTACCTGAGCCACTTGTAGATGATGACTGGGTACCATGTTTAAAGTTAAATAATGAATTCCTAAGCCTGAGTAGTATGCAATTTTATTTAATATTTACTTTAACTCATCTATTTATTTCAAATTTTCCAAATTCCCAAAATAAAATAGCAACAGAAGTCATTATGACTCATGTACCTTTACTAGGGTCTCTACCCTAAAGATAGTGCAGCTTCACTTAGTTGTTTGGTAAGCTCAGAGTCATTACATCGGATCATGGGGGCCCTAAAATCTCATGTCCTAGCATATCTTCCCTGGCCTATGTCACAAAAAAAGACCTCCTGACATTGTTTCCCTAACAACCCATGCATTATCACTATGAAAAAATCTAATCTTTATCCTATATTTCAACCATCAATTTTTTATATCATTCTCTCAGGACCCCTTCCTCTAAAGATGCCCCTCCCAAGCTAGAAATGAAGGAAGAGAGATAATGAATCTCAAGATCCACCTTCAGTAGGCCTTAAAGTGGATACAAACCCTAAGTGTATATAATCTCTCAATATAGAAGGCATTACCATTTTTATATGTAACAATATTGAGATATAAAATGGTCAATACCGAAAAAAATCCAAGCACTATATATAATATAAAACCAAAATCCATCCCACATTCATGTTCAAAAGTAAAACTGTTACAATTACAATAAAAACTCTAATGTATACATCAAAAGGAAGGAAATAATTTACACAAAAACTATCCCAATGTCTGATCTAGTAAGGTACATCATGGTCCCTATAATCCTACTAGAAACTTGAAAATAGTTTTATATACATAGGGTGATCATTCAAGTATACTCAGTAGGAAAATCCAACGTCTCTCATGCACAAGTGGAGAAGCATACTAATTCCCCTATGAGAAAAAAACATAACCTAACAAAACTTATCCAGGTATACTAGCCACCCAAACCACATCAAGTAACACTCACCAAATAATATAAGTAAAGTAAACTAATATAATTAGCACATCGATGTTTTGGGAAGCCCGCACCACTTCCCACTTGTTAACTTCTCATACCCTAACACAAAACATTATGGAACTACCACACTCTGCGACAAGCCCCATTAAACAATACACCCATACACACATGGGCCTCAGATCTATTCCCATAACCTTGGAAAAGAAATCTCACCACATCCTGCCTGCAGACACTAGGGCCACAACCAGAACCTCATCCTAAAGTCACCTGGGAAAGTGCAACACAGCTCATCCCGAAGACACCTGGGGAAACATAACTCACCCACAGAATCCTAGGCCTCACAACCACACCACAACCTACTCAAAGTGCCTTGGGATCTCAATGCATAGAAGAGGGAGCAGGGAAGAGAAAGTAACTATCCATCCATCCTCCCACAAGGATATTGGGAAATACACCCTCCCTCGCGATGATAGGGGTGTTTAACACATAGTGATAAACTAGGGTGGGGTGCCTATAAAAATAAAAAGGAAATAAAAGTATATATATATATATGTATCAAAAAGTCGACCCAACCTATGGTTTTTTTAAACAAACAACCATCCCAAAAAAGTTTCCTTTACTGCTACCACTAAATGCACCAACACACACAACCAACCATAATTCAATTAATAAAATAATCCAATTCATTTAACCAATTATTTTTCTTTATTTAAGAAATAAAAGTATTCATTCCATCCCTAACTATAAAACTACCAACCACAACACATAACTAGCCATACAACATAAACCACATAGTGAAAGAAGAACTATCGTAAAACAACCCACTTCACACTTCCTCCCCACTTAACACCCATGAGAACCACTTCCATAATCATTATTCAAAGTAATACATCCCAAAAACAACCCCCTCATTGAGAAAACCACCCACTAATAGCCATTCCAAGTATCACAACAAAACACATCCCCGCTGCATAATAATTTCCTTCCACCCCATAATCACATAAATGCACAACCCAATCAGAGCCCCACTGTGAAACACTTCCCATTAAATTAAAAACCAAAAAAACCCCAACCAGAGATTAAATCAAATCAACAAAACCACCCATCATCACAAAACCATGCTCTCAAATGAAGCACCACAAAACCCGCACAAGGAATAATGAAGAACAAAACCACACACTACACATAGCCACACCAAACAAGCAAGGTGTATTACAATTCAGTAGAAACTCATTCTCTAATTCTATGTTGATAATTTATTGGTGATCACATAGCAAGTTCAATCTTGAGTTATCCATTTATTTGACTGGGTATAGTTGGTTAATCAAATTTTCAAATTTACACATCCATTCACACAAGGTCGACAATAAGAATTCACGAATGGACAAACAATGACACCACCATCCATGATTTTTAAAAGGCATGAAATTCATAACAGGATCAAATAATAAATAAAACAATAAAATCATCATTATCATCTTCCCATCCCCTCATTTATTAATTCTTAAAAAGTTATATTTTCTTCATTAAATTTGGATTCATCCATTTTCACAAGGATACATGAGTACACTATCCCCTAATAATACACAATGAAAGAGAGATGAAGGTCTTCCTACCATAATGAAGAGATGATCATCAAGTCCTCTTACCACCAAAATTGGGGGTAAATAAGTCTCCAGGGAAATGTGGTCCAGGGGTGAAACACAGACTCACAACTCATCAGGGTAGAAGTTTTTTGGGCCTCTGTTATTAGGAAAGAACAATAAGGAAATAATTAAGGAAGGGTTCCTGGCTTTGAAGGATTAGATCCAAGACTAACAGGATGTGAAAGTGTTTTGAACTCCCCCTTAAAAATTGATCCAGAGTAAGACCACACACTTTCCCATTTAAAAGCCTAGGGGACTTATAAAGTTAAAATATATGATTTATGGCTTTTTAAATGGCTTCAAAAACACTTAAATATGGTTTTAAACTCAATTTATGTCTACGGAAATTTTAAAGGGGTGTCTTTGGAAAAACTGTAAAAAAAACTCAAAATTTTGAAAAAATATTGGGAATGACTCACCGTTGGGTGAGTCACCGCCGTGAGTCATCGAGGGGTGAGGCATCGTTGGGTGACTCACTACTGTACGATTAACTGATGTGAGCTACTAGTGATGAGATACCAATGGTGAGTCACCATTCAGTGAGTCACTAATTGGGGAGTCACCATTTGGTGAGCCACTATTAATTGAGTCATCGTCGTGATTCACCATCGCTACCCACCATCAGCGAGTCACCCTTGCGAGTCATCAGTCCTGACTCACTGGACCTAACCTACCATTAGCGAGTCACTATTCTTGACTAACTTTCAGCAGCCTACCATAAGTGACTCACCATCACAAGTCACCTACATGACTTATCAATGAAACACACCATTTTGATGAACTACCATTAGAAAAAATGGAATTTTGGAAAACTCCTGAAATGAGTCACCGTTACCTCCAACACTCCTCCAACACTAGATTTTTAAAATGTAATAGACTAGAGAGGTCCATGCCATTACAGTACCTGTAGACATTGGTTATAGAAAAAAACGCTGGTACATGCATCATATTAGAATGGGTTGTGTTTCAATATTCTTATTGATTCAAATCTTTATATATACTCATTGACCATAATACATATTTTCTTTTTTAGGTTTCCTATATAATGATTTCTAGATTGGATTCAAATGTAGGATCCTAAATATATTCCCTTTAGTGACGAGGTTTCATTCTAGGGACTTTTTCAGGAGGTAATTCCTATGTGTAGATTTCTAGCCAAACCTCCACCCATTGAGCACTAGATGGTACCAGTTGTACCAGTGGATGAGGCAAGAGGGATGAGAAGACTTCATGTGTTTTAGCATTATAAACCCATTTGGAATAGGGGATATCCATACCCATAGGCAGCTGGGGATTGACTCGAGGCAGTTATTTGAGTCATTCATCTCATTAGGACACCTGCAGACTAGATAGTGGTCATAGCAAGGATCCTTCTTCATAGATCGATAAAGTGTTAGTGGAGCCTTTTTGTTCTATCATATTATGAGTTGAATCTTTCATATATGGAGTTTTAGTGTCTCTTTAGATATAATTACTCTCCATATATGGTGTGAGTACTACATATCTAGGAGTTTCTACAGCAGTATCTGGGCATGATGATAGTGGCTGAGTGTTTTTCTATGTTTACCAACCTATCATCATACTCGATGGATATGGATTGGGATTTATTATTTTGGATACTGACCTTTGAGAGAAGTCCATTTAGAGAAATGTAGGCCAATTTTTTACCTCTATTAATTCCAACCTATGATGGGGATATGAAATTTTCTTTATTGATAAAGATCTTGTATGCCGAGTATACACTGGTAGTGGGTTTCATAAATGGGAAAACAGATGATAAGAATTTTAAGGTAGTAATCTAATGACAGCTGCATGGATCCAGACATGTGAGATGTTTTAGTAGGTAATCTCATGATAGAGGATTTTTGGTTTAGTTCTCTCCCGATGGTTCTAGTCATCCTTGGTAGAGGTAGTGATACTCTTGTGATAGTAGGGGAAATCTCACGTCGGATTGTCCGACCTTCCATACAGTTGACAGGGGGATTATGGATGGGCTACTAAGGAAGATTTTGTAGCAAGAGTAGGGAGGTCCGTATGGAGGTATATATGGTAGAGTATAAGGGAGAGTATTGGGATGTGGAATATGGTTTGACTTGTTTCCACCACCACCAGGTGGTCCTCACCAGGCTCAGGGATCTGTGGGATAGGGGATAGTGAAGTTTCAATCCATAAAGGCTTATGATCTAGAGGATCTAGGTATTATTAGAGGTATTATATGTTTCTTTTCTACATTATCTATAGTTTTTATAGACAAATGTGTGAGCCACTAATTTCATTCTACATCCCTAGTTTGATACCTAAAGGTTCCAATTAAGCCCTTAACACAACCCTTATGTTGGGAGACATCTACCAAAGATGACTTAGAGATCACAAAATTTTTCTGATAGTTTTATTTGATGATTTGAGGAGATATTTTCTCATGGGATATTTTTTTGGAAGTGATGAGGCCTTATGGAATCATCTTAGGCATGGACTGGTTATACATTGTTCATACATAGATTGACTATTTTAGGTGTTGGAAGTGGTGTGTATGTGCTGATGGGATGAGGTTTTTCTTTATAGGTGATAATGAAACCAAGAAAAGTAGGGCAGAATCATACATAGGATGGTGTAGCCGATTACTCACTAGTTTTCTAGAATTACTCTTAGAGAATTAATTTCTATAGGCTATTAGTTTTCTACTATGGTCATTGAGTATTAAGATGTCTTTCCTAAGGATATGCCAGGATTACCTACCCACTAATAGATAGATTTATTTATATAATTACACCTAGGGATGGACTTGAAATCTATTCTAGCATATTAGATCTCTCCTATAATGATTTAAGAGCTAAGGGTGTTGTTTGAGGATTTGAAGAGGAAGGGATTCGTGATACCCAGTGTTTCCTTTACATAGCACTAGTATTTTTCATCAAGAAGGAAAATGGGAGATTGAGGTTATGCATGGATTATCGGTGCTTGAACCAGGTGACTATGAAGAACAAGTATCCATTACCGAGGATCAATGACCTATTTGAATAGTTGATAGGGTGTAATGGTTCTTGAAATTGACCTCAGATTAGACTATCACCATTTGTGAGTACGAGATAAGGAAATTATAAAGATGACATTTAGATGTCACAATGGTCACTATGAGTACATGGTGATTCCCTTTTTCATGAATAACTACCTGAAATTGTTCATGGGACTAAAAACATGTATATTTCATACTTTGTTACGCCAGTTTTTGGTAGTCTTCATTGACAATATCCTTGTTTAATCGGAGTCTGATGAAGAGCATGCAAGACACTTGAGGATGGTTCTAGAAACACTCCAAGAACACCATATCAATAATAATTTCTAAAATTTATAGTTTTGGATCCAATGTTCCATTTTATGGAACATTTTACCTCAGATGATTTTGTATAAGTGGACCTGGAAAAGGTTGATATAGTGTTAGCTTGGGATTCACCAAAGAGTGTGATGGAGGTGTGAATCTTACTTAGCTAAGTAGACTACTATAAGATATTTGTACCTAGTTTTTTCAGAATACTGTTTCCTTTGATTTATTTGACCTAGAAAGGGAAGACATTCCTGTGGATGGAAAGGTGACATTATAATTTTCTGTATTTTCACAAGAGGTTGATGAGCTCCCCCATCTTGAGATTTCAAGAGGAGGTTTTTGAGTTTATAGTGTTATGTGATTCTACAGGGACTATACTTGGGTATGTGGTGACACAGAACCATGCTGTGATATTCTATGTGTCTTAGAAGTTAAAAATTAATAGAATAACTATGATACCCATGACCTTGAGTTTTCAACAATAGTCTTTTCTATAAATATATGGAGATAATACTTTATAGGTGAGTGGTTTATCATCTACTATAACCACAAAAGTCTCAATTATATATTATCTCAAAAGGATATTAACTTGATATAGAGGTGATGGCTAGATTTACTCCAAAACTATGACTTCAAGATAGTCTTTACTACTAGGAAGGGGAACATGGTAGAAGATTTTCTTAGCAAGAGATCTTGTTCCATGTTATTAGTTGAGGCATTAGAGTGGTTATCCCCATTATATTTATCCTAAGTGGATAAGTATGGTTCTTTATATCTTCAGTTAATGGTTTTTTGGAAAATGATCTTATAGTGTGTTAGGGATACTCAGCATGGAGGTACTAACTGTGAGACCTTATGTACTCATATATTTATTAGATGTTATCCTGGTGTATTTTATGAAGGTGTGGATCATGTTACCCTTTTTATAGAATGGTTGGTGGTACCAGTGATATTGTGGGAGGAGGTGATGAGGGATATTTATACATCCCCTTTAGTCGTACATCTAGTCATGTCAAGTATATACTAGGACCACTGACATTAGTTCTTATAGCCAAGCAAGGAGATGTTTGTAGCAGAGTTTTTCTCTTGATGCCCCACTTGCCAGCATGTGAAGGTTGTGCACCACGTTCTATTGGATTTAGATCAACATGATAATGTGCCAAAATGGAAGTGGGATGATATCTATGGACTTTAGGATGGAGTTAACATGTATGTATATAGGATATTATTCCGTCTTGGTGATCATAGAATGAATCACCATGTTATCCCACTTTCTAGCTATTTGAGAGCAGGGTTTAGTAGAGATCTTGCGACGCCTTTTTGTGCAAGAAATAATCTGACTCCATCGAGTTTCCTAAACAATAATTTTATATCATGATGATCAATTCACATCATTATTATAGAGATGATTATAGGAAACCTTGGGGAATCATTTACTTTTGAGTATGGTGTTTCACTCCTAGATTGATGGACATATAGAGAAGACTATTTAGGTACTGGAGGACATGCTATGGTATTACATGTTGGACTTTTTCTATAGTAATGAGGATCACCTACCCTTGGTAAAGTTTTCATATAAAAAAAGGTAACATTTCACCATTGGTATGGAACCATTCGAGGCTTTGTATGTGCAACATTGAAGGTCACAAGTATTTTGGAATAATCGAGGTGATTTTTCATTCATAGGACCAAAGTTGGTGTGAGCTACAATAGAGAAGGTTCAGATCATCCAGGAGGAGATGAGGACTGTAATGATTCATCAAAATCCCTATGCAGACCGATGATAGATACATTTGGATTTCAATGAGGGACACCATGTTTTCATGAAGGTATCACCTTGATGTCGATTCTTGAGATTTGGATTGGGAGAAAAGTTTTCTTTGAGATTCATTGGTCATTTCTAGATATTGCATAGATTTAGTGAGACGGTGTACCACCTGGATCTACCACCAATGTAATATCAGGTACATTATGTCCTCTATATGTCATAGATTAAGAGGTATATGCACGACCCATCAAATGTTATTGACTACGGTGAGCTAGACATTGGAATGGAACAACATTTGTAGAGTACCTATTGCAAATTAATGATCAACAAGGGAAGATCCTTTATGGGTGAATTATTCCTTTTGTGTGTGTCCGGAGACGGCATAAGAATCTTCAGAAGATCTCCAGGGAGGGGGATACCTAGATAAGAGCTTAGTACCAACATCTTTTTGAGTAGTCATTTTTTTAAATTTGGGATAAAAATCCCAAATGTGGGGAGAATGCAATGTCTTTGTTTTTTCCATGTAAATATTTGAAATATATCTAATAATATCTTCAAAGATATTTGCTAAGAAGTAATGAGATTCTAAGGCCATGTGAGAATGAAATTAATATTTCAAATGTATTACATATATTATTTTCACATACATGTAGTTTTCCTAAAATATTGAAATAACTCTTAAAAAAATTCATGGATTGGAAAACTGAGAATTCCATTGAGACTAGAATACGATCATTACCCCATGTGAGACATAATATTTTTAAGTATCATGTATTTTTTAAAAAGTATTTTTGGGTGAAAATAATAAAAATATGAATTAAATCAATTTATTTATTAATTATTTACACAGTTACCTAATGGAGCTCTATTTAAATATGATTTTAACCAAATTTTAGGGTTGACTGCATAATCCTCAAATTTGAGAGAGGAACCAGTGGATGATATTTCATGGACAATCATCAAAGAATTGTGATTTGGCGATTAGTGCACCAAATAAACCTATGGATATCATAAAAAAAATGTCCCAGAACCATTCTTTATCAATGACCAATCCAATATTGCGGTATGAGATTTTTTTGTGTGTGTATTTATTCCCTATTTATTTCTCCCATGATGAACACAATTAAATCAATCAGTATATTTATTTTCAGGTCGGTCATTTTTCGGGTAAAATATTATTCTTTTTGATTTTGGGATTTCTTTTAATTGATTAATTATATATATTTTTTCATTATTCAAATGGGAACAAATCGAGGATAAAATGAACATTGTGTAAGGATTGTTCCTCATGTTTTTGTATTGTGAATTGCTTTCCCCAATCTTCATATATTCATCACTGGTGTTTCATATAAATGGTGGTTCAAAAAAAATACAAAAATATAAATCATTGAGCACCTTTTCTATGGTGAAATGGATTGATACCACAAATTGGGATTTAGTTTGATGATGGGATCAATCTACAACAAAAAAATGATGGATGCAGACTATATTGGGGATGTCTGTTCATGGTTTGACATGCAGTGATGGGAAGACTCGATGTGGGATGGTTTCTTAATTAATTTGAATGGATGAAATCAAATATCTAATGATGGTGAGACTTGCTAGGATGATATCCATGACCCCAATGTTTTTTGTGGTGAGAATCACAGATGGAAGCAGTAGAGAGGAATCCTTGTAAAGATCTATAGATTATTGAAATTTACAAACTACATGATGTGTGATCTAGAGATACATGTTGTGTGAGGCCCTGGCTATGGGGCTAAGGTTTTCATGGAGAAAAGAACTATCACACGATGTTTGATGCCTTCCACACACTATTTGACTCGACCTGGTGGCTCAGTGTGTGTCTCGTAGGAAACATGAGAAGGGAAATGACCATTTATATGACATGGTCAAATTACACAGGATGAGAAGTATACTCAGACATAGCCCGGTACATAGGCATGGTCTGGTACATAGGCAGGGCTAGGTACACAGGCATGAAAAGGTATACACATTCATAGACATGGGAATGGATTGTGTTACATGGTCAGTCCTAATGTAGAATGGAAGCACCATGTACCGATAATACACACTATGAACATTATTAAAGAAGGATTAAACCCAATTTCTCTTTAGCATGGACAAATTTCTTTAGCAGGTGTTCCTTCAGTAATTCATCCATGAGGTTATAGTATAACATTACATCCTAATCACATGATTATGATCCCCTTTTTAACAGTCATTTCAGATGGATTTTTGGTATCCCTCTATGAGGCATGGGGTGGAATTCTATATCATCTACTACCTAAGTTAGGTTTCCGTAATCGGCATGACCAACACTACACAAGCATCAATCTCCTACTTAGTGGATAAATCTAGTTAGGGTTTTTTGAGTCCCCCATGGCCCTAGGCGTGATCCAATATCTATGTATAAATATATTCATAATTCTAGCACGTACTTCCTTATGGAGAGACCTGAAGATCACAACATCTTGGATAGACACCATCAATGCTATCAAACTTGTGGAGTGATTTCTCCCAGGTGATAGTGGTTATGAAATCTCAAGCAAAATCTAAGAATGTTAATGCAGTTATGACATTACCCTAATACTTAGTGTCTACTATAATTATGTCAATATTTATGTTTTATGTCTCATATTTTGATTGACATATCACTATGAGGAGCTACCTATTATTATCTTGATGCATTATGCTTAGTGATTTTAGAGTGTCTTTCTGAGTATTGTTATACTCACCCCTGAATGGACTCTAACTATACATGTCATGTCTTATATAGATGAATGATTATTTAATGGAGTTATTGGTGGAGTAGGAGAATATGGAGCTTAGATTGGTCTAGGCAGACTAGGGTTCATTCCAAGAGTCACATTTGACTGTTTTCTCCTCTTTTACAAGGTTGGAACTCATTAATGTTTTTGATGGGCTTGTATTTGGACATTTATGATTTCTAGTTTTATTTGTGTACTCTCATTATGCGATTTAGATGTATGAATTCATTTGGAATCAGTTTAATTTTATATTTTAGCATCATATGGGCTTGGAGATGTGTGTATGCATACAAGTATCTTAGTTTAAGGCCTCCCATGTGAGTGTTATTCCTACTCGGCACCAGTCTCCTTCCCATAAACAATTAGAGGTGAGCTTAGGGTAGTCACCCTTATATCATTTCCATCAAGGAAGTCCCCAATGGTCTGGGTCATGATAATATTCACTAGAGTGTATAACAAGGGTGTAAGTATATCGAAATATTAGGAAATCCACTAGAGTCTAACCACACAAGACACTTAAAAAAAAGAAAAATTTAAATCACATTTATATAAAACAAGAGATAATAGTAATAAAAATCAAAATCTATGAAATCACATAGATAACTCACAAAAAATCAATTTTCCTTTGAAACTAATACTTTTCAAAAAACCACCCAAACCACAACTCAACCACACATGCCACAAACCCACACACATAAATCATGCATTCTATTCCAATGAAAAATTCCAAGAATAGACCCAAACTTGTATGTGAAAATCCATTACTTTGACCCAAGCCATAACTTCGAAGAATAACTTCACATTCCCTATATATTTATCACTGAAAAACATCTTTGAACCAATAATACCATAAACAATACATCCTGAACACACATCAACCCATTACAATCTAACTTGAACCCAATTTTGGCATCCATATCCATGTTTGAACTAACAAGACCCCAAACATATGTAATATGCACACACACCAAAATCTTTCTTTGAAAATAAAATAACAAGAGTTTCACATTTGAGAGTATTATTCAATAATATTTCATCAAAGAAAAAGCATCACTTTCAAAAAAAATTCCAAAATAGTTCAATAATGAAAAAATTATAAACCATAGATGTAGAAGAATTTAATTTTAAAACCATATAATAAAGTTCATAGAAAAAGGAGAGTGTAAAAGAATCCCCACACATCTAACTAGTTCATCAAATAGAGACCAGGAAGAAGAAGATTTGAAATGGAGCACCACTTGAAGTTTCCACGAAAAATTATTTGGTTCGAGATCCCTTTAGGAAAGAGGAATAATGAATATTTTTCCGAAAGTGAAAGTGGTCAAAATTGAATTAAATTTTACATAAAAATTTACCCCTGATTTCCTCCTCAAACACACATATTCTCCCTAAAAACAGCAACAATTTTATCCATTTAATAACAAGTTGACTGAAACCACTCCTTGGTCCATGACATGGTTTTCTCTCCCATGCCATTTTGGAAAAACTACATGAGGCCAACCTCATATATCCAAAAAGTGAATCCACCATGTAATAAGGGGAAGTCACTATCCATTTTTACTCACAATTACCAAGACCATAGCATGTCGAATCCTTGGTGGTCATTTTCTAACTCACTCTCTCAGATTTGATGTTCCCAAAATTGATACCACCACCACAGTCATCACCATGACTATGATGCTCCACCCATTTTTCACAGATTCATATTCACAACACCATGATATTCAAATCATTAATTCTTATATTGTGGTGATAGAATCTCCTATCACGAGGATAAATCCCATCCTCATGATGACACCAACCCTCTAAAAGTCCATAAAAGACCTCATGACTTTCCATTCAATACACCAACCAAACAACATAGCTATAACACCTAAATCAAACCATATAAATGGATGTTTTTTATTGTGTATGAAACAGAGAGTTTCTAGGAAATGGTTTTCTGAACATGGTATAATGTCGTCTGGTTTTGTATTGTTTGTTGATTACTATTTACATTGACTATTGTTTATATCTTATATGTGATTTTATCATTTAAATGATCATATAATTCGGTTGTAACTGAAACACATGTTAGTAATGAATATTATTGGAGGAGATTAATTAAATGATAAGTTGATTCCTTGTTTCACTAAGAACATGTTAATAATTTCAATAGAATCATATAAATTCATAATTACATGTTACTTTCTTAGTTTCCAAATGATTGATGGAACTTTTATTTTTTATAATACCTTTAAAACATATGACACTTATTTATTTATGCCTTATATTTTAATTTTTTATAATATTCCTCCAGTTGATTTAAATTTGACAATTTGAAGATGGATCCATGATAACTGAAATAAGACAAAAAATCATGCTTGATGTTTAATCATTTTTTTAGTTTAATACATGAAATTAATTTCATGTTGTTGTTATCCCATGATCTATACAAAATTATTAAAACATATCTTCTATAATTAGTAGCATAATAAGTAAATGTTTTATATCCAACATGGGATTGCCTGGGGAAATGGTCAAATTGTATTAGAATTTTTATGGTTGTTAAGAACTAGTTATGAAACGTGCAATAAATATATAAAATGTTTACATGGGTTATAAAATTATTAATTAATTGATAATGTTGGATATATCATATAACATTATTGATAAAATAGTTATTCTTGATAATTATGAAATGAAATATGGCCATAAAAGCATATAAAATAATGAACTATTTTCTCCCTAGATAGAACTAAATGGATATGCTTTAGATTTTTGATATCATTACATAATTAGACTCTATGTTAATTTTTTTATTAAATTGATGTTGAATATAGTAACCCCTATAGTGAAATAGAATGTGGTGTGTATATTTCTGAGTTGTTTCTTATTGGCATGAATTTTATTTATTTATTGGTGTTTATGTGATCTAGTTTGACCAACCTTGTTTTAATGATAACGAGGTTTTAAAATTAAACAATTTCATTGGTGGGTTTTTTTCAAAAAATTATTTGTGGATTTAAAAACTATTATCAAAAAGGAATTTCTGTGATGTTTTATAATAGTTTTCGGGTATTTTGATTTGCTTAAAGATTTAACGAGTTATCTTTAAATGGGCTATGATGGATTTTTTTGAAAGGAAACCTTTTATTGTTTTGAAATATATAATATCCAGGTTTTTAGATAGTTTAGTTTAACAAAGGTGATGTTATTGCATATAATTTTTAAGGTAGATTTTATAAATGAATTTCTTAATGAATTTTCTATCATTCAACTCTATAAAGTATTTAAAAAGTTTCTTTAATGATGTTTCTATGAATGATTTTTTTAATGGAAACCTTGTGATTATTTTATAAATTATAGAACATTGAAAATGACTTTCTGAGACTATTTTAATGTGGTGAAATGGGGGATGGAATCATTATTAGGGATTTCTATAATTTAAAGTACATAGTTACTATTTCTAGGAAATATGTTGATGAATATTTTCTATGTTGAATTTTTATGTTTTTTGTAGTTGTTGTTCTAGTTATATTGTCAAATTGATATGATAGTTAAGCATTTATGTTATTGAAATTATTATGCTTTTTTAATGCCTGTGTTTTCATGCTATTTGTGATTTTTGTGTTGGGTGGGATGATTATTATTGTTCAATGGCATACATGATAACCAAAAGGGGGAAGTAGATATTTCATGTGGAAATGATGCCTCATTATATGAGAACCATGACACATTGTGGGTAATGGTATATTCTGGGATATATATTGGTCACCATTATCAATTACCCTTAACATATTCTGTATTGAGTGGGTTTCATTCTATTATAAGTGAAATTTATATGACATAGAGAAGGATGTGGTTTCTATCATTAATATTCACATTGATTTCTACACTTGGAGAATCACTCTTGCATCTTTTGATGGACATATTTAACATTCCAATGGGGTTGGGACATGAATCAAATAAAGGTAGATGAGATAGTTTGGAACTATATTTTGTTTATTTTCTACTAAACTACAGAAAATGACATCCAATTGGGGGGGGGGGGGTGATTGTGAAGTAAGATTCACCATCCTTGTTAGGAACAAACTTGGGTTGATTTTTAAACTTATGTTTGGTTCATCGGGAGTAGTTTTGAGATTGTAAAATATTTTAATGTTTCCATGGTATGGGTGAGTACATATTCATGTCTATGAATTTATCAATTTATGAGCTATTTTCTTGGAATGATTTAATAATATCATTCTTAGTCACCTTGAATATTCTTACCCTTTTTGTATAGTGTGTAATTCCTAATTCTTTGTTCATGTATTCTCATGTATGGTCTCACCATGGACCTCTCTGATTATGTCTAACCATAATTATTTATTATGTAGTGGATGTCTTAACTTACACATATTTTGGTGAAGGGAGAATGGAGGGTTGCGTCTTTGGTTATATATAGGATACATAACTAACATTCACTTAGGTTGTGAATGCTAGTACAATTACATAGTTTTCTTCAGGTGACTCTCATTATTGATTTGGGTGACCAAGTCCTTGGAATTTTAGTGGGTGGATTTTTATAATATTATCATTATGTTAAACCATATTGGTGGGGTGTCATCAATGGGTGGGAAGAGAAAAAAAATCCCCTCTTGTGTTTCGGGGTCGGATTATAGTTCCTCCATAGGTTAGGATAATTTATAGTGGATGGTCTATTTATATATCAAGTTGGTACTTTATTGACTCATTGAGTCAGTTAATTTCATTACAATTTAAGAGATTATGTCTATAAAAGATTTAGTAAGTTTGTCTTTCTAGGAAGTGTTGTAGTTACATGGTGTACTAAATTCCACTATATTTGATAGAGACACTAGTTTTCCATTATACATTATCTAAAAATACTTCATATGGTTCTAATTAGATCATTTTATGGTTCTCTATGTCTAAAGCTAATGTTTAGAGGGAGTTTTGAACAATCCATTTCCTTGGTATGAGTCTCGTATGATGGGCTACAATTATATCGAATCTATAGAGAATAATGACTATGGATTCAAGATAGTGATACCATATTTGACCTATCATTGTTTTCCAATTCCTTTAATAGTGATAAATCATTTATTCTTGTGTGTATACCCACAATTAGGGAGTTTTTCTTTGGGTAAGATGGGGTAGTTAACTCCTCAGCGCATTTGGAACATTGATATTGACGAGCATATCACATAGATTTATTCTCAATTAACACCTCCTATCTAATTCAAAATGTGTATAATATTATTAATTTCATTTTTTAATGGTAGAATTGTGAGTCACGGTCTATATTGTAAGTTTTTGGAATCTTATTTCTCTTTAACTAGATGTTCAATTGATTTATCACCATGTATTGTGTCATGGGATAGACATGAAAACCCTTTTCTAGGATTACATGTATCTAAGGTACATATTTTGTAGTGGAATCATTGTATTTATGCGTATTTCAGGGATAGTATTGTGCTAAATCAGTGAGTTAATATGTGTCCAGAAAACAATATTCAAATTTTTAAACAAATAAATCCTAATGGTGGGAAGAATGTGACACCCCCTAGTTTTTTTATTTTTTGTTTTTTAATGTACCTTTAATTATTTTAGTGGTTTCCATTTTTTTTGGAAGGATCACCATTCCATGGGTGTGTCCATGGTGCTATTGGGAGATCAGTGTGGGTCTACCGTTGTATGAGGAACACCATGCCTAGGTATATAGGTTTTTTTATGGGTGTGGCCCATGGAGTAAGGGAAAGATACTTTTTATTTTTCTATTTTAGTGTAACTCAACTTCACATAAGGGTAGATTCCAGTACTATAAGGGTGGTTTCCGGCTAATGTTAGGGTAGATCCCAATGACATAAAAGTGATCTGATCTCAAATGAAGTTCTATTAAAATTCATTGGAGGGTCACTCATCTTATTTTGAGATCACATAAGAGTTACTAGAGTTATCTTCTTGGTTTTGAGGCACACTATAATGAGTGAAATGGATAGTGAGACTATTTTGGAGGGAGTTTGGGATACTAAGGGTCATCTATATGAAATGGGGATCCTTTAAATACACAAAGGTAGATGTGGTCGTAGTGTGGTAGGTCAAAACAACCAAGGAGACCTCCCTAATCCATGGTGGGTTCCCATGGTGGCTTTGTCAGGTCAACTTTATCTAGGTTGTCCAGAATAGTCTAGGTTAATGCACCACATCATATCCCAATACATGGTGTTGATCAAAATCAATTTTGAAATGTTTTAATTAATCAGTGTATCTTGGGGGGATGTCATGTGCTTGGAAGGGATGCCATCTGTGATAATTTTATGGGGGTATTTAAATCATTCATAACGAGATTAAATCATAGAAAACATTCATACTCTTCTAATTATGAGGGATTTTAAAATAGATTATCTTTTGAAGGAAAATTAAGCTGATTATTACTTCCATATATTCTTCCTCTTGGTATCTTATAGATAAACTCGTTAGAGGTAGGTGGCCTCTCTTCCTCACCACTTCAATCTCAAACTTGAAGTCTCGTGTATCTAAATGTTTCTGATTTTGTTTGATGAGTGATTAGAAATAAAATTAATTAAAATTATTTATTTTGAAAATTAATTTAAAAAAAACATAATTTTTACTACATGGGTTGGTGTTCATTCAAATCTTACATGTGAAGGGCCTCACTAGTTCAGATTTTGTTGTCGCTACCAACCATAAGGGGTAAATTGGGTTGATAAGGGTTGTTGTGCTTTCATTATGAATATTAACGTGGAATTGTTAATTCAAACATGAATTCAATTACATTTGGGGAACATTAGTATGTTACTCCACCAAGTGACGGCTTGGGTTAGAGTAATGGGGTTCTGCTCACAAGTTGGGGTCTATTTTTGGAGTTCTGCAATTGTGGAGGAACATGAATTGGGCATGTGAGTTCATGGAATGAGTGGGTTAGTCGTGGTGTGGGTGGTGTAATGAACCAAAATCCATTAACCTAGAGTCAATGTCAACTTTATTACATTAATAAAAGATATAAGGGAATAGAATACTATGGATCGATCAGTTTAGCAGTCTTGGAAAAATATTTACCTACATGATTTCTATATAACATTGGAAAAATAGAACATATCATGTAAAAATTTCTTGAATTCTTAAAAAACATTTAAATAATCCTACTTCCAATATTAAGGAAAGTAAAACTTAATAAAGGGTTTCATTATATGACCAGTAAGGGAAAGTGAAAAAAATATACCATGAGTAGATATGGCATTAACAATATGAAAAAGTGGATAACCAATATATATTCCATTTATTGAATAACATGATCTTAAAAATATATCCATGAAAAATATAGATATAATAATCACATGGATAATAATAAAGGAAATATTAATGAAGTAAATTAATATTGTTGGGATTCATGATGTTTCTATCAATTCCCCATGACAAGACATCATGAACCAAACTATGAAGGCCTTAATCCAAGACATTTAAATTAATGGGTATGTATAAACCAAATACCAAACTAATTTGGTAAATGTTTTCTCTCATGAAATCTATCGATGCATCAATATGATATCAATAATTGGGTCCCACCAATCACTTACGTATATCTAATGAATTCCTCATTTATTGAGGCAAAAACATAATATATAATCAATATGAATTATCAACCAACAAATATATGTATTAAATTGATAATATGGAACATAAATATTTCCCTAGTAAATAAAATAATTTTCTTAGTAGTCATCCTTCAACTAACACTATGTGTTAAAAAGTACACGGTTAAGACAATATATAATTAGTAGAAATAATAATGAATATATTCATGATATTGTAAATGTGGAAATGGAGTATAAAATATTGTCTAAGGAATAATAGAGAATGATATAGAACATGACCACAAGAAAGTGAATGATATTAAAATAAGGTATAAACTATAAATTAGAAAATGATGATAGAAGATCATCAAATAATCAGAAATAAAGTTTTGAATTAAAGGAAAGTACTTTGATAATTAGATAGGAAAGTGGAAAAAAAAATTAAAAATAAATTTCCATAGAAATTTTAAAACTTTTTTGTAAAAATTAATATATAGATCATTTCTAAAATTCTTCTCAACTTAATAGAAAGTAATTCCTTTTTTTTATAACAAAAAATATAATAATTAATAGAATAATGAGAATGTATTTTATTTAAAAAATAATAAACACCTATATAGTAATATAAATATAGATTAATGTCCATGGTGGTTGTAAAATTTATTCAATCCATATATATTAAAAATAACATTCCTTTCACGCTTTAGTAAAAATTCAAAAAAGACTGGTTCTGAATTTTTTTAGAAGATTCCTTTTAAAAATTTATAAATAAATTCAGTGGTAGTATAAAAATACCTTTAAAATCATTTAAAAGTAAATAAATTCTCCCATAAAACAATTTTAATAATATGGATATGGAAGAGAAATATTCTTCACCAAAGAAGATAAATAAGGCTGGTTTTTATTAAACATTATTTTGATATCTGATTACTAAATAAAATAAAAGTTGGAAGAAAAACATGGAAAACATTTAAATGATAATATGAGGAGAAAATAGATTGGTTTTAATAATTAAATATTATATAATTCTTTAAATATAAATTTAAATAGAATAATCCAAAATAAGAGTCAGAGTGTAAAATAAACCATTACAGATTTAATAACTTTTGAATTGGAAATCCTTATAAGAGAAAGCTTGAATTGAAACATTAAATACTATGAATAAAGATAAATTCATGATATAATATGTTAAAGTGGTATTATATACACCATATAAATGAAATTAGGTGGATGATATAAAATATGTCTTAATAGATTGAAATTGAGATGGAAACCCCTTACCTTAGATTCCTATTTAGTGAGATGCATTATACCCCCATTATTAATAAATTTAAATTTATTATTAAAGTTTTTAATTTAGATTATATTTTTAAGTTTATTTTATAATTAATTTTATATCTATTCATTGTATATTTCCTACATATGTTAACCACTTAAGGTTGTTCAGTCAATTTCCCAAAACTACTTTTGTATTTTTATCACGGTAAAAGATGTTATGCAATGGATACATTCTCCATATAATTTTAATAATTTCATAAAATTTTTTATTCACTGTGTAAAATTTCATAAATTTCCAAGGAATATAAAAACAAAATACTTTATTCATAGAGGTGATAGTTTACACATATGCATGGTGACATTTTCATTTTCCTAATGGTTAGAAAGGACATAAATTGTATAGTGATTAATATTTATAGAATCATATTTATATCATAAATACCATATATATTAATCAAATATATCTTTATGACCATACTTTTATGTAAAATATGAATGATTAATCACATATCTTTGAGGAGGTGGTAGTCCATACGTACGCATGAGTGACATTATCATTTTCCAACAGATGGAAGGGTATGATGGTAGATGATATATTGTCTTCACAGAAGCATAATGATGGAATATATTTTACACACACACACACAAATATGTATATCTTAAATCCATAATAATAACAATCCATGAAATGTGGGGATGTAAAATGAAATACATCACATCGTGGATATGGTATTCCGTACACATGCACGAACGATGCTTTAATTTCCCATTGGATGGAAATGAGGTAGATAATTGTGTCTCCATTAACATAATAAAATTTCATTATATTTATGATACTGAATTAATTATTTTAGTATTTATAAAAAATAATTTAAGGAGGTATAAGAAGTAATAAATTAAAACAATTCGGTTAAGACGATTACCAAGAAAAATCCATGGAATTTCACCTTAAGCCTTCATGAAGTGGTATTTTGGTGAGAACATGACCTCTAGAAGATGAATAGGGATCATTTTAAGTTATTTAGGTAGATTTTAATTGAGGTAAATGGCTTAATAAGGTTTTAATAAGATATAGGATGAGGTACCCTTTAATATGTGAGGTGGGTAACACACTTGTAATTATTCTAAATTTAAAATAATATTAGATCACATTTATGTCAAGTTGGCTCACATATGACTAAAAATTGAATATTATTTGATATATAGTCGAAATAAATTCATCCAATATTATTTATGAATTTTTTAGGTTATTTTAACCCTTATATATTTAGTTTAACCCCTCATTAATCCTTTTTACCCATACCGTAGTAATAATTTTTTTCATCGGTTACTATTCATTATGAAATAAATGAAATTGACCTCATTAATAAATTAAAAAATAATTATTATAAATATTAAATCAATTATTTAATATTTAATTTGTATAAGTGGTATAAATTAATGTTAATAATAGAATTCAAAATACAAAAAAAATTGTTTTTAGAAGAAATCCCTATTTTACATATAAAAATCATTTTACACCAAAATCAGGAAAATTCTGATTAGCATGGTATTTATTGAATTTTTTATAGTAATATTATATATAAATTACTTTAAAGAAAATAAATAACCTAATTTATACTTTTCATTACTTAATTAAAGAAAAGAAACAAAAATAGTCTTTTATTAGGATAACAAATTACATAAATTTTCAAAATGAAAACATAGATTTCTAAGTTCAAAATATTATTTTTAAATGAAGAATAAATCTAATTAAATATATGTTTTGTCTGTAAATTTTTTTTCATAAACTCTCAAGTAATTATTATATCATGAAAATTTCATAAAAGTGATATTATTTGTAAAATCAGTATTTTTAATATTCACATAAATTCAACTATTTCTATAAAATATAAATAATAACACTAAGATAATTTTAAGATGATGAATTAAAAAATGGAAAAAATTATATAAAGTTATATTTATAAAGTTTTTGAATTTAGATTTTAATCACGCTCTTGAATAAAGTTATGTGCACTATGTTATAGTTTTTTTAGAAATAAATATTTACTTACTATAATTGAAGCTCGAGTGTTACGTTACCCACCTTAAAAACTTATTTATAGAAACCTTCATAATGTAACCTCATTAAAATATATGGGTAGTTATTTTTTATAACTTTCTCTAGTTCCCACTTTACTTACATTATCTTATAATTCCTCTATATTAACTTTACCAGCCAATTCGTTTGATTCTACAACACATGTCCTCTAGTGTTAATAATTTAGATAGGATATTCCCAATAAGATAAATAATTTTATAATTATATTTATTTAGAAGTGTTTACTTTCATTGGGTCTAACATATACTTACTTAATAATTAGATATGAAACACATCATACACTTTAGAGTGTTTTCCTAGTATTGCCAAATGGTAAGCCACAACTCCAATTCATTCCAAAATCTCAAAAGGATTGACATACCTTGGAATTAGATTACCATTCTTACTAAACCCTCTAAATCATTTCCATAGATATACCTCTATGAAAACATTATTCCATACTTGGAATTATAGATCTATAAGATCCCATCTTTGGTTCAAGCTAAATTTTCCAGCTGAGTTTGAATTTTTACCATTGGTTCCATTTTGGGGTTTTTCATTCAGATTAGAATTATGATGATCAGGACATGTATTGAGGCTTTAGAGGTGGCTCAGGTGTTTGGGAAAATCTTTAGAGATTTATTTTTAATTCTAAAAATTTTGTGATCATTTTTCCCAAGATCATGGTTTGGTGCGTATAGTTTAGAAGAAACCATGCATCACCCAAAATATTTAGGTGTTTGGTAACACCCCAAAACCCGAACCTTATGTATTTATAAGTTATGTTTACTTTTGTCTGAATAAGTGAACAAAAATTGTTTCTCATGAGAAGGTAATAATATGGTTTTAATGCAACCGAGTAAAACACACAAGTGGATACAAGATTTTTCATTTTAATAAAATCACTGTATCATTTACAATACACTGAGATCAAAAGAGTAATCATGATTACAAAAAATACTAATTAAGAACCCCATCAGAATTACAAGGAGATGACTTAGAACAATGAGAACCCCAAGGAAATAAAATGGGTCCTTCGAATTTTCCATAATGGATATAAGAATGTCGAAGCCATTGTGGCCACACTAAGCACCAATGGTATGACATGAACCATATTATTCAATCAACTTGAGTTATAGGACACCCTAAGTCTTGGATTTATAAGACAGTAATGTGACCATTGACTTGGGAAACCATGGAAATCCAACGGCTATAAATATAGTTGTTGGCCTCGTTGGACAATTAATTGAAAAAATATAAGTATATTCTAGTCCACCATGTAATTAGGTAATAAATTAAAAAATTATAAAACTACTCATAACCATGAACTTTAAAAGGGAATAGAGGAATGTTTTTAATTATACGTTGGTGTTTTTGAAATGTAATAAGGAATTAAAAACATGTTGGAATTAAGAAAAATATATTGTAATGATTTTCATTCAGTGGTTTTAATTTATGTTTAGTTTCTTTTAATTAAACTATATTCTTGATTAACATAGTTTTGAATACTTTTAGTACAAAAGATTTTACATGGTTATACCAAATTTAAACTCATGTAAATTATTTGGTTATATAAATAACTCTAGAAGTATTATTAGACAGGGTATAGTTAGGTGTTCATTAATTTGTCCTAAGCTTAAAAAAAAGTCATGTTAGAAAAAGGAGATTTCTATAGAGTAATATTTTCGTTAAGACTATATATATATATTTATATATATATTATCTTAAGGTTATATTTTTGTAAAAATATGGGCCCGCTAGGGCTAGCCCTTTATGGATGGGCAAAGGGAGGCAGCTCACACTTGGTGGCTAAGCCTAGACCTCAGCCCAAGCGTGGGACAGCCCGAGCTCAGGCATAGGTCCCCCGAGGGGTGCACCGGAGCACGGGATTAGGCGCGCATGAGTGCGCAGAGCTTAGGCACACCACCATGGGGGCGAGGTCATGGCAGAGCATGGTAGGCCAAGGCCTACAAGGGCGGGGTGGCAGCCCATGTATAGGTCCCCCTTTATGTGTGCTATGTATTTTCTGAGAAGGCGATGGGAGGCTCGGGCATATAAGGGAGGTGGAAATAGATCACTGATTCGATGTGGGATGATATTTTTTGGTCGAAACGTGATCTGGGCCATTGGATCACGTCGCGTATGATCTGGGCCGCCGATCAAAATCTTGTTTTCGATCTCCATCAACAACAGATTTCTACCTCATTTTTCTATGCCGTTAGATTTACCGAAGATTTATTTATGGCCGTTCGAAGTTTAAAAAAAATGCCGCATAAATCTCGTGTCGTCTGATCAGACTCAAATTTAATCTGAGCCATCCAATACCTTTAAGAAACCACAGACGCATCACAACCCTTGATTCCAAGCCATATCTAATCATGTCCATTGAAATCCCTCATGTTTTCTACTCAAATTGATGTCTTCTTCCCCTGCGGCTTGCCCCGAAACAGTCACCCTATACCCTATTTCTTACCGTTTTTATTCTCCTGTGACAGTCACTTGTCTCCCTCTTTCACGCAGTTTCCACAAGGGATGTCTATTAGTTTTTTTAAGGAAACTTGGGCCTCGGATCCCATACATCTTTTATTAAAAAAAATATTTATTGTATTGGTTTAGTTTATAAAAACATCTTAGGCATCCTAAGAATCTCTTGGTTCCTTATGCCCAAGCCTCCAGCGGACCTCAACGAGCCCTCTGAGTTTTCCAGCACCACCCGAGCTCCTCTTCCTCCTCTAGATAAGGTAGGGGATTAAATTTTTTCTTTCTTGTTGGGTTTTGTGTTTTGTGTATATATATATATACTTTACACCATCTACAGTTTGAGGTTAAATCTTGAGTTCCAGGATGCCCCATGAAAATTTAATTTTGGCCTTAATTCGATAATCAGGTATATATATACATATTAATATGAGAATCAATAGGTATAATATACACAACCCTCAAATTTGTATAAACTTCATACAGTCAGGTTAAAGATTTCTAAGTTTGAGTTTCAAGTTAATGAAGAACTAAAATGCATGGAGTCACTTCTTGTAAGAAAATTTTGTAGCTAATCATGTATGATATAATATATGAATACACATGACATAATTGTATTTTTTTAGACAATTCAATAATTGTACTGTAATTATTAAATCCATGCTTTTGATAAATTTACAAGTGTCAGTTATCCTAGAATGAGAACCTTGCGTATACTCATTGGGTATAATCGGGTATGTGGGTACGTGTGTATGAATGCCAACTTTGATCCCCATTTGTATTTATAGAATTTATATGGTTTGCGAAGAAAGTTCTAAACATGCGTATTCAAATGTTTTTGGCTTGACTAAACACTACTTTTTATGCACACCCCATTGAAGGAATGATTTAAACAACATGTGATTTCCAAATGCTTTCTCTTAATGTGCTTAGTTCATGTGAATAGATATTGGTACCTGGTGACTTCTTATTCATATGTACTAATTACTCATCACTTTTTATTAAATTATTATGTTTAAGGTTGAGTTTAATACTTTCATGTTTTAACATTTAATGTACTAAACAAAAGCGTAATTATAACAAATGTTTGAGATATTGTGAGTCTAGTACCCCACATGAAAAGTTATGTTTACTTCTTTATTTATTATGTTATGTTTACCTCCTTATTTAATCATGAATGTTATTGAATAATATGGTTCTAGACTTTGTCATTTTCTGTGATCACGTTTTCATTTCTTTTGTGTTAGTTTCCATCACAAGTGCTCTTAACTTATGTACCAATTAATGACTTGACCGCATTATTCATAGTCTTGTGCCAGACCTACTGCATGTGCATAATGTGAATGATTGTAATATTAAACTTTTATGCCATTTCTGAGTCTATGGATATAATTGTTCAAGGTGGTGTGGGACACATTGAATAAAATGAAAAATGAAATAAGAAACCAAGCAATTTGTACACTTAGTTTGATATGAGATATGTAATTTAATAAACCAAAGTGAGATGTGCACTTTGATTTAGAAGTATAAGGAATGCATTGGATGTAGTATGTGTTGGGTGGGGCCCACTATAGCCTCTCAATGCATTGGTAGGTCTCATGAGAAAAATAGCAGCGGAATTGGCTGAGGCCTTTCCCAAGTATGAGTTATGGATTTTGGTCGAGGCCTTAATCATGAGATGTCTTCGTCGAGGCCTTGACACAGTTTGGCGTATGCATTTTCCTCAAATATGTAGTTGATATTCATGTGCTTTTAATTTGATCGTTTATTCTGTATTTAACTATTTTTTAAACCATCTTAGTGGATGGTCAATTATATATGGCATGATTGTTCAGTAATTTACTACATTTTATTTTTTGTTTAATCTTATTTATAGTTATATGTTTTCTCTTTAAGTTTATATTTTGTTGTTTGATATTTAGTAAAATATCCATTATCGAGAACTCTGATTCTTATCATTGGTATATGATACGTTGTAATTTTATTTGTTATTACGTGCTTTAATTAGGGGGTATAGTCTCCATAGTACTATGATAAACACCCATTTCTAGTTAGAATCCTCCGGTGCATGGGGTGATGAAATAGAGGCCATGTGGTGATCTAGTTTATCTACTATTTGGAGTGATCTGGGTTGGGATGTTACAAGAACCCTAGTTTGATTATCTATATATATCTCTATATTGCTTTGAGTGACATTGATATGTCTCTGAATAATTATCACTTTCACCATTTTCTCATCACAAGTTTTGAGCCTAAAAACTTCCTTTCACCAACTTCATCCCAACAAGTTTGTGTATGAAATATTTTCCCATACAACTCTTTATACAATTAAATTTTAATGATTTAATAGGATCAATTATTATATAAAATTCTACCAAATTTAAATAATAATCCCACATACCTTTAAAGTTTAGGTATCAAAAATTCAAGTTCCCATAGGGAGGGATAAGACACATAGTTCAGAGCATCCGATTCAATTAAAAAGATCAACCAGAACCAGGTAAGCATTTTAAAGGCATATAAATGATATGATTTTTTACTCCAAATATATGTAGGAGAACCTGAAAACATTGAGGAAGTAGCTTCAGTTAGTGACTCTAAGTTGTGGGTTCCATCTATGAATGAGGATATGAATTCATTTCAATTAAAAAACATAGGAGAATGATGGACATCTTGAGGTTAAAAAGGAACTTGAAAATAAGTGATTTTACCAAATTAAGGATGGATTTTTTGGAAATAAAATATTTAAATCACATTTTTTAGTGAAAGGTTTTAAACACAAGGAAAGAGTATAATTCTCAGAAATGTTTTTACTAGTAGGAAATCATTCCACCCACAAAAAAGTGATAAGTAGTATTTCATTTGAAGATCTGTATCTAGAGTAGATCGATATCAAGACAACTTTCCTTCATTATGATTTGGATAAGATAATCTACAAGAAACAATAAAAAGGTTTAATGATATAAGGGAATCATAATTTTTTTAGTAAGTTGAAGAAAAGTTTTTATGTTTTGAATCAAACACTGAGATAGTGGAATCATATATTTAGTAGGTTAATGAAAAAAGGAGGCTTTAATAGATTTATCTCTAATCATTGTTGTTATTGGAATGAATGTATTGTTGGTACATTAATTATTTTATTGTTTTATATTGATGATATATTTTTATTTGTTATGAACATTAAAAATATTTGGAAATTGAATGATAATTTGTCTGGAATCCTTATGATATAGTATTTTGGATAGGTCAAGAAGATTTTGGACATAAGGATAAAAAGAGATAGGAAGACCAGAATTTTCAATCTATCCCAAAAGTTCTATATCTAGAAAATCATTGAATTTTTTTGAATTACCAAATGAAAGGTTTTCACTTCTTCTCTTTCCAGAAACTTTAAAATCTGAAAATCTCAAGTACCTGCAACGGAAGAAGAGTATCAATATATGGAGAAAGTACATTATAATTCAACTATCAGAAGTTTAATGTATGCAATTATTTATACATGACCAGATATTGATTTTGAAATGGAAGTCATAAGTAGATTTAAGTCCAACCTCGGAAAGGAATATTCGGAATTTGTTAAGTGGATACTTCGGTATTTTAAAGGATTAAGAGGCTAGGCTCTCCATTTTGGGGAGGAAGATATGCTACAAGGATTTTTTATCTCATAATTTTCAAGAGATTTAGACAGCTTAAAAAGAAGAACATGGTTCATATTTACCTGAAGAGGAAAAATAGTCAGTTGGATGTTGCAGCTATAAAAGATTTCTACATAAATTATAGTGAAAGTAGAGATTATAGAGGAAAACAGAAGTTGGGAAGATATAGTTTTGTTAATGAATTTTCTAAAATAGTTAGGGAGAAGTTGTGAAAGGGGGACTCTTTTCCATGAAATCCAATTTCTCATTCACTTGATAAAAATATTGTATTATATACAAGGATAAATCACATTGAACACAAATATCACTTCATCAGAAAAATGATATAGGAGAAAGTGTTAAATATCTAAAAGATCAGTTGTATCCAAAATTCACCAGACATTTTCACTAAGACTTTATATCAACAAAGTCTAAGGTCGCATCTTGACTTGGTGGTGCATGGGTGAATCGTAAAAGGAAAAGGTGGAGGAAAACTTATACTGTTAAGTAATGAAGTAAGTTAGTCTAATAGGGTGTTGATGATGTTTCCTTGAAACAAGTCTTGAAGTAGGATATTTTTGTAATTTAAATCTTGGTTTTAGATAATAAAAAGTTCATATCATTGGAAATACATTCACTTGAATTTTGACCAGTGGAAGATGACTTGGATTGGTGTGAAAGTAGTGGTAGTACATCGCTTCAATAGTAGTAGGGTTATTGGAAGCTCATATATTATGATGACATCAAGGGTTACCTATAATATTTTTCAACTTTCTAAAAGGAATTATCTTGAAATAAAACCCCATAAGTTTTTACTGAAGTAATCATTGTAGGTTAAAAGTGTTACGGCTGATCAATAGTGACATTCTATTTGGATGATCCACCATGAATATGGGAATCTAGTGTGACTGGATCAAATGGATGGTATTCCTGAAAACAAAAGTGGAGACTAATCCTGAACAACACATATCACATGAGGAATAGTGAATCCTATTTATCAATAATGCATGGTAATGAGAATGGTGAATTATATGTTTTATAGGGTGTTAGTCATTCTGTAATGAATTATTTTTGATTGTTTTGTTAGTTGGTTGTAATATTTGGACATACTGTAATATATTAATTCATCAACATTCCTATCATGAATTTTATACAAAATTTTGAGTCATGTTAATATGATGTGAATATTTAATTGTTTATGTACATTTGTTTCATATATTACCATTTTTTGTCTTTCAACTATTTTATTTTTCTATGTTGAGTTCTGATCAAGGTCAACTTAGAGTGGAGGAAAATTCATAGTGACTTCCTACTTCTAGTAGACCTAGTTGAGGGGAGTAAAATCTCTAGAGTTTCATTTTAACACTTTTCTAATCTTCATGTGAACATTTTATGGATCGACGATCGTACTTACAATGGTTTATTAGTAGTATAGATAATCAATTTTTCATACTTGTCCCCCATCGCCCATGATGGTTGCAGCATTGATTGTAAGGAAATGTAACAGGGTGTTCATAATGTGGTAGTAGTAGGTTCGACCATAATGGTGGTTGGTGGTTGTTTTTTTCTAGGGAGGTTTCAAATAATGTATTGGGTTATAGTAGTGGAAATTTCATAAATGGTGGTTGTAGTTGGGGAAGTCACAATCTGGTGGGATCCGACCATAGTAGTGAACGATGACATGAGAGAAGGAATCCATTCAGATTTTTTTAGAACTAAAAAAAGAGGGTAGGTGGTTATAGGTTTTTCCTCTTAAATTTTCAATCCATCTACATTGGATAATGCCCCACCTACCATCTGGTGTGTTGGGGTGCAGCTGCCAAGCTGACCCAACTGACTAGGCAGGTAGCTGGACAGGGTTGGGTCCGATTTACCGGACCTCAGGGGTCAGAGAGTAATGTGGCATGTGTGTGTAGAAAGAACCCATATATATGTTCCCAAAACCCCCTATCAAACCTTGGGGCATGAACGGGGGTGGACACCTGGATAGTTTTTTCATATGAGGGGAATTTTTCACCATTTTCTCACCAGGTGTTTTTTTTGAGAAAACAAATAGACTATCCTGAGTATTTTATATGTAGAACACAATGTCATAGTCCATTAACCACAAAAGGAAATTGGTGAGGTGGGATATAAATATTTATTATTTGTATCTATAGGGATGATAACATGGTGTGGACACAACAATCAAAGTAATATCGTCCCAAAGATAAGGTCGTTATTCCCCCATTTACCGAGGCTATGGGATCCTCTATCTATAGGTAAATTTGTAGATAGATTAGATATTCCCCCTATATACTATAGGTGAATGATCCTATATTTTATCTTCTAGGTAGGGTTGGTATCCCTCCATTTACCTTGGGAAAGAAAGATTTTAACTATGGATTTTTTACAGATAGGGTTGTTATTCCTTCCACATCCTTGGGGGGTAGGATCCTCTATCAATGAAGTTGGTATTCCACCTATCTAAGAGATTAGTTGGGGAAAAATATGCTCTACTAGGTTTGGTACACCCACAAATAATTTTCATTTTAATGAGGCAAGGGCCCCCCAATATAGTTTCAATGAGGTTTCATGGATTTCTAGATTGGGTAGTTTAGATTCTTGGAGTCACGTACAGACTTCTCAAATGGATAGCTATAAGGAAAAAATTTCCCCTATATACCATGTTCTCTCTTTTATATAACATTTGGGTGGTTATGATAGTAAGGATCCATACCCTCCAGGCTGAAGTCAATTCCTATGTAAGGTAGGGGCTCCCCTATTCACTACTAGAATAGTGACATGGGAAGGGTGGATAGTCAGCTTGGATGCTTCTATAAAGAATTAATGCATGATTTATCAAGAATTGGTTCCTTCTTTTTGGTTTTTAGTGAATATTTGGTGGATATATTGATCAAACAAGATATTTTGAGGCTTCTATTTACATAGGAACTTCTGTAATACCCCGGGATTCCATGTAATTTTTTTAAAAAATTAAATGGGAATATTTCGAGACCAGGCTCAATGAAGGCACCATATTCTGAGGCACGGGGTGGCTGGAATGAATGTTTGAACTATTTTTAAATTTCGTTAAATGAACGTGCGAATGATTTTTTCAAACATTTAAACAAGTTCACGAATAAAAAAATATGAGGGAACCGTTGAACTCATAGTGTCAGTATTCACCTAGAAAGGCCCTTACATTTTTCAGTGTGGGCCGACAATGGAAAGTTGTTTTTGGTCGTAATCAAAATAATTGAATATGTATTATTTAGTTTTTAAATCCTTATAACTCATAAATGGTAACTCAGATAAGAAATTTGAGATTACCATTGAGATTGTGAGGGCATTCTTCCCTTAGGTATTGCCTAACCTCAACTGTTGCAGGTTGATGGTGAAAGTTTGTTTTAGGAATTTTTCAGAAGAAAAATAAAATTACTTAAAAAGTTATTTTATTTTATTTTGTTCTTCTTTATGAAGTGACTCATAAGTGATGTGGTGAAACGATGAGGTGATGCTGAATCCCATTAATAAACCCTATTAATGGAGGAGGGTAGTCACATTGCAATGCACACACGTCTTCCTTCTTTAATTGAACATGGATTTAAAGTTTGACAAACAACCCTATAATTCATCTCCCAAATGAAGAAGGAAACCTCTCCAACGACAAACACTGAAGAATCAAATGACAACGATGACACCCTTAGAAAGATGATTCAGGATCGGATATTGATAGACGTTGACAAATGACCACTCTACAGTAATATCCTTTCCTATGTATGGGTTTTGATTCTTTTCTGTGTCAATTTATTTTCCTCATTATTTATTTTAAACAACAAATGGGGGTTAACTCATGAACAAGTCAACCTGCAGATCGATTGTTTATAAAGGAGGTTTAATGATGTGAGATAAAAAGAGAATATCTATCATAGTGATTATTTCATATTATTTTTGTTCTTCATGATCTTGCTAAAAATAATGCATCTGGGTCAACCTGAGCAACGTCCTGGATCATTATTTTGGTGTTCTTGTATTGCGAATCCTTCCTGAATTTTACTCTTGTGTCTTTCCAATTCTTCATGGTGAAATAATCGGTGGCACATCGGCCCATGATGCCAGGTGAGATGGGTCGTGGCTAGGTGAGCTGTGGCAAAAGTTCATGATGGTGGCACAAGGCCGCGGTACCCATCCACCACGGCGCCCCACCAGCCACGGTGGCAGTAGAAGCCTCCAACACCAAGGTCGGCAACAAGCAGTGTACCCCAACAGTGTGTCGAGGAGGTGGAGGCCGCAACCAATGTGTGTGGTGGCGGCGCAGCAGGGTGGCGCCAGTTAAGAACCACATCAAAGAGAGTAGCCCACTGGGTGGACCATAGTGTGCACTGGCATGTGGTCCAGTGCGGACCACGTGAGGAGGGAGGTGCCTGACCTCAGCTAGTAGCGTGATGCGTGAACCAAATGCCAGCATGACGTCTGATCTGGACCCATGCCGGCCCGATAATATGGGTCGGTCCAGTGTAATAAACTAGGCTGCTGGGCTGGAGAGGAGCCGGCCCACTGGTGCGGGTCGGGCCAGATAGGAAACCAGGTCACTGTGTGGCGTGGCTAAAAATAAATCTGTCTAACTATGTTGGATTGAGCTGGAAAATACTAACCATGTCATGGGGCGAACCAACAGGCTAGACCCACGGCTGAATCGGGTTGGTTCCAGCAAGGCCTAGTGGTCCTAGATGCCCTAGACCTGACCAGGTTGGGTTGGGTTATCCTAACCAGGTTGGGTCATGCAGGACCCCAGGGCCAAGATGGTCGGGTCGGTCTAACCAAGTCAGACCAGGCCCAAACGCAACAGACCCCTATTTACTAAAACAACAATATCTTTCAGATTGGGTGTCTGATTGACGTGATTTCTATTTCTTTGGGACCCTTGGGACATGATGATCCTTTGTGAGTACTCTATGTGAGATTTTGTGGCAGTCGAGATATGACAGATGGCTTGAGGAGTAGATTTTTTCCGAATCAAGTGCACTAGAGAGTGGGAACCCTACAACTAGCTATGACATGAAGGATATGACGAGTGGACCTCAATGGTCCAACAGATGAGAGAAACTCAATGGTCCAAAAGATGAGTGGACCTCAGTGGTCCGAAAAAATATCAGACCTCTCTGGTCCAGCAAACGACTGGACATTAGTCGTCCAACAGTGGAGCAGACCTCAGTGGTCCATCAGCCGAGCAAACGTTAGACAAGAAGACCTCAGTGGTCTACAAGACGATTGCACCTTAGTGGTGAAATAGATGAGTAGAACTGAGTGGTCCAAAATACAATTGGAGGTCAGTGGTTTAGTAGACTAGTGGACCTCAGTGGTCCAGTTACCGAGCAGACCTTAGTGGTCCAGTTTTCGAGTGGACCTTAGTGGTCCAGAAGCCGAGAAAACCTCACTAGATCATCAACGATGAGTCCCTCAGTAGTACAAGATGATTCAACTTTACAACTAATAAATATTACTTTTATAATTTCATTTATACTTAGTGTGAGATGTCTTTTCTTTGTGAGATATCTTTTCTGTGTGATCTTTTTGTGTGGTATTTCTTTAGGGTCTTTCCTTTTAGGTTTGGTGTACCTACTAACTATTATGTTGCTCACCCATGCATGGGCTTCGCATGCACTTGTCGTGTCTCATGTAGGTGATCGACTCTTTGACAGAGACCTTCATGATCCGGGACCATGTAGTTCCCAGTGAGATGGGACGGACATGATGAATTTCTACAGATACAGACCGCTACCCTCCACCTACCCTTCAGGTTGGGTTTGAGCAGACAGACCATAGTAGTTATACTTGCCATTGTGGTTTTGGGCTTGTATTTTGGACCCTATTTAATTTTTTTTGTACCGTACCATCATTTGTTGTCTCAGTGACAGTTGGTTTTTAAATAGTGTTTACCATTCCACAGTTTGTGCAGTGTGTATGTACAGGTTTAAAGGAAGCGCCTTCCCTTTTTTGGATATGCCTTCTTGGTACTAGTCACTAGCCCCTAGCCTATGAAAGGTAGGCTTGTGGTAGTCATGGAATGAGCCTTGGGGGATGGGTCGTGAAAAATTGGTATCAAAGGAGGTTGGTTCTACCAGAAGAACTAGGACACTAAATTTTTTTATGGGGAAACAGTGTTAAGTGTCTCTAATTCAGAATTTTGGATAGGGAGTACAATATTGGTGTGGTGGCTGACATATCCATACACTAGGACCCTCAATTCTACATTCTGACTTGTTACATGAAAAAATTGATTTTATGCATTTTTTAGTTTTTTCCCATGATCTTCTTGAGTCAGAGTCGGCTCACCAGGTATGACAAATTAATTGTGGTTCATCTTGATCTCTTTCATGATGCCTCTACAAAAACAGCCAACCATGATTCCAGTGTGTGACCATGAGGATGGTCCACATAGCGATGAGGCTTCGGTATAGGGACCATTGACCGAGATGGCACTTTTGGGTGGTGCCCCAGCGATGCCACAACCCATTGGTTAGTAGTTATAACTGATGATATCGGTTAAGGATGCACCTAGACTCAGTGCCTTATAAGAGTTCCAGTGATAGATACCTCCCATGTTCGTCGGAGAGATAGATCCTTAGGTCACTAAGGATTGGATGGAGGTGATGACATGAGTCTTCCACTTCATGAGGATTCCACCTGACCTTATGGTAGTTTTAACAGCGAGCCTTCTACAAGGATCGATGAAGAGATGGTGGAGTTTGACCATCCAGACTGATGAGGAGGAAACCCTCACCTGTTATGACTTTGAGTGACTTTTTAGGGAGGAGTTATTACCCATAACTTTTTTCACTGTGCACATACTGGAGCTACTTCACTTATAACAGGGTATCCTGACAGTGGCTGAGTACTCCTCAAGGTTCACAAACCTCTCATGTTACTCTACGAATATGGTGAAGAACCCTTTATTTAGGGCTCAGATTTTTGAGCAGGGATTACGATGGGAGATTAGGTCATTGATGATTTCCCTTAGAATCCTTATATAGGATAAAGTGAAAGAGTTATCTCTAATAGTAGATAGATTCCTCGCTATGTAGGAACTAATGGTGGGAGTTACCACCAGGTGAAGGGTGGCCGAGTCATCTGTGGAGGGAAGCCGACAGATGACTCAGAGGCCCAACTGGGCTAGACCATTCGAAGGAGGACCCCAAGACTCAGGGTTAGTGGTGTGAGGCTCCCAGGGAAGAGGGTGTCATTAGGGGAGCAAAGTATGTTATGCATGTGGAAGGCAAGGGCACATAGCTCAGGATTTCTTGACTCGTTGTGCAGAGGACCGATAGATGCTTGAGGGACCACCGAGGTCGTGGAAGATAGAGGAACATGGCGGTCCTATAGGTGCAAGATGTGGTAGAGAAGCAGGAAAAGAGGTAGAAGATGGGGGTAAGTACATGGTACTACTAAGACCACTCCCAAGTGGTCCTCCATAGGCTCCAGGAGAAGGTGGATAGGGGCGGGTTCAGCTTTAGGTAGTCGAGGCCTGTGGTCCAGATGTCCCATAGATGATATGAGGTATGATCTATATATTCTTTAATTTAGTTTTAGTTCTTATAGAAACATGTTCCAGTAACTATTTTATTGCCACAGACCTTGTTTGGAGTTCTGAGATTCTAATCGTGCCATTGTCTTGATCCTTAGGATTAGAGACCACTACAGGAAGGGATTTGATGATCACACACTGGTGCCGACAGTGTGAGCTCACTCTTGGAGTTGAGAACTTCAGCAAAAATATTCTAGTAGCAAGATTGAGGCCTTATGATGTCATTTTGGGTACAGACTTGCTATCAGTTGTCCATGCCCAGATTGACTATTTTAGGTGCATAGTGCGCTGTGTCCGTAGAGATGGGACCAGGTTTTCCTTTATCAATGAAAAGGAAACCGTAGCAGTGTAGGATGGCCTCACACATTGTAGGGTACATTCTATCACTCATCTATTGGCTAGAATAACCCTTGATTAAATGGTTGATATGAGTCCATAGTTTCCTACAGTGGTGGATGAGTACGAGGAAGTCTTTCCAGAGGATGTTCCTGTACTACCTCCTCATAGAGAGGTAGACTTCTACATTGATCTGTACCTAGAGACAGCACTGATATCTACACTTTCATATTGAATGTATCCCATAGATATTTGAGGATAAGGGTATAGTTAGAGTGCTTGTAGAAGAAGGGATTCATAAGGAATAGTGTTTCACCGTGAGAACCCACAATGTTGTTTTCCAAGAAGGTAGATAGAATCTTGAGGTTATGCATGGACTAAGGGCACCTGAATCAGGTGATTGCGAAGAACAAGTATCCTCTACCAAGGATGGATGACCTCTTCTATCATCTAAAGTGAGCGAGATTTTTCTCGAAGACATACCTCAAATTAGTTTATCACCAGCTTCGAGTACGAAATGAGAAAATCATGAAAACGACTTTTAGATGTCACTATTGCCACTACGAGTACTTAGTGACACCGTTTGGAATGACGAAATCTGAAACAGTTTTGATGAGTCTCATTAATAGGATCTTTCATTAGTACTTATACCGGTTTTGAGTGGTATTAATTTATGACATCTTAGTGTATTCAGCGTATGAGGAGGAGCATGCGATACACATGCAGATGGTTCTTGACACACTCTGAGAGCACCAGCTTTACAGAAATTTCTATAAGTGTGAGTTGTGGATATGAAAGGTCCACTTACTAGGGCATGTCATCTCAGAAGATGTATTTTCAGTGGATCCAGTGATGATCGAGGGAGTTATTTCTTAGGAGCCACCCAAGAGTGTTACCAAGGTGTGTAGTTTCTTTGGGTTGGATGGGTACTATCATAGGTCTGTACCTGACTTCTCAAAAGTGGAAGCACCCATGATATCATTAAAGAAGAAGGGAAAACCCTTCATATAGATAGAAGGATTCCAAAAGAGCTTTCAAAAGCTGAGGTAGAGCTTGATGAATGCTCATATCTTGAGGCTGCTAAAGGAGAGAACCAAATACATGGGGTATTGTGAAGCATCATGAATTGGGCTTGGTAGTGTCCTGATATAGGGGAAAGTAGTGATTACTTATGTCTCATGACAGCTGAGACCATAGGAGAAGAACAATACGACTCATGACCTTGAGTTGGAAGTAGAAGTATTCGAACTGAAGATGTGGTGACACTACATTATGGGAAAATGGTTCATCATCTACTCTAACCATAAGAGTCTTAAGTATATATATTTTCTCAAAAGGATCTAAATCTTGGATAGTGATTTGGACTAGAGTTTCTCTATGATAATGACTTCAAGATATTCTATACTCTAATGAAGGGGAATGTGGTGGCAGATGCTCTCTATATGAGATCAATTTCATAACTACTAAATGAGGCCTCAGAGTAGTTGGTATCACTTCAGATATCATTTGTGGATAGAGATGAGGAATCTTATCTATAGTCTATGGTATTTTACCCAACACTCTTACAGTGAGTCAAGGAGGCACAACTCTTAGATACCAGCTATGAGACTACACGTGCCTAGATGTCCACAAGGCTTGACCTTGATGGATATTTGAAAGGTGGGGAGCACGTCATCCTTTTCAGAGGATGCACCATTAGTCCAGTGGTTTTATTGGGGGAGAAAGTGTTGAGGGAGTTAAATAGATCACCTTAGGTGGTCCATACAGGAGTGGTGAAGATATACTGGGACCTCCAACGTCACTACCGGTGTTTGAGGATGAAGAAGGAAGTGGTAAAGTTTGTATTGATATGCCTCACTTTTCAGCATGTGGAGGATTAGTACCAGGTTCTAGCAGGTTTGACACAACCCCTCGAGGTACCAAAGTGAATATGGGATTGGATATCAATGAACTTCGTGATGGGATTACCACGTATGTTCTGGGGACATGATACCATCTGGGATATCATAGACTGACTCGCCATGTCGGCTCACTTCCTATCCATTTGAGAAAATTTCTTATTAGAGATCTTGGGATGCCTAAACATATAGGAGATAGTTCAACCCCAAGGAATACCATCTAAGATAGTATCATATTTTGATGTATGCTTTACATCCCAGTTGTGGAAGGGATTAAAGGAGGAGTCTGGGACTTGGCTACGATTGAGCACAACCTTTCACCCACATATGGATGGTCAGATGGAGTGGACCATACAAACCTTGAAGAAAATGATTTGTGCTTGTGTTATTGAATTTGGTTGCAGTTGGGAGGACCACCTACCACTAGTTGTGTTTGCATATAGCAACAGCTACCACTCCACCATTGGTATGGAATCATTCGAGGCACTATACGGACAACCATGTAGGTCACTATTATTTTGAACATACCCAGGTGAGTTAGTAATAATGTGTCCAGAGATGGTATAGGCTACCACTAAGAAGGTACATGTCATTAGAGAGTGGAGGAAGACTGCACATAGATGACAAAAGTTTTACGCAAATAGGAAATGCAAACCCTTGATGTTCGAAGAGGGGGACCACATATTCCTATGGGTGTCTCCTCGATGAGGTATACAGATATTTGGCTGGGGTGGTAAGTTATCTTCAAGTTTCATTAGTCCTTTCCTGATATTGTGTTGAGTGGGTGAGGTGGCGTACCACTTGGCTCTACCACTGTAGTTAAAGAGGGTGCAAGACGTCTTCTATGTATCCTGGATGAGGAGATATGTGTAGGACCCTTTTCACATCATCAACCATAGAGATATGAGGATTGATTATGGGGTGAAATTCATGGAATACCTGGTGAAGATAGAGGATCAATAAGAGATAATCAATCATGGATGGCCAATTCCTCTAGTGCGTGTTCATTGGATGCATGAGAATATCTAGAAGAGAACGTGGGATCAGGAGGCTTAGATTCGTCCCCAATACCCCCATTTGTTTGATTAGTTCTTGTTTTGTATTACGAGGAATTAATTACCCAAATAAGGGAGTAATATGATACCATGAAATTCCATTTAAATTTTCATGAAAAATAAATGGGATTATTTTGAGACCGGGCACTGAGACGACACGTAATTTTGAGGCATGGAGTGACTGGAACACATTTTTGAACTATTTTTAATGTTCATTAAATAAACATGTGAGTGATTTTTTTAAAATTTTAAATTGGTTCCTGGATCAAAACTATAAGGGTACCGTTGAAATCAGAGCATTATGATTCACCTAGAAATGGACTATCATTTTCTCGCACGAGCTAACTATGAGAAGTAGTTTTTTGTTGTAAATAAAATAATTGAATAATGATTATTTTGTTTTCAAATTCTTATAACTTTTAAACTATAACTTGGATCGGAAATATGATAGTACTATTGATCTCATGATGAAATTATTCCATAGCGGAGCTTAACATAAACTAGGAAAGGTTGAGGGTGAAAGTTAGTTTTTAGACATTTCGGAAGAAAAATAAAATAAAATAAAAAGTTATTTTATTATATTTTCTTCATCTTTACACAGTGACTCTTCAGTGATGTAGCGCAGTGCTGAGGTGATGTTGAATCTGATTAATGAACCTCATTAATGGAGTATGGTGGTAACACTGCAATGCACACACTACTTCCTTATTTAATTATATTGGGAATTCATGGTGGACGAATAACCCTGGGATTCCCCTGACGAATGACAAAGGAAACCTCTCCAACAATGGATTTCATCAAATCAGATGACAGATCTGGCACCCTTCTAGAGTGGATTCGAGACTGGCGATTAAAGGACGATGACAGATGATCATCCATGAAAAATATCATTTCCCAAGTTGGTGTTTGATTCTTTTCTGTGTGAACTATTTTCCCCGTTATTTCTTTTAAACGATGAACATTAGTAAACCCATGAATAAGTTAACCCATGGATCGATCATTCATATGGAGGGGGTTAAAGGTGTGGGATAAAAGGGGATATCGATCTTAGTGATTATTATGCCTTATTTTGGTTCTACTTGATCCTGCTAATAAGAACGCATATTAGTCAACATGGACAAAGACCTGGACTATTCTTTGGGTGTTCTTGTTTTGTGACTCTTTCCCTTATTTTATTCTTGTGTTCTTCAAGTTCATCATGGTGCAACAGTTGGTGACACATCATCTTGTGCACCAGGAGAGAAGGGTCATAGCCAGGTGGGTTTCAGCATCAGTGAGAGGCCACAACACAAGGCCAGGGCACCTAGCCGTGGCGGTACCACTAGGCCGCAGATCCAGGACCGCAACGATAGAAAGATCCGAAGAAACCATGACCAGTAGTAGGAGGGAGGTGAAGGCCGCACCTAGTGGGGGCCACAATGGTGCAGTGGGGTAGTGCCAGTCGGGCATCGCATTAACGGTAGAGGCCCACTGTGGAGGGCCGTAGTGTGCACTGGCACATGGTCCAGTGGAGACCGCATGCACTGGCACATGACCTAGTAGGTACTGCATGTGGAGGGAGGTATCCAACCTCGTCCAGACGCATGCATCACAAACCGGAAGCCATTTCGGCGTCCGTTCTGGACACAAGATAGCCCGCCGATGTAGGTTATTTTAGTACAATAAATCGGGTCATCGGGAAGCCTGGGCTAGAGAAGGTTCTTTCCATTTGTGCGGACCAAGTCAGATAGGAAACCAGGCTGCTGTGCGGACAATATAGAAATAAACTACTCCACCTAAGTTGGACTAGGCCAAAAAATGAGTACTGAGTCACGGGGGTGACCCGGTGGGTTGGACCCATAACCGAAATGGGTCAGGTCTAGTAAGGGCCAATGGGCCTGGCCACTAGGTCAGGCGGGACTGAGCCGACCTAGACCCAATCGGGTCGACTCGGGTCATCCGAACTAGGTAATGGCATGTGGGACCCCTGAGCCAGGTCGGTCAGGTTGGTCTAACCAAGTCAGACTGGGCCCAAATGCAACATATCTTTGTTTACTAAAACCCCTATATATTTTAGACCAGGAACCGGATTGATGTACTATCATTAGCGTTGGGACCCTTGTGATGGTAAGGTACTTTGGAAATACATTAAGTGAGATTTAGTGGAATTTGAGATATGATTAATGTCTTGAGGATTAAATTATCCCAGAATCAAGTGTATTAGAGAGTGGGAATCCAACAGCTGGTTGTGACATGAAGGATATAAAGAGAAGATCTCAGTGGTCAAGCAAAGAACCGGACCTCAGTGGTACAGTAGAGGAGCATACCTTAGTGGTACAACTGGCGAGTAGACCTCAGTGGTCATGAAGACAAGAGAACCTCAGTGTTTCTGCAGATGAGCGAACCTCAGTGGTCCCGTAGACGAGCAGACCTCAGTGGTCCAAAAAACGAATAGGATTTAGTGGTCCAAACGATTAGAGGACCTAAGTGGTCTAGCAGATGAGTGGACCTCAATGTTCTAGTAGTGGATCATACCTCAGTGTTCCAGTAGCTGAGTGGACTTCAAGGGTCCAACAGAGGAGTGGACCTCAGTGGTCCAGCAGACAAGCGGACCTTAGTGGTCCAAAAGCTAAGCGGACCTTTGTTCTCCAGTAGCCGAGTGGACCTCAGTGGTCCTATAGCTGAGAAGGCCTCAATGGATCATCATGGATGAGTTCCTCAGTAGTGCAAGATGATTCATCATTACAACTGATAAATATTACTTTCTATACTTTGAGTTATACCTGGTGTGAGTTGTCTTTTCTTTGTGAGTTGTATTTCTTTTGTGGTATTATTGAGTGGTCTTGTTTTGGGGTCTTTTCTTTATGGTTCAGGGTCCTTACTAATTATTGTGTTACTCACCCCTGCATAGGATTCGCCCACGCATGTCATGTCTCATGCATGCGATTGACACTTCTACGGAGACCTTGGTGGTCGGAGACCAAGTGGAGCCCAGTGAGACAAAACGGATGGGGCGTACTTCTATGGCTACAGACAGCTACCATCTGCCTACCCTTTAGTAAGGTTTTGAGCGGATGGAACTTGGAAGTTGTAATTTTTGTTTGTTTTTGGGCTTGTATTCTGACCCAATTTTATTTTTCAGTTTTTATTATACATTTAGTAGTTGTCTCAGTGACTGTTGTGGTTTACTTAGTGTTTACCTTTTCATAGTTTGTGTTGTGTGCATGTGTACAGGTTTAAATGAAATTACATACCATTTTGGGATATATATTCTCGGTGATATTCACCATGCCATAGCCTATGGAAGGTGGGATTTCGGTAGTCATGGAATGAGCCCTGGGGGACGGGTCGTGATAACTTCTGGGTTTTCTTAGAGATTTGACACATAGCTGGGCTATTGACTTCATATTTGGTAGAATTTTCAGTAAATTGAGCATCAATAGTTTCACATGAGACTAGGGCCTTTATTTTTAGGGGATTAGATGAATGTAACTTTCTTATGTCCCTGAGACTTCAAGTAGTTGATCATATCTAGATCTCTTGTTGTCTTTATATCAGGTACACTTTCATTCCAAGGGTCTCGAGTAGATTGATTATTTTATCTTTCCTTCATAGTTTCAAATAATCCTTAAAAGTATCTTTATAAGCACTATGGAATGGTAATTATTCCCACACATATTTTTTTTATATAGATGATGTTGGGTTCAATTAAAATCATGGTGGGTGTGGAACATGTGTGGCTTGTTAGAAGATGACACCTGGAGATTCTTGGTGATGCATGGTGGAGCATGGTGTTCATGATAGTAGTGGTGACCGTTTAAACTAGAGGTTAATCCAACAGTATATAGAGACGGGAGGAGACATTTTAGGTCTTATTCCTATATGAAATTAAAGAATTTTTAGGTGAATAGTTCATTTGGTATTTTTCAATGTGGAATTGTTCTTGTATTTTTTTCGTCTCATGCATGTTTTGTTCATATTTAAGTTGTTTATATATATATACTATAGATGTTTATGGATATTATTGTAAATTGGATATGTTTCTCTTATAGATATACATAGTATAAGGCCTCCCATATTATGCGATATTCCTACTCATTACTAGTTAAGAACCACTACCCTATTAGATACAAGATAAAGGTGACTCACTTGGCTTCCTTCCAACCCTAGTGGGGTCTTAATGGCTTGAATAATGTCATATATTTTTAAAATATGATGCATTGTGATATTAGTTTAATGTTTATTTATTTTTACTATTGGAAAGGGGTGTTAAGAGATCGTGCATTCATGCATCATTATTAGCATATAAGATTCACACAACATTCACTTTCTTTATTATGATTGAGTATATTTATTATGAAATGAGGTTTAATTATTTAAAACATCAAAAAAACTTATATAAATTTTTTATGTGTAGCTTGATGATGACCTTCTACTTAACCAAACCATTATTATGACATATGGTTATTAATTTGATAATGTGAATCCTATTTATATCTAATTATATCCCTAATATAGAGTGGGTTATTATGGATTTAGAGAGTTCAAGAGGTTATTTGAGACCCCTATTATATCTAGGTGTCTGTGTAGCCTAGTGGGACATTCTTATCATTGTGTTTCATCCAATTTTATATATCAAGAATTTTTTTTGAATGTGATTCTGAGTTGTGTAATTGGAATTATTGTGGAATCCACTATGATGATTTCTTATCAAGCCCTAGGAGGAAGGAGATAATCATTCCCTACCAATTATTGAATCATAACCACCATTTTTAAATATAACTCTAATTTATAAGTAGCTTCATGAGAGATTGATTTATGTGATCCAATATAAATGAAATGGATCTCTGAGAGGCAATTCATCCATGTAATATCTTACATTAGAGCTTCTCTTGTGCCACCCCCTCAAATTACATAAGTGGGAGGTCCTCAAGATGCATAGATATGGGTTGAGTTTATGTAATCTATATTCAATCATCTAGAGACACCCCTTGGGAAGTGGGTGAATATTATAGTGTATATTCTATGAGGTCTAGTGAGGAGTTCTGTGAATGTACTTATCCAGAAATATCAGCATGTGGGGCTATTTTGGAAGCAATATTAGAATCACTTTTTCAATCATTTTTCTCCTTAGATGTTGAGATTTGATAGATATCATGCTTTTATATTTCTAGTTTATATTATCATGTATTTTATGGAATATTCTACTCATTTTATTAAGTTTTCTCACATTTCACTTTCATCGATGATTGAAGAGACTTCCAAAGTTAATCTATTAAATTATGAAATGATACATTCAATTCATTATCAAGTGCATATATTGTAGCTTAAATCTTTTTATTTGTCCATGAACGATTCCATTTTTAAAGAGTGAAACATGGATGAGAATATAACATCTTGTTTGTTGGGTTCTTAGGTCAGGTTCAAAATGGATCTTCAAGTAGCAATAAATGGAATTTCAGGGATTTTCACTTGAGTGCTAATGGAATTTCTAGTTAGGGCTGTGATTTTTCTCTTCCTGATGTTTTAGGACCCTACTCATGTGTTATTAGTGTAGATGGTATGGTAATCCATGATCAATGTGCCCCCAAACTCTAATCTATTTTTGCTCTTATGGGTAGAATGGGTATCAATAGTTCATATACTAGAGTTCTTCTCACCCTATTAGTAGTTTTGGTAATGGCCATGCTTGTGGATCTTTAGTTGGATCAAGTGTGGTATCATATGGTGGTGGTTAGAGTTTTCATAGACTATCTAGTAACATAGGTGATCATAGTTTACAAGTTCATTAGAGGTAGTACAATGGTCTCATTAAGGTATCCAAGGATTTGGATCCTAGGGAGGAGGCTCAGGGTCAGACGCACATTATGTAATTGAGAAAACACTTACAGATTGTGACAAGGGGCCTTTTACAATTAGAGGTATGATCTTAGTGGAATCTACCTTAACGTATAATTTATTTGATAAAAGTGAATCACACTCATTTATCTCTTCTTTGTATGCTAGTACATTAGGGGTGATCGTCAAGTATCTATTTGGAGTGATGTAAATCGACACTCCCTTAGCGGTATGATATGAGGAGATTCATCAATGTTATGAGTTTGAACTCCTGATTAGTGGATATCAATATCTAAGATATTTATTCATGTTAGATATGTGCAAATTTGATATGATCATTGATATAGATTCGTTGAATTAGTATCAAGAACACACTAATTTTTATCAATGATGGATATATTTCACACCTATTTGGGGTGATTATTATACCCTTTCTAGTGAGTAGAATTAGTAGGCAGAATATTTGGGACCAGACCATCAGTTGTAGGGGATGTTTTCTTCATAGTTTTCTCATTTTATTCAAGATTATTAGGAGATAAATCATATGGGTTATCCTCCAATTGTTGAAAAGTTCTAAAAAATATTTCTTAGATAATTTTTAGGGTTTCCACCTGAGATAGGGGTTTAGTTTATAATTGATATTATTCTATCTATAGAGCCTATATCCATTACTCCTTATAGGATAACTTCAAAAAATCTTAGAGTGTTGAAGGTTCAACTGGAGGTTCCTGAGATGAAGGGATTTATTCATGAGAGTATGACCCCTTGGAGTGATCTTGTTCTATTTCCCAATAAAGTAGACATCACACTGTGCTTATGTGTGAATTTTCAGAGGTGAATCTAGGTGATTGTTAAGAATCAGTATCCTTTTCCTCATATTGACATCATTTTTGATCAACTAATGGGATTTGAGTAGTTATTCAATATCAACTATAGGTTATCTTATCATCATATGCATATGATGTTATCTGATATTCATTGTAGTGATTTTAAGAGTAGGTATGACCTGTATGATTATCTTGTGATACTATTCGGATTGGAGAATAAACTAGCCACATTTATTGACCTAAAAAATAAGGTCTTCTATTCATATTTGTATTAGTTTTTGGTTGTCTTCATTGATGATATTTCGGTGTACTTCCAGTTGAGGCAGGACATTGATTAGTATCTAAGAAATTATCCAATGAACACTTAGTGATAATTACATTAATTCCAAGATTTTTAAGTGTTAATTATGGATTAATAAAGTCCATTTCATAGAGAAAATGATATCAATGGAAGGAATATTGGTGCATCCTAAAAAGTTTGATTTCATGGTTTCTTAGGACCAACCCATGAATTTTTTCAAGATCTATAGTTTCTTGGGGTTGGAATTTATTATAAGAGATTAATTCAGAACTTTTATTATTTGGAAGCATCAAGGATAACCTAGGTCAATAAGGGGGAAAATTCAAGTGTTATGATCCTTAAAATAGAGCCTTCTAGGAGTTTAATGTAATATGTACATCTATAGTGATTTTAACTTTACCTGAGTTGGGTATTGAGAACACCTTATATATTATTACATTAGGGTTTGGTCTTGGATCCATTTGGATATAGAAAAGGTGTTTTTTCTTATTATTTGATATAATTGATCCTGTATATGAAAAATTATCCAAATCATGATTTAGATCTGGTGGTGATATTGTATGTATTGTTATATTGGAATAACTACCTTTTGGGTGAGAGGCATGTGGTGTATAATGACTAAAACATCCTCTTGTATATATTTTTCTAGCTTGATGTGAACCTTAAAAAGTGAATATGGGTTGAATAATTATAGTATTTTGAAATTAATATTTCATATACCCTTTGGGAGGGTATTGTTGAGATTGATTCACTAAGTGTAAATCCTCAAGAATAGACAGTGCATAAGGCTTGTAGCGAGTGGTAGTTGATGAGCATGTTCTCAAATATGCTTCTTAACATTAAAGAGTATCTGAGAAGACGAACCCTTGTGTATTTGGATTTACCTCCTCACTCTTTGATATTGTTAATGAGAGTCAATTATTTGAATTGAATTGTATAAAGATTAGGGATAATATATATGGTTTTGATCCTCCACTGGATTGGTCCCTTATTTCTGATGATATCCTTTATATATGAGGTTGAGTTATTGTTCCCACAAGTATGTGTGAGGTTCTGTTATGGGATTCATACACCTTAATATGTGTTTCTCACCTAGGGATTACCAAGATGTACCATGATATTCATAATTGGTATTCATTCCCTAGGATAAAGAAGGGCATAATTATATTTTTTTTCATTCTTATTTACCTATCAATGGGTAATGTCCAAGAACTAGAAACATGAAGGTCTTCTCCAGTCACTACCCATTCCTGAGTGGATGTAGGATCATGTGAACATGTATTTTTTTACTGGTTAACTGAGGTCACCACTTGGAAGTGACGTGGTATGGGTGATCTTCGATCTGTTAATGAAGGTCACAATCTTCATACCTATCTAGGAGACATTCTTTGTTAGCAAGTTGGTACGATTATATATCTATGAGATAGTAAATCTTCATGAAGTGCTAAGGAGTATCATTTCTGATTACGATTCTTGATTCAATTGTCACTTCTGATACGGATTTCATAAGGTTCTTGATACTTAGGTGAATTTGAGCATAGCATACCATCATCAGATCAATGGGAAGTGTAAGTACACTATACATATTATAAATTACATGAAATAAGTGTTTTCCCTATATTTCGGTGGTTTTTGGGGGAGTTATACAGAATTATATAAGTTTACTTTTAATAATAGTTATCAAGAATTATTTAATATGGTGCCTTTCATGGTCTTGTATGGATGGTTGTGTTGTTTTCCTCTAGATGGAAGAAAAAGAGTATGGTATTATTAGATCAAGTCTTATTCATGATACTTTCTACCATTTTCATTAGATTGGGGAGTATTTGGTCTCTACTAAGATAAGTAATAGATCATATAAAGACCATATATTAAATTGAAAAAAAATTACAGGGTTCTACAAAATATTATTTTAATTTTTTCTAGAGTAGTATAGTGGCTGACTAGGTTTGTCTCTCTTTTAGAGGCTTTAGTTTCCAAATTGAACACAATATAGACCAATCACTAATTGTATTTCGGTGTTTTCATATTTCATGAAAAATAGTGAAAATGAGGGTTTGCAAAATTGATATTCAAGACTAGAATGAAACATGTAGATACAAAATACAGATAAGATGAATGATTTTGAAAGAAAAAACTTGTCCATCTGGTTGGAAACTCAGGTTCCTTTATTTTTCATTATTGTTTCCTAAATTCAATTTGATATTCCGGCTTATAATACATGAACTAATATCCCCTATATTAAGTTTGAAACTTATAATTTCTAATATATCCCTTTGTAACACCAAATATATCATCCTCTAATAGAAAAGAATGAGGAAAAGACCTTGATTGAGAGTGTGGAACCTTCTATGATCCAACTACATCATATGTAATTTTATCCCTTGAACACACGAAACCCCACCATATGAAGAGAATGATCAAGAGAATATATGGAATGGTTTTTTAATGAATAGAATAAATTGGTGAATGACATACTGTAATGATGGGAAATAATCACATCACTCCTAAATACACCCATTTATCTATTACAAATAGAACCTAATCTTAAAGAATTAAAGTGAAAGAATTCAGAAACTATAGTGAAAACTATCCCAAGTCTATTTCAGGAGTTAGTTACTCACCATTTTGTGTGTGGTAGATCACATTAAATGGACATTAAGAGAAAACAAATAAGGGGCAAATAGATTGTAAAAATAATGAAAAGTTAAAATACATCATAAACAGAATTACAACACACCCCTAAACTAACATGCAGTGTGAATACTTCAGTCTGAATCTACATCCAATTTCAGATGATGGATATCCTTGTATTTATAGGCACAAAATGTCTTAGTGGGTTCATAATTACTCTAAAAAAATATTCCAAAATAACATATGAGATCTACGCTCAAATATGTATAAATATTCCTAAAAATATAAGAGGTTTATATTTTTTTTGATCATAAGTGTTTCATTATAATAGGTTCTTTACGACATTAGTTAAAACCCCTTGCTACTTCTTCAACATGCCAATATGAATGTGACCATAATAGTGAAACCCCGCAACATGAATTCATTTCCAACATTCAGTAAAGGATTTCATCCTTATGAACTTTCCTAGTAATCCTAAGAAAGAAAACCTGAATTACTCATGAAAATCCTCATATTTATGAAAACAAGAGTTTTTTCTTAAAAATCACATCATACATATACAAATAGGATCTCATACTTACGAAAATAAGAGACATTTGATACAAACATCACAGAATGATAAAAGAAATCATTGTATATTATCCTCAACTCAAACGCCTTTTCATGTTGGGGTAACAAATATACTACTCACATTCTAGATTCCATGAAAATACTACATCAATTTCCATTATCTTCTGTATTATTTTGATCCATTGATCATGAGGATAGATTAATGGAGGAGAAATAATTTATTTCAGTAAGAAAAAATGCTTACAGAAGAACCCTCCCATACCTCCCTTTCCTTATCACACATAGATCATTAAAGGATCTCCCACCAGATACAATGAGATCTCTTGTATCAAATTATGAATGTATTAAGATCAACTAAGGCCTATTTATGTAGACATTGTGGGAAGATTATATCTTTGACACAACTCCCCCACCAACCCCCACTAAACCCCTCCTACACCCAAGGAGTCCAAAGTTATTTTTCAAACACATACATCAGCCATGCAAGAAGTCCATGGTAGGTGGAGTTGGTGAACTAGCCACCTACCAAGGTAGTTAGAAAAAACTCCATCATGCATTCTCTATTTCTATAGTTGTGTGAAGTCCTTAAATAAAGATAGTGACCTAATTCAGAGTCAAGCAACCATCTCATCATTCCCATGGAAGCTATATATGCACACATAGCTTCACAGAGGAAATGGTGACCTCTTATTAAGAACACATACATGTCCATGGGGGTTTATGGAATCTTATAGACTTCAATGTTCCAGAACCATGTTTCATCATTCATGCATAGTGTTTCCTTAGATATTTGCAGGTCTGGTGTATACAATCCATTGTAGAGGCACTCAAAATCCCCATCCTTGATGTTCAAGGAACTTTTCAGTCAACAAGTCCCCTTATAGACCCAATTAGCAACCTTGAGATTCAAATTTTCATGAATGTGTTTGGTCAAAGCTCTCCCATTATCTCCCATGATAGTTTAGGTGGATTTTGATGAATAATTCAAGGTGAAAACTTTATTCATAGATGAGAAGAGCCCTATGATGTCCTTTTTCTAGTATACTCACATATATTTCACATAGGTGAATGATTCCAATTCTTTTCTTATCCCACATTGAAAAATAGTACATGAGGGTAATTTTTTATTAACATGAGAACTCCCTATGACCACCATGTAAATATATTTTGTTCTCCCCTCTCCTAGAGTTATCCATAAGACCCCACATAGCAGTTCTCACCTATTTACTAAGTGGTGACTCATACTAGTTGTGTTCTCCTCGGTCCATTTCCAACCCACATTGGCCTTCCTCTATACTTGCTAATGTAAGGCTCCACAATGGAGATTGATCAGCTTCCTCTTGGTGGATGGCCTTATCTCTTATGGTGTTATGCCACTTGAACCTAAATTTAATGGTATTTTATCACGTATCATATATGAAAAACAATTTTCCTTTCATTTTATTCTCTAAAATTTAAATTTGTTCAACCTTAAAAATTTATCCATAGCCCAATAAAAACCTAACCCACGTTGATTTTTTATGACACTATTCACTGAAGATATATGCAATCTACAGTTATCCTCAAACATCGAAAATTCTTGTATCATGATAGGTTTTTGAAAACTCAATTCCTCCACACCTTGAGACATAAAAATGTAATCAATCATGATAACATTACAAGGTGTTTTGGTGTCTAATTGTTTATGGGTAAAAATATTTAATAAATTAACCGTCGAAAGAAGAGGTTTAACTCTTAAATAAAATTACATGAATATTCAAGTGAAAAATTGAAAATTCTTCACCCAATCCCGCTTATAAATATAAAACACCACACCAATTTTTGAATGTCATGGGATAGGAGTTGAGAAATAAATGTAATGAATGATTTCATCCTAACTCTCTCATTTTTTATATTTTTTTTCATTATAGATAAGATGAAAAAAAATTAGTGAATGAATGATAGTCCATTCACTTGATTTTTGAGAGGTAAACAAGTCATACAAGTATGTATAATAATTTAATCTCATGTGCATTTTTTTCTTTTCTTCATTGTCTTATTTATCTTTAGTTTTTTTCAATGAAAATGATGAGAATAAATGAAGTACAAGGATAAAATACACTCATATCCACTCTTATCACAAATTTCCCAAATAGTAACACACTTCAATCATTCACTAAGGAGTTTATTCCTAAATAACCCACAAAAATGTAACTTCTCCAACACTCAAACTTGAAATATTCATTCAAAAAATATTAAGAGTCAAGGTAGGAAAAGAAAAATCATCTAATAATAAAATTAAACCTATCAGGAAATGAATGGATTATAAGAGCTAAACAAGGGTAGATATAAAGGGAAATTTACAAGTCTAAAAATATGAATATCCAAATAAGTTTGGAAACAATTTCACAAATATTTCATAAACTCCAAATCCTCGAATTATAAATAATGAAAAGTTATAATTCTGACAAAAAATCCAATTTTCTCTCCAGAAAGGGAGGGTATTCAAAATAATATGTCAAAAAAAGATTAGAATACCTCACAAGATAGAAAAAAAATAATTTTAACAAATTTTCCATTGGTATGTGTTTCAAAAATTGGACAAATTCATAAAAAAAAATTGAAAATAAAATTATATGAATATTTTTCCATATCAATAATCATTCAAAAAATAATTATTTTTTACAAAAAATTAGCCAAATCTCCCATAATAAAATATACTGTGAAAATTATAACGAATATTCAATATAAATTAATGTTCACAAAAATATAAAAAAACTATAAAGATTGTTAAAACTCTCCCACGCTTAAATGAAACTTTCCATTTGAATTGATGCACAAACAACAAACTTATAAGATATAGGGAAAGAATCAAATTAGAGTAAGAGATATAGTATAGTTTATTTTTTAATCTGATGTAATGATTTAAGATCCTAAGAAACACCTTCTACAACCTACAAAATAAAATAACATAATTAATAAAAAAATAAATAATGTTTTGATTTTTTTTAAAATTAAATATAAACATTGTTAAACCCTAAAAATGGGTTACAATTATACTGCATACATACATGTAGTGTTTTGGTCATTTCCAATATAAATTTTTATGAGGTTTTTTAATAGGAACCACCAAAATGAAGATTCTCTAGATATTTTTATATTTCATTGATTCTGGAGGGATCCATAGATAGATTTTTGAAGATCCACCCCTTTAGAAATTATGTACATATTTCATAATGAGGGAGGTAAAATATACAACCCCTCTACCACTTCTACCACTACTTCATTGACCACATCTTCACAATCCCATGTACGGTCATGATTTTCTTCATGAAAAGTTTCAACATGGGGAAATTTAGATAATAATTATAATTAAATTATATTAAATAAATATGAATTCAAAAATAATTCTCCCTTATTAATATTATATTTAAAAGATGTTTCCTTATGTGTAGCCTTAGGAAACTCATTATCTTACAATTATGACACCCCCTTATCTTCAATGTTTACTTCTTCAAACCCTTGATCACTTTATATGGTAGTGTAAAACTCAATAATATTTAAATTTTCATAAAAAAATAGTGAAAAAATGTATTCTAAGAAAGAGAAATTAAGTGAATCTATTGAAAGGTTTACTCTATTGACTGATTCTGTATCAATATCTATATTTTGAATGAACTCCTTTCAACGGTTATCATTAGGATTGGGATGTCTGTAATCGTATAACAAAACATCAATATCTTAAATATCTTATGGGAATGAGGAAGAGAATACGGCTGACTCTTCAGGTTCCTTGGTCTCTTGTTGATATAATTTTTGAACATTATAGGAGAAAATAGTTAGTTACCTAACTAAACCTCTTCGAATTTGGTGATCAAGGTCCTCTTTAAGATCCTAAAAGAGATCCAAAAATACCTCCTCTTTTTAAGACAAACTTTAGGCTCCCTTTACCTATATAACAAGTAAAGAAACAACCTCATACATGGTAAGGGTGAGTTAAACAATGATTTTAGATTATTTTTTGAAAAAGAAGAAAATATATTTTAAAAATATAAAAGTAAATATAATTCATTGATTTTATTGAATTTACAGTAATTATGATAATTTTTTGACACACGTACCCTAGGATGGTAAAAAATATTATATATATTTTTTATAGTGTAACATAGTGGTTGTCCAAGCTCATCTCCATTTAAGAGACTTTGATTTCAAAATCAATCAAAAACTAATCCTATCACTTTTTTTCTGTTTTCATATTTTATGAAATTCAATTAAAATATATGGGTTATAGAAATTGATATAAAATAATAAAAAGAAACCTAGATATGAAAAATGAAGGTAAAATGAATGTGTTAGTAAGAAAGAACTTTTTCCTTAATTTGGATACTAGGGTTCCTTAGTTATTCATTATTATTATATAAATCCTATTTGAAAATCCATCCCATTATACATGAACTATTATCCCCTAATTTGAGTGTCAAACTTAGCATGACTAGGATATCTCTTTGGCACACCAAATCTCACCTCCTCCAACAGTCAAGAATTATGAAAACACCTTGATTGAGAGCATGGATCATTCCAAGACCCAAATCTATTGTATATTGTTTCATCCCTAGAACAAACTAAACTCCATCATATGAATATTATGTTTGAGATAATATAGGGAATGGTGTTTGGTAGGGAATAGAATAAATAAGTGAATAATATATTAGGCTGATGGAAAATCATTGCATCACCCATCAATGTACTCACTAACCTATTAAAAATAGAAAATAAACATATGTAAATAAAGATAAAGAATTCTAGAACATGGAGGGAAACTTTTCCATGGTCAATCCTCAAGTTATTCACTCACCATTGTGAGTGTGCGAGATCATAGTGAAGTGAGTGTAAGAGAGAGAAAATGAGAGAGAAATGGATTTTTAAAATATGATAAAGTGTGAATATAGAATAAATAGAAATACAAAAGAATCATAAATAAATTACAATTTGAATCATTCCCTAAGAATCTTTATACCCTTTTATAATGCATCTATCCTGGTATTTATAGGAATATAATCCCTCTGTGGGATTCAAATTCCACTAAACATATTCCTCCAAAATTGCATATGAAATAGGTGGTAAAATAGGTATAAATATACCCAAAACAACATAAGTTTAAATCTTTATTTTTCTTTGTTTTTAAGTGTTTTGGTGTAATAGGTACTTCATAGTGAAAGTTAAAAACCCTCATTACTTACTCTACATGATCACAAGAGCACAACTATGATAGTGAACCCCCTGGAATGAACCTATTCCCAAAATTTAGAAATGGATTTCATCCTTGAGAAACTACCTAATCATTCTTATGAGTACAGTGCAACATCCTTATGAACATTCTCATATTTATGAAAATAGGAGATCATTCTTATAAAGATCATTATTCTTATGCAAACAAGGTCTTATCATTACTCAAACAGGAGACCATTCTTGCAAAAATCATGTAACAAGCAAAGTATTCATGGTATGCCTTCTTCAACTAAAATACCTTTTAATTTATTTATTGGATTATACACTCCTCACGTTACAAATTCTATGTAAAACCTACCTTACTGTCCCTGAGATTTTTCATTCTCTATCTTCACAGTCTCATGACCTCCTTAGACAGAGATAACAGCCTAAGCCAGCATTGAGCTCAAATCTCATCATGTTAATGGAAGTTCTATTGACACTCAAAACTTTACAGAGGCAGAAATGACCTTTAGGTAAGATTCCCACACATCCATGGTGGTTCATTTAATCTTATGGCCTTCACAGAGGAATAACCAAGATTTATCAATCATGCATGGAATTTACATAGGCTGTTGAAAGTGTGGAAAATATAATCTATCAAATAGGTAATGGAAAACTTTATTCTCACTGTTCACAATGATTTTTGGTGCAATAAGTCCCAACGTAGGGTCAATTAGTGTCGTTGAGCTTCATAGTGGCTCGAACATGTAAATTTTTGGCTCTCTCATCATCCCCCCTCATGTTTCATGTGTGGTGTAATGTGGAAAGCTTGGTGAAACCCTCATATATAGAGAATAATACCCTCAAAAAAAATTTCATCTAGCCTAAATCTGTGTGTTTAAATTGAGTGAATAGTACCCATGATTTTCCCATCCCAAATCAAAAATTCAATCAGGAGGCATCTTGTTTATTAATGGGGGGCTCCCTATGTCCACTAGGAAAATATATTGGGTTCTCTATACTCCAAGATTCCATCATGTCACCTAGAATGATGGATCACTCTTATTCACACTGTGCTGACCATTTTTGGGTGTGCTCTCCTCAGTTTAGTGCCAACTTATGTTGACTTTCCTCCATTATAACCTACTACATGTTCCATGATCAAGATTGGGTAGCTGCCTCTTGTGATACTATTCTAATTGGCCTAAATTATTATACTTCAAAAATATTCCTAAAAAATAATAGACTTCAAAATTATGGATTTACTAATTAATACTAAGGAATTATAAAAAAACATAGAAATCCATAATTAATCCATTTTCACAATTCACCCCAAATTATTCCTAGAATCTAAAAAATGCTTCAATTAGCCTAAAATTAAAAAAATTATCAGATTTAAGACATTAAAATTTATGTTAAATTAATGAAAATATTATCTTCGTCATCCATATTCCTAAGTTTAAGGTAGGTGGTTTTGTTTTCATATGAGTGTCACCTTGATTAAGAGACCATTGTATTTGAAGGTATGTGAAGTTGGTGAATAGATATATAGATCCATTTTAGGTTGTTAAGAGGGTTGGTACCATAGTATACTGATTATAATTTACTTGAATTTTTCATGTGATGCATGATATATTTAATGTATCTTATCTCAATATATTCCAATATGATCATTATGCTGTGATATTCATCAATGAGGTTAACCTTGATCTAGACGTGTCATTTGGGGAACAATTAGTTAATATTGTGGATCAGTGCGAGAAGACTCCTAACTGGAATAAAGTCCCTCTAGTATGTGTGTAGTGGAAGAATGGGTGTATTCAAGATTATAAGTGGGAGTAAGAGTCTGATATATGGGAAAAGTGGCTGGTGTTATTCATTGATGAGGCCTGATGATGCTCAACAATGCATCTTGGGGATGAGGTACCTTATGGGGCAGAGGTTTTAATACCACACATCTATAAAAAGTATTATTTTGATCTAATTTTCAACAAAACTCATGTACTTATTTTAATTATGAGTGTTGGAGATGTTGAAATGGTGTTGGGAGATTTTTTCAGGTGTCGGGACATTTTTCCTTTCACAGTTTCCATCAGGTATCCAATGGATTAGAACTGGGTACCTCTTGGAGGTGGTAGAGGGATCACAAGAACTATTTGGAACAGCGAGTGGCTAGTGACCCTAGAGTGGGTGAACGGTGCCCATATGATACTTAGTGAATGGATATCATGTTTCTAGTGGGATTTTGTATTATTTTAATTTTTAATTTAATTAATTAATTTTATTAATTGTTTAAAAATAAGAAATATTTATCGATTGTTCCACTAGCATCCTCGACTCCCCAATCTGTATTCTCACCCTCTTTTCATCCAAGTGTCAGGTTCCCCTAGTCTCTAACTTGATTCAAGTTCCATAAATCCTTTGTATTCATCAGGTCTGAGTCTATTTATCCTCTTCCCTATCTTAGGTAAACCTCTTGTGATTTTAGTGGTTTTTTTGGTTTTGAATAATTCCATGGGGTTTTATTGGTTTTATAATTTCTACCAATTAGAATCTATTCATTTGGTGTTACTATATAAGTGGGATTATGTTAGACTAAGGTAGAAATTCATTAACAGTTACTAATGGTTTATTCTTTTTCGTATGATATGTGATAAAAAATCCTTCCACCCCTCTACAATTGACCCTAATCCTAATTTTATTATTCTACCTTGACCTGTATGATATTTCTATGGACTCCTAGGGTTTTTATGAGACTTTTGACTATTATTCCTTAATATCAGGGCCATTGAAGGACATTAACCTGAATTAAAGTGAGTTATACCATTATGATCATAACCCTATGGGGGATTACTTGAGTTATGTGATAATATTATAGACCTGTTTTGGTTCCTTTAGCCTCTTTATTCATAGGAGAGGTACAAAGTTGGAAAGGGTTGACATGAGGGTTGGCCTAGGTCGAATATATGAAATTGTCCATACCCTTTGGATAGTTTAATGATACTTTGGGTGATTGTTCATCCCCCACTAGTTTTTTGCTATAATATCCTGACCCTCCTCATTTTCATGAGAAGAGGTGTAGGTGATAAAAGTCTTTATGTGACATCCCCAAGACACCAAAGTCTAGAAATAAATTCCAGGGGATTATGAAAATGTTGGTGGATGATTTTCCATTAAATATAACACAACATGTTAACAATGAACCATAACATAGAATAAATATAATATGATGCATGAAAAAAATCATGTAATATCAAATAAAAATCAAACAACCAATAATATCAGAGGGAAAATGGACATATGACAACCAACTTACAAGAGAAAAGGGATTACTAAAAAAACACTAAAATAACCCATCCATCTAGCTCCAAGATACAACTCCATTACCATGCCCAACATATCAATATGAATCACTAAAGAAGTATGATAAATTTAATTTTCTTATATCCCAATTGAAAAAATATGTAAATAAACTAATTTTCCCAAGAAGGTGGTGACCATAAACATATTACGATTTCCCAAAATACATCTCAACTCATACCATTAGGACGAGATTCAATTTGAATATTTTATAAAAATTAGTTTAAATATGATAAAATAATTTATTTCAAAACCATAAACATATTACTTGGAATGTAATAAAAAACCATTGAATAATTTATCATTTATTTAGAATACCCATGTCTCCACAGACACACACACACACAATCCATGTTATAATTCCATACTCATGAGTGGTCTTCTATCGATCCACCAATTCTTCACTAGGTGGCCAATTTCTAAGTACCCCAAATGAACATGCTCCATGTTCCGAGCCATGTCTTGATACCCCAATGGTACACACACCTTTTATTGGGTCACATCAAAATCAATGAACTCATACCAACTATGTTTCCAAATTCCAGGCCAAACCATTTCACATTAAACCCAATCCTTCTTGAAAATATTTTATCAGACACACTGTGTTCATCAAAACCACTTCATAATTTTAAAAAAATCATTTCAAAATTTTAAAGAGTGGGGTTTCCCAAAATCCATCCAATCTCTCACAATTTAAAAATCCATAACAAAAAGGTATCTACAATAAGAATCATATAATTATTTCACAACAATTTCAAGAAAATCATTTAATAAAAAATAATTATTTGGGTTCTTGAACAATTAGAGATGATAGAGATGCCACTAATCTCTCAATGAATGGAAAAAAGGAATAATGGTTCTATGATCTTCTAGAAAAAGCCTTTGATCTTATTTTCTTTAATAGATTGAAGCATATTAACATTATTGAACATATATATATCCGTAAAATACTAGACCTGTCATTATAGAAGATGGGAAAAGGGTATATCTAAAAATAACATTGAATAATGATGACTTATATATGAATATGAATCTCCAATTCTCTTTGATTCAAAAAAAAATTCATTGTATTTAAAAGAATATACAAATGAGCCTTGAGAGGAAAGGGAATTCAAGATCTTGGGAAATTATGTGACTAATGAGGGTTTTGGGTCTTAATTCAAATTAAAACCCCAATATTGGTGGTGAAAACAATACATATCATGGTTTGGTCTCATAGTTTATCAAACCATTCCCCAACTATGCAATGCTACTATCTCAAGGTCACCCCTCGCATGGTTGGATGACACAGTTAGAAAAATAGTGCACCAACCATGATTTCATATATGTTTCACTTTGAACTATTTATGCTGGGAATTATCATGGTTTTACCAAACCTTGTGCCAACTATACATCTACCTAGTGACTCCCAAAACTTGTTGCACAATTTCTATTAACCGTACACAAACCATGATCCTCCAGAAACACCTCCAAAACATGATGAAATGTCCTCAAACCTCAAAAAACATAACCCAAGAATTATGTAAGATAAAAAAACCTAAAATAATGGTCATGTTCCTAAACTGTGGGTCCTATATTCTCCACACCATTGGTCTTTCCATAGCTATAAAGTAGAAAACTAGAACTATTTTAGAAGAGCTTAATACATTGCTCTAATATTTCCTTCTCATGCTCCCACATTTCTTCATAAGTCTAAACATGATGCTAAAAGACCCTTACTAAATCAATGTTTTCCCACTAGAGAGATTCTCTTTCCATTCCTTAATCTGAATTGGTACAAGAATCTATATAGAATCTAGTTTCATATAAAAATGTTCCCATTAAATCACATGGTCGGGATCAGGTAGGTACTTCTTTAATTGAGATACATGAAACATGTTATTCAAAAAAACAAAGCTTTGTTGGTATTGAGAATTTATAAACCACATCAAAAACATGATTATGTATACCAAAAGGGCTAATGTACCAAGGAAACAAATTGACCTTATTACAAAAATGAAATTGTAAAAAACATAGAGAGAATCTTAAAAAGACATGATAATTCACCAAAAACAATGATGAATGATTAAAGTCATCCACATATGATTTATAATGACTCTGATCTATCTCCATTCTCTTTAAAATTATTTCAATCTACTTTGTTCTTTATTTTAGAATATTGGGCACAATAATGGAAGTATCACTTATTTCCACCCAGAAAAGTGGAGAATGAAAAGGATAAAGATACAATGCTTTAGAAGGAGCCATGTGTATCAAAGACTGATAACTGTTATTATGTGAGAACCCCACCAATGATATATTCTCTTCCCATGGACCTTCAAAATCCATCATACAAGCCATAAGTATGTATTATTATGTTTGGATTGTTCTTTTATATTATTAATCCACTTTAGGATGATAAGTTGTGGTCAAAGTCAATTGGGTTCCAAGGTTTTATTGTATGTTATTCCAAAAATTAGATTTAAATGTGGTGTTTAAGTAATATACAATTCGGAATGAAACACAGTGTATCTTTGTAATTTCTAAAATGTAGATTTTTAAAAATTCTTCAACCATATTGGTTTCATGAATAAGGATAAAGTGAGATGAATTTTTGAGTCAATACACAATCACAAATATGGAGTTGTGATTCTTAATCATTATTTTTATACATATCACAAAATATATGGTAATATTTTTCTATATACACATGGGTATAGGTAAATATTTCAAAATATTTTGTAGACATTGGTGCTCTACCTTTTCCTAATGATATGTGAGGCGTTTGAAAAAAATTCTACCACTTTTCTCTTCATTAAATCCCACCAGAATTATTATCTCAAAAATTTATACATAATATGTATTCCCTAATGAATAACCCATACCAAATGGTGGTAGGAATAAAGATGTTGTTCCTATAGTGGGACTGTAGCATGAACTGTAACATGCACTGTTTTTTCACTGTAGCAGCCAGGAATATTCTCCCGTTTGGGCCTTCGGGCCACCGATTTGGTCCCCGATTCCTTTAAGGACTTCGGGCCACCAAGGAATTCGGGTCAGTAGGGCCTTCGGGCCACCTCAAGGCCTTCAGGCCACCTTAAGTGAAGATGCAAACCATTACAACCTACAAAGGAACAAACATCATAAGGTGGAGGAGCAAGGAGCTTTCACTATAGAAGAAGCTAAACAGATTGCAAGAATGAAAGGGTATGGTACCTATCATTAGTATAAGCATGTGCATGCATGGGAAAGCCTAGCCAAACTGCCATGAGAAGGTGGAGATCTGATTTCATGATGAAGATGTTGGGGAGGAGTGGTTCCATGTAGTTATTCTGGGTTGTATGTAATTTTTGAAGCCTATGGGCAATGGATTCCTCTAAGGCCTAAAGAACATGTAATACTTACGCCTACGGGCCTTGTAAGGATTCCACCCCGCCCCTTGAATGGTGGATTATCAAATATCAATAAAAATGAAGGCCTTCAGGCCATTGGAGTTAAGTAGAACATTTGAAGATTTTCTTTCCATCTTCGTTGCAATGGATTCAAATCCCTTTGTGATAAAATGTGTTTCAAAATCTTATGATCCTTAAAATCCATAAATTTCTCACCAAAAAGATAATGATGCCATGTCTTGAAAGCATGGACTACAACAGGTAAGTCCAAATCATTTGTTGGGTAGTTTTTTTTATGTACCCATAACTATCATGATCTATAAGAAACCACATGATATCCCTATATGATAACACAACCCAACCTATATCCGGATGCATAACAATAGACCACATAGTTCTGTCCAGATTCCTGCAATATTAGTATAGGTGATAATGTAAGAAGAAACTTATGTTCTTGTAAATATTTTTATAATTTTGAATTTTATTATAAATGGATTACCTTTATTTTAAAATCTATTATAGGTGAGGAAATATGTGAAAAATGAAAAATTCATTGGTGGTAATCTGATAAGATAAGAAAAATGTGTATCTCAAAGAAAATTTTCAGTGGTTGATAAGATATAACAAGTTTTATCTTTTTAATATCCACTAAAACTTATTTTTTAGAAATGAAATTACTATGTAAATGTACCTAATATATATATAAATCAAACTTTGGGATATTTTAATAAAGGTGATGTTCATTCAAGATACTCAACATTATCTCTAAGTGTTCCTCATGATCAGATTTATTTCTACAATACACCAGAATATGATCAGAGAACACCACCAAAAAAGAGTTGATATACCTCTAAAAGATCCATTTCATCAATTTAATAAATACTATTTGTGTATTAATAATACCATAAGGCCTGACCACATACTCATAATGTACATAGCGACTCTAGAAAGATGTTTTTAGGAATATCCTACTTCTTAAGTCATAGTTAGTGATACCTTGATAATAATTAAATTTTAGAGAACCATTGTGCTCACCTTAATTGATCAAACATATAATCAATTCTTGGAATAGGATACCAATTTTTATCATAACTTGGTTAATATTATAATAATCCACACAAATCCTAAGAGTTTCATATTCCTTCTTTACAAAACAATTGGTGATTCCCATAGGGACATACTGGTAGAATCAAACCATTACATTACAACTCTTTAAGTTAGACTTTCAATTACATAAATTCATTTGGTTCCATCCTATAAGATAGAAGTGAAATAGGACTGGTCCCTAATATGTGATCAATCATAAAATCCACTTCTCTTTTGGGTGTAAACCCCAAGAAATTTTCATGAAAAATGTCAAGAAATTGGTTAACAATGTTTGGAAAATATCTATTCCCAATCTCATCCATAGATTCCAAAGTAACCACTGAAAAATGATAACATATGGTTCCTAACACCATTTCCAAAGGTCCTTCTCTTCTTGTATTCATAACCCATTATCATCTAAAGGGATGATCAATTCCATCCAGAGATGTTAAACTCACCTTTGAGGAATTGAAATTGATGTGGTCCTTGAATGATGTTAGCGAATACATACCCAAAATCAAGTCATAGACATCCATCTCTAAAACATATAAATCACAATACAATTCCACACCATCAACTATTATAGAACAAGATTTACACATAAAGGCTAGAAACTCTTTTTGGCTAAGAGGAGTTTGAAGTTTCAAAATATGAGGAATCATCTCTATATAAAAACCAATATGATTAACAACACAAGAAGAAATTAAATAGGGGGATGTTCCCATATCAATAAAATATTGCATAATGTTAGAATTCCAGATAATAATACAATGAACTATTAAAGGACTAGACTGATCATTCATGATCACCTACTCAACACAATACAATTTCTTACTCACAATCCATTACTCTTTATTATGTTGTTGAGATTTTATTAGTTCAGGAATCATGGAGTTCCTACAATCACATAGGTTTTCTTGGTTTTGAGGATGAGATCTATTCTGGTGAGCATTTCTAGTCGATGCGTAAGATGTTTTAGAAACATGACATGTGTATCTTTCACCCGACCTTGGAGAATTGCTACAATAAAGCTGAATACGTCCCATTAAGTTATAGTTGTGATAATATCTTGGTAGTGTTGTACAATTTCACTTGATATGTTCAAAATAACCATATTCACAACCTTCAATCTAACTTTTTGGTCATGGAGGAATGTTTATTGGTCCCATGGTCTAATTCAAATATGTAATACCAAAATAAAAATAGGTTTCCCTCTTTTGATTATTCCTAGTATTGGATTTCTCACCTATTCCCATGGGGATAAAAATGCTCCTTAGAACCTTATTTCAAGAGATATCCCTTTCTAATATAGTCACTGTATTTTCCATCTGTTTTTAGTCCATAATAAAAAATAGGAAAGTCTTTGAGTGAATTTTTGGTTGTAATAAAGACTAAAAAACACGTTTCTTCAAGGAAACACTTATAGTAACTTCCAAGTAAAATCCGAAGAAATTATTAAATTCTGAAATATACTCTATTATCGAGTAATTATCTGGTTTTAGGATAAATAAATTTGGTGTTATAGATATCTGAAATTTGTGAGGATATAATTACTTGTTGAATAATCTTTCAAATTTCACCCAAATCATAACTTGGTCAAATTAATCCTATAGTACTAAATCCCACAATTTTCTTAGAAGATATTTGATCTTATACATTACTATCTTAACCTTTATATTCATTGGTGTTCCCAATAATTCAAAATTTATGTTCATCCTATTCATCTATACCTCTAATTTTTTATGCTCATAATCCCACTGAATGTTGGGTGAATTCTGATTTTGAAAATAAATGAGTGGTCCACCTATCAAGTTTCATCATTCCTGTTACCTCGCCCTACATATTAGAAAGCATGAACGATGATTTGGACTAATTGTTGGTTCACTTGTGGTTCAGGTGCAACCATATTTCCTACTACCTATTCTATTTCATTCCAAAAATATCTACCAGGTGCCATTTCAATAACCAAAACAAGACTCCATTTAATATCGTCCATTATAAACTGAAGGATTAGAAATTCAAAACTACCATATAACCAAAATTCTCAACCATTCTTTCAAAATCCAAGCATTGTAACCATTTTCAACATTTTTTAAAAATCAACTCTTTTCACTATTTTCAAAAATCATTTTAATTGGAAATTAACGATGCAGTACTGATTTGAAGAATCAGTACTAATGCTTGATATCAATCCCTCATTGGTTATACCCACAATGATTAGATGACGACTCGCATATAAGTGTATACAATTCTTTTGTATCTGAACACTGTGGTAACATGAAGTTAAACATAAAATGTCAGCTATGTCTCTTTAAGTAATACATTTCATGTTCCAAATTCCTATATCCTTTATAATAACCTAAGACAACATATAAAATGTCCATGAATTATAAAATTTCCAAATCATGTACCAAACAAAATTGATACCATTTGTAACATCTCACTCCTCTTCATTGACTTAAGAAGAGTCAGAGGTGCTACTAGGCTTTAAGTGACACCCCTAAGACACTAAAGGCTAGAAATAAAGTCCAAGGGATTAGGAAACCATTGGGGATGATTTTTAATTAAATGTAAAACAACTTGTTAATAGTAAACCATAATATCCAAGGAAAACTAGATGATGTGTGAACAAAAACCATGTAATCTCAAATAAAAATCAAACTAGAAATATCAGTTTGACAATGGAAACATGAAAAAAATTTAACAGGGACAATAGAACACCAAACCAAAACCAATAAAAAATACCATATATATATATATATATGTATATATTTAAGAACTAACTTTACTAAAATGACCAAGGTATCAAGATGCTTCTATAGATAAGTATGATACCTTTCCTTTTCCACTATCCTGATAGTTGACATATGAAAATGCATCAAATTTCCTATGTATGGGGTGAGTATAATCATAAAACAGTTTCCATAAATACTTCCCAACTCACACCACTATGATAATAACTATTTATCAAATTTTATATAAAATGATTAAAGTAGTTGAAAAAGTTTTTGTCAAAACCATATGAAAATTACATGGAATGAAATAAACACAACCTTTGAATACATTATCATTTATTTGGCATACCCATGTCTCCATAAACACCCCCATGTATGCTAAGTGATTGTTCAACACTCAGGATAAGTCTTGTGATGATCCACCAAGTCTATACAAGGTAAAAAAAATTCAAGTTCCCCAATGGCACTAACCCCATATTCCAGGTAATGTCTTGGTAAACCAATGGGACACACACCTTCTATAGGGTCACATCAAAATCAACGATCTCATGCTAACCATGTATGATAAACCATTTCATATAAAACCAATCCTTCTTGAAAACATTTTTCATACACTATATGTTCCTCAAAACCATTCTATAATTTTAAAACCATTATTTAAAAATTATAAACAAAAGGGTTTCATGAAATCCATCCAATTTCTCACAATTTAAAAATCCATAATAAAATGGATTTTCATCAACAATTACACATGTATTTCACAAAAAATTAAAGAAAATAATTTAACCAAAACTAAGCCTTAAAGTTATAGAATGAGTGGAGATGTAATAGAATCCACCCACCTCTCAATAAATAGTGAAAATGAAGAATGGTGTTAAATTTTTTAGATATATACTTGGAGATCTTTCCTTCAATATATTCAAACATATCTTATAAATATTCCCATCATAGAGTATGTATGGTCACATTCAGGTGGTTATGTAGTACCCATAGAAGTGATAAATTTATAATTATTACATTTTCTAGTTTACTCTTCATCCTCATCCAAATGCATTTTTTATATTTTTGAAATAAACTGCATTTATGTTAACTATAAACCAACATATCATTTCAAACCAAAAAATGCAACATAAAAAAACCATAATCGGACTTGTTGTAGGGTTTCCATATACTCCTTAATGAAATTATTTGATTTGGGTAGTGATTGATCGATTAACAAAATTGAATCAATTTATTATAATTTTCGATACCACTAAAGATGATTTCTTAGTATATTTTAATATTTATGAGATTATCAGATTATATAGTGTTCTATTTTCCATAAATTTGATATGGATTCCAATTTCAATTCAAAATTTTGGAGAGACCTCTATGAGGTGAGGGGATCCCATGTAAAGTTGATCACAATATACCACCCTCAGATGGATAGTAATAGATAATGGACTATATATATTTTTTAATACATTGTCCATTATTGTTTCCTTGACTTTGGTTGAGCTTGGGATTTCCATTTGGGGATGGTTGAGTTTTCTTACAAAAATAGCTACCAGTAATACATTAAAATTGAACCCTTTTAGGACTTGTATGCTCATCCCTATAAATATCTATGTTTTGGGTTTTCGATTGGCGAATCTTCTCTCATGGTACCTACTTTTTCAAGGATATAGATGTGAAGATCCAAATGGTTCACCAAAGGATGGTGATGGATTATAGCTGATATAAATCTTGTGTGGATCATTATCTGTGTCCTTTAGAGATCTTTATTAGGGATCATGTGTTCTTGAGAGTCTCTCCTCAGCTGGGTAACCAATAACTTAGAAAATATGGAATGTTATCATTGATATATGTGGTTCCTTTTGAGGTTGTTCAATATATTTTGAAGGTGGAATACCCTTTGGCCTTTCCACCACAAATGGCTTTGATCCAAAACATGTTTCACATATTGAAACTCAAGAATTATCTTTCAAACCTATCTATTGTTTGGATTAGAAGGACCTTGATGTGGAACATGAAATGACCATGATTATGTAGTTGGTTTAGATAATTGATTATCAGATAAATTTTCTCTATAGAAATTTTATACTTATGGTTTAAGTTATTAGGAACCATGGTTACGATTATCATGAGACATGGGATCATGAAATGACAATGAGAGAGTAGTTCCCTCATCTTTATGTGGACCATACATCTGGATAGGGATTTATATTATAAAATAACATAAATTTTGGAGAATTGTAACATTCCAACACTTTCTTTAATGTACGTACATCCCTTGGTTATGAATTCTTTTAATTTGGGCCTTTTATAAGTTTATTTTTTGTGAATTTTGAAATATTTTACAAGATTCTAGGCATATTCACATTTGGTGCATGATTAGAGAAAATCACTAAGCTATAGCTAGGAAACTATTCTCCTTGGGTTGGAGCCCTATAATAGAGTTCATGGTTAAGTGTGCAGTTAGTTCAAACCATGTGACTTTACCATAAAATCATGTCATGTGGGATAGAGGAATTCTATATGGTTGGAAAACTATTTGTCAAATCATGTGTACATTCCATATGGATCTCTTAGTATCTTAGAAAGGGGTGCATGGTTAGTGAAATGTATGAAAAACCATGCGGCCAAACCGTGTGCTGAATATTAATTAGTCTATATTTTTGTTTTTAAACCCAAAAATCATCCTTTTTTCTCATTCTTATTCTGGTGAAATAGGCTCTCAATCAAGGAGACTCCACTTTGATATTTTTGGGATTCCTTCTCCCCGTGTGCTTTTTTATGGATCATTGGGAGTTGGATCTAGTGTTTTGAAGGTATTTGACCACACTTTATCATTATTCTTTATTCTTCTAAATAATTCTTTATCTCTTTGAGTGGATCCTTATATCAGGCATATCAAATTAGGATACAAGTTTTTTGACTTGTTCTAATTAGTTTTACTTTAAATCTAATTTTTGGTCGGGATTAATTTTACTGATCTTGATTTGTGGATTGTGTTTCTAGGTTTCCATCTTATTTTATTCTATCCCTTCGACTCACTGATTTTGGATTCTGTGTTGGTGATTATCAATGTCATGATTGTGGTAGGTGGTTTTATAATTCAATTCTTATCAAGTGAAACTATTGTTTCTTATTTGATTTGAAATGGATTATTGAATTGATTCCCAACAATGATATGAGATTCTTTATTAATGTTTTCAAATGACATGGTGTGTTATGAAATCTCTCAGACAATGAATTTTGAAATAAAGTTTTGATATGTAAAATTGATTTCCAATTGAAATGAATGACTTAAAGAATGAATTTGATTATTTCTTATAAAATAAGGAATGAAATGTTTAATGGATTTTAGATTTAATGAATTTATTTGAGATCTATGAGTTTTGATAAAAACTGATTCATTAAGGTTTTTGAAATTAAATAGAAAATTTGAAAACATGATTCCGGGAGAATTTAATGATAACTAATGAAAATGATTTTCCCTAGGATTGGTTTATTTAAGCACATGGGATACTAGGTAGTTGGGTGGGTATTTTAGGAATAGAACGCTAGGAATGTATTAGCTCTAACTATCCAAGTATTTATGATGACAATGATACTAAACTTGATGAGGGAAGGGGGTTATTTCATTACATGGACTCCTATTACACCTATAATTTAGAACTAGGGATGTGTGCACACCTAGAGTTATATTTCACTAAGATGTGTGAGTATCCTTGAACTCTGATCTAACTAACCCATGGTCTTATAACCATGGTGCTATGATTTAAAATTATTTATACATTCCAATGTTTATGAAATGATTTATTCATGCATGATTAATCGAGATACTTATTCAGGCTTGTTTTGATCAAAATTACTATTTAAACCTACTTTATAATTTCCATTGAAATTATTTGAAAAATATGATTTGTTATGAATTGTGATAAGATTAAAATGTCAGTTTTTTATATAAAATTCCACATATTTTGTTTATTTTATCACACCCTTCTTTTACCATTGGGAATATATAGAATTTATTATTTTCTGACTTGGGAATGGGAAAGAACCACTTGGATATGGTGGGTGTTCTTGATAGTGGGACCTTGGGTGATAGTGGTGATAGGTAGAGTATGTGGTATATCTATTATGATAAGATATTGATTAATATTTTTGGTGGGTTATGTGATGGGTTTGGGTTTACGTTTTGTCTTGGGTTTTCTACCTATCTACCTTGTGTTACTTTTCCCTTTATGATTGTTTTTTCATATCAACCATTTATGGATTATTTTTGTTATTTTTGTATTTTTGTGTGGTTAAACCATTACCTATTTATCTTTTTTATGGCCAGGTGTTATTATCTAGCCCGGGGGTATTAGGAACACCGTTTGGGATATGTATGGTCTGATTTGGGTGTTGGTTTAGAGGGATATCCAATTCTGGTCATGAAATTCTCACACATTGGGTAGCATTATTTTATTCTATATTTTATTCTATTCAATACTTGAGGGATGGTATGAGTAAACCATTTTTATTGCTCCATGGAACCTTAATTAGGCTCTATCATTAATTTCATATAAAAAAATAAATATATTTTCCATCATAACATATTTTTTAGTGAAAAAGGTCTTCTAATCTTTACTATGAATATAAGATATCCTTAAGAAACATTTAACTTCTATATTGTTGAAATTTATTCCCATATGTCCATGGATGTCAATATAAAACATATCTTAGTAAAAAAAATCTAATAATTCCTTGGTTAAGATGTTTCTATAACAAACTTTCTTTTGTATTTGAGCTCTTTGTATTCTATACACACACCCATAGTGTGTCCCATTCATCCAAGGTAGTAGTTTTGTAATCCCACATTTCGTTGTGTGTTTTCAACAATATTTAGAAAGAATCATACATTTTCTACCTAATTACATATTTGGGACTATGAAAATTATATTTTTTAATGCTTCTATGAGAGTTAGCTTCTTCTTTTTATTAGAAGTTTTCACATATCCTCAAGCTTCTTAATTTTATTATCTTTCTCCTTCAATTGAGCATCCATTTTTTTTAATTTTCAGAATTGTATCCTTTATTGAAGATTTTTTTATGTTTATTTAAACTTTTTGAACCATTTTTTACCATAAAATACCATTTAATGCCACATATTACCAATAATTATTTTTCCCTGGTCATCCCTGACAAACATTTATAGCATCATTCTTGTGGGTGGTAAAACTGACCTAAGAAAGAACATGTTATAATATATGGGTCAGTATGACTGTGAAAGTGATTATTTTATTATTATATAATTATTATATAAGTACAATGATATTCTTTTTTATAATTTTAATCTAATTAGGGGAGATGTGGATGAACATGATAAAGAATAAAAAGTTAGTGAATGGATAATACTCACATTGAGAGCTTAATTATTCTATCAGAGGGCCTATTGGAAAGAGAGAAATTAGGAAACCTTCTTATGAACAAGGGATTCCAAACGTGGAAGACTCCTATTTTAGTGATAAAATGGTTAAGGGTTAAATTTGAAGGATATGGGTGGTTTCTAATGGGTGGAAGATATCCCCTTTTATTAGGGAAAATGAGGTACATTTCCTTGGAAACTTAAGTTATGTAAAGGGTAATGATGGAATCACATAAGATTTAGTTGAGTTATGTAAATAAATGATAGTGAGACATGTATGATTGAGTTTCCCACAAAAAAGTTTTTATATAAGGTGTTTATATCATTATAATTATCAAAAAATCAAGTCACTTTAATTTTCCCCTTTTTAGCCCTTTAGACTCGATTAAATATTTACCATGTAATTATTTTTTTACTAAAAATATAAAATGAACCACTTACCAAATTTCAATGTACTAATTATAAATTTTCACTCCATTATAATTTCATTTTTAAATATGATAAAATTAACCTTTAAATTAAAACAAATAAATACAAAAAAAACAATTTATTTTAGAAAAAAATTTAAACATTAAGTATTGTTAATCAGATTTTATATCAATTAATAATTAAATTAGTGATAATATATTATTCATATCAGAAAAATATTTTATTAAAATCACTATTTAATTATAATATATTTTGTTTCATAAAATAGCACATAAAAGACACATTTTAGAAAAATGTATTTCTATGCCTAAAAAATTATTTTATTCCTTTTTCTAAAAAATAGCTATTTAGATGATAACCCTTAATTTAAACAATTTATATGAAAATAACATTTATTTTTATTAATGTAAAAAATGAGAAACCAAAAATACATGTCATATATAATTATATTACTTGTTTATATCCAAACTTCAATTATAAAACCCCTTAATATTTTTTCATAATATCAAATGGTAAGACAAGTGTTAGTGGAAGTTGTGAGTGGTGATTTTTCTAGAATGAATCTTATTGTGATTTTAATAATATGGAACATCTCTTATATATTATTTCACTCAAACCATATTTATTTAAGTTTATATGGGTTTTGGTGAAAACTATAGTGATGCTACCACCTCTTCTGGCTTGGAAAAATGAGCCTCATAATCAAGAATTTTACTTCTTGATGTCATTGATTCCCCTTTTCTATATAGATTTCATAATTTGGTTACCCTTATTTATGGCCAGTATTTCAAAATCTAGGGTATAATGATCACATTTAACACCTATAATTTTATCTCGTTAATATATAATGATTCATGTTAGTTCAATGTTGTGAGTAAAATAAGATATGAAAAATTTATTTAAAGAGAAAAATATACTGAATTCATGGGATGTTACGTATAGAACATCTTCCCTCTACTACTCCATTAATTCATCCACCATTGCTTAGGCTATCATCATCCACCTTCTACCCTAAGGCCTCCATCATTCCACTTCTGATGCCTCAATGCCTAGGATTCCTTCACATGCATTCACCTCTCATCACAAAAATGGTCCAACATTGCCATATATAGAAAATTCCTCCAAGTCATCCAGCCTCTAGTCAAATTTCTACCCTTTTAGAAGAAATTATACTTCACTATGATCTTTTTTTATGAACTCCCCTATGCTAAAAGTAATTCAGAACCCCAAAATCTGAAACTAGTGAACAATTCAAGTTAATGAACTTTCTTCACTGCCTTCACAACTTTATGTTTCTTCTGGATGTTACACCCTCTATCCAACTCACTTATTCTTCCAAAACATGATTGGATCCTTCAAATGCATGAATCAAAAGTTCCTTCTCAATATCCCAGTACTTATATTCAATTATGATGCATCTATTGGACTACATCCATCTAGCAACATCCACCTAATTCACTCAACTACTTTTACTAAGTTGACATCAGTTGCACCTTCCACTGGGTTCACTCAAATATTCCTACCGAGCTTAATTCTGGTGAATTTATTCCACTGGCCTAATCCCAGAATCCCATAATGAGGTTGTATTTTATCTATCTGGTTTTCTCAAGGGTAACATCTAAATAATTAACATATGAAGATTTCAAAACGTAAAAAAAATATTCCTCACACAAAACCTTACAATATCCAACTTGAGAATTTTTTTTATAGGTTAACCTCAATTGTATCCCACTCAAATACTATTCTTATGTTTTCACTAAAAGTCCCACAAGTCAATATTAATCCTACCATTTTTCACCCACATGTTTCTCCAGTATACAACATCTGGTCCTCTAGTAACCCATTGAATATGCATCTCCTTAGTTCCATGAAACCATGATATCATATGAATACCACCGTGAAAGTTACTAAAAAATAAAATAGACAGAAAAATTAATCCTATGAATCTATTAAAGTCCCATAAACATGTTATGGTGACTACTGTGTCCATGGACCTCACTCCTTTTGGAATATGTGTTGTAAAATAATCAGTCATTGAGATTTTGAAACTTATGTGAGTTTTATGGTACTTAGAACTCCAACAACACCATAATAAACTATTCTTCATCCATAACATCATCATTCCAGAAAGAACTTATTTCATAAAAATGTTGAACTCTCAATAAATATATACCCACTACAACTAAGACATTCATGGTCCTTTACTCCCACTACTTCATTCTTGATTACCACTCTTAATGAGTTAACCACAATTACAATGGTACTTCCACTATTCCTCCAATATTCTGATAAACGTTACCATTTTTTTTTGAAAAGAACAAAAGTCTCCATCACCTATCTTTAGAAATGAACACATACCCAAGGAACAATGTTTCCCTTCTTCTAGATTTAGTATGGATATGGTCAACTTCTCCAAAGACCTTATAGATGAAGATATCATAAACCCACCCATTTTCTATACTTCGTGTGCCTCTAGCATATCCTTCCCCAAAATAAGTCAATAAGCTAAATGAAACTAACTTTTAGAGTTCTAGTTCAGTCTTCTCAAACTATAGGAAAATTATGCAAACAAATATTATGGAACTACCACTTTACATGTATATCTTATTCCATAACTATCTTATGATAATTGAAATATTTTATGTTTCTCCCAAAAAAGTATCTAAAGGTTCCTTGGACCTGCACTCTTGAGTACCAACTCCTACACTTCCTTAAAATTTCATCAAGTAAGGAAAAAAGTATTAGTGGCACAAGTGAGAAAACAACTAGAAATGTATAGGTTCTAATTGAAGGTGCATCCTCCTTCTAGTAGAAAGAAAATTCCAGTAGATTTTGAATACCTCACTTTTCACAAGTTTTTAACTCAGTGTATACGAGTTATAGAAATCCTTTAAGAAACCAAGTGTTTTCACCCCCTTCTAACTTATGTGGGAAATAATTTATTTCATAGCACCCATTTCTTATGGTATGAACACTCCTTCCAAATAACTTTCTACAACCATTATCCCCATGTGTGAATCCCATTACATAGACAAATTTTAATATGAAAACCCTATTTTTATGTTGAATATCGAAATCACATTTTGATAATCCTGGACTATGTTGCACCCCTTACTTATGTAACTCTTCTAGATGAAACTGATACTTTACCAATAGGTACAAGTTACAACCTGACCCCCTTCTCAAACATTGAATGATGAAACCCTAGAGTCACGTATTCTGACTCAAAGTGGAATAGAGAACACCAGGTACCAATTATATCCACCCCATCTAGAAACTAGATTTTGTGAATCCTCTAGAAGTTTTCTTAGGGAATTAACCTTCCAGAACTAGCTGTCCTTCTACAATCTCCCTTACTTCATTCTAAAATGTTTGTCATAGAAAATTAAAACCAATTGAATTTCATTGACTCATCACTTGAGTAACTCAAGATATCCACTATACTCTACCATCAAAATTCCCTTTTGATAACATGTAACATCTCTAATCAAAACATATATATCATCCTTATGCTTGAAATAAGATCTCTCCATTTTACTAAACACCTCACTTCTGATTCACTCAACATAAAATGAATCTTCAAAACTCTCTAGGTGTAGAAACCTATCATCCTCAAAATTATGAATCACACTATGTTGAAACCATCATGCTAGATCTTATTCTAACAATGTTATCTTCCAGAGAATATAACTCCCAATGATTCCAAATAACATCAGGATCATAAATATCCATGGATGTTTTTATCAGTCTATCCACTATTCTCTAAATGTCAACTCAATGAACAAAATATGCCACCAAATTCAAAATGGAATGGGATGTTCTTTTTTCTAACCCATAATCGCTTGAATCACCACCATATAAATTAGTAAATAATATTCCAGAAACCCAACAACCACCACACTAGTGGAACCTAATAGTATTCTAACCAATCACATCATTTCTTCAATTAAAAACACACCACTAAACTAATCTATCCAAGGAGGACTTTTGATATCATCGTTACACCACTAACAACATTGATATATTCCTACAACATCATTCTGATTCCTTGATAAACTCCTCTAATAGACAATTTGAAATAGTGATCTACAACCAAGCATTGAAACCAAACCCTGATACAACTTATTTTGGGGGAGGGATAGGGTATGATTTTGATAAACCACCAAAAGCTGCATCTATATTGGAATCTATAACAACTAAACAAAGATCCAGAAGATCTCCCAATGATTTAGTGTCCAAAACTAGGAAGTCTAGGCACCACCACCACCATATTAACCTGCACACCTCTCTTTCTAGCTCCCCCACTAGAATACACACAAGATATTCATTCTAGAAAATGGATAATAAAGAAAACTTTTGTGGTAAAACAAAAATAGTATGCAAGAATGTCACACAAGTAATAATGTGTTTCAGTTAGTGTGTCCTACTCTACAAGAGAACATTATGCATATTTCATTTCAAAAATACAATATTCATTCTAGTTACAAAAAATCATATTCCCTACCAAAATTCACAAAACAAAGAATACCGACACTTTCCCATGACAAGAACATGTGACTATCACTCACATAGTGAAAACCCATGAGTAAGGGGATGTGAGCCCTCTAGTATCACCTCCTTATGTTGTTACTCATTTTAGTCATTTAACATTTCCCAAGCTATGACCATCCACCTTTATCCCTAATGCCTCTGTAATTCCACTTCTGATGCATTGATTCATGTGATGCCTTCATACGCATCCTTCTCTCATTGAAACAGTTTTCCAACCTTATCATATTTAGAAAAGTACATTCAGTTTTTTGGTCAACGCTCACCTGTCGAATCTTCTAGATAAAATACAACTTCACTCTAATCTTCAAGAGTTACCTCCCACATAGTCAAATGTATTTATTGTCATTACTGGTGAAACATGTGAATAGTGAATGTTTTCAAACATCATTCATTGCTTTCAAAACTCTGTGTAATTTCCAAAAGATTCTCATTTCATCCATATCACTTCCTCTAAAAAATGAATAATCCCTCTAAGAACATGCATCAAAACTTACTTCTCTAAATCATAGTACTAGGAATATATAGTTTCGCTTCCCTTAGATTTCATCAATCCAACTACAACTATTGAATCAACTTAGTTTCCTCCACTATGTAGACACCATCTTCACCTATATATGGGTTTTCACAACTATTCCTATTCAGCTTACTTTCTTTGAATATTATATATTTGGTGGTTTAACTTATGATGGTCTCATAGTTTTTTAACTATCCACTCCCAATTAGGGGGACTTCCAAGGGACTTTCAAATTATCATAATGATATGTCCAAGGGCCTTCATGAGTTCTAGGAACCTGTTAAAAGGCCTTCGCATGATCTAAGGAGACTTTTCTGGGACCCTTCGTGAGATAAGGATGGTTTTCCAGAAAGAATTTCACAATATCAATCCACCATGTCTAAGGAATTTTGTGAGGTATTTTGAGACTGTTTTTATGCATTGTATATGTTTTATGACCACAATAGGATCCCTTCATATTCTATTCATTTCCCTATTTGTTTGATAAGTACTTTGGGGTTTCGTGAGTTTACTAGAGTGTTGACAAAGACAGTCACTCTCCCCCTTGGTGATGCATCACATGACCAATAAAAGGTACCAATGAGATGAGTGAGCATTTCATGGATAGTTCCAACTATTTTTTTTGGAGCTGGAGAGGTAATGCAAGTCTGCCCGAACATGTTTGAATCCTTTTGTGTGACCAGGGTGACATGTATTCATGATCTTGAAAGTTGAGGTGGATATGCCTCTAGGGGGTTTTTATGTCTTACAAATCACCTGGGACACATCACATGATTTTTATGACCACAAGAGGCTCCCATCATTCCCCCTTTTATTTCCTTCGTTTATTTTAAAATGGTTGGGGATCTTGTGAGGTTGTATGAGTGTTGTCAAAGAGAATCACTCTACCTATCAGTGATGCATTTTGTAACCAAAAAAAGGTCTTATGGTGATTCATGATCATTTTAGGAACAAACCCTTTTGTTTATCTTATGGGGAAAAAGGTAGATCATGAGTCCACATAGACATGTCTGAAGACCTTCATGTGGTGAGAGTGATACGTCTACGGGATCTTGTATGGTGTCTTATGAACTGCCAGTATTCATCATGTGATTTTTATGACTACAAGAGGCTCCACCCTTTTAGATGATTTCCTCATATCTCCTAAATTTTCTTGGAGGGATTTTTAGGTTCCTACCACCTAAAAATTCTTATTACCTAGGGGTTATCTTCTGGAAGCCATCGTGCAATCACTAATTGTTAGGGGCCCCTTCATAAGAGAACAAGGATTTGTAAAATGGGCTATGTGGGGTCTTCTACTAGCTATGCATCAAGTGAGATCATCTATGTGTCCTTCTTACGATCATCTGATCGAGTGTCTCATAGAGGTTCATTAAATCTATTCGATCATGGCCATCTTCTTCCTTTTCATTTGTGTGGAAAATAATACCTATATTCTGGTATTTCTTCCCTTATGGATTTTTCGATGCTTATTTGATGGGCATAGATAATTTTCCCCCCCTCAAAAACAACATCTGAGGGTAAAAGGGAATCGTTTTGAGGAAAGTAAATGTTCGCCTAAGGCTTTGGTGCTATATCAAATCGACATCTTGGGTGATGTTTGCTCTTCCAGGTGATGTTTGGTATTTCGTGGAATGCTTTCTATATAAGGGAGCAAAGAGGGGTTCATTTATCAGCTACTCCACTTCTCAGATCTCCTGAAACCTACCTCCATTAGGTGACCATGTCTCAAGACCTTCCCATAAGAACCCATCATGAGACCTCACCATGAGACCATTTTCATGATAGATTCTTTGAAATACTCTCTTTGCCAAGGCACCAACTCAAATAAATCACAAACATGTATTTGTTAATTTTTTAAACTTTGGAAATGGGGATGCATGATTGTCTTGAGGGGTTTCATGATCATCTAGATTTATCGCATGATCCTTTGACTATTATGAAGATCTTATAACCTTGTAAAGGTCAGGCATTCATGAGTCTTCTGAGGGGTCATGCGGTTTTGCAACATCATCATGTGATCTTATGGAGTCATGCAATTCGTGATTACTTTATGCGATCCACGAATCCATTTCACAATTCACGTGATACGCATGACTATATCTTTTTATGCTCTTGAAAATATTTTTTTTATATATCAGACATATGCCACTTATTTTTGTTCAGATGGATTTTGGATCACTTCATAGTTCCTATGCTATGACTAATCAAAGGTCCATGATTTCTAGAAACTATAATGATAGCCCTCAATACCGTACGAATTTCGATTATGAGGTTTTGAAACAGATTATTCCATTTTCATTTCATAATTATCCTTCATGACACCGACTTCCTCTATACGGGTATGGCTTGTTGGATGAAGTTGTCATTCCTTCATTAGACCACAATCTACCATCCTGTTGGGTCTCAACATCTCTAAACTATATTCATACAGAAATTTTCAAAGATGGAAGAATGGTATCATCTCAATCCCAGGGTTGTATTATATATTGGGAAACTCTCCCATGGGTCTATATAATTGTGATTTCTCTCATGATCCCATCGCTAAGGGTTATTCGAGTATATTCGTCTCTTCTATGAACAACTCGGGCACTAGATGAAGATTAAAATGGGATCTCCATCCTCATGGTAAATTTTCTAATAGAAGGACGGGGCCATTTTGGTTCATGAAAATATTATTAGAGTTTTATAACCAGTTAAATGTTTTCAATATTTATGAAGCAATATGGATCTCAGAATTCATTATTTATCACCAATATGATCTGCTCAATGAAATGTTCTACCATTGGTGACTTAGAACCAACACATTTCACTTGTACCATGGAGGTGTAGGAATAATCCTATTTTATACCCATCAACTGGGTTAGATACTCCCTCTCAAAGAGATGTATGATGAGTTCCTTCCTGCATCAGATTTTACGGGATGACCCTCTATAGACTCCTGTCTTAGTTGGAGACATGCTCAACATTATGAATAAAAAATTAATAAAGGAGTTGATTATGGCAGGGATAACTCTTTTTTCAGATGGATTTTCCCATACTGGGATGCGCACTCCGGAATTCAGGTCAGTACGTTGATGATGGTAGTGCAAATATTGGATGTACAATTCATTAATTTTGTGGTGTCGACCCCTGCATGCCTTTACCAAATCATGGGCCATATCTAGTAGGGTAACATTACCTATAGTATAATAGGTCCTTTAAATTTTTGTTTCACTAGATAGGGGATCATTTCAATTTCTAAAAATACAACAATACCATCAGGATCACCATTACCTTATCTCGTCCCATGTTGTTGAACATATCAAGGGTTGGAGTTATGTCACCAGGCCAAGAATAGGTTAACGATGTGTTGATTCTATCTGATAGATTTGATTTCACCCCTTATCTTGTACCAACTGGGAAAATCATTGATAATGGAGGAGAAACTCTTGATGTAATTTCATACAAGATATCCCTTTGGGACGGGGTTTCTGTGGCTGGGATGGATGAGCTGATCAACTATGATCCATATAGGTGTTATCGGTTTTCTTGTTAGTCTGGATATATCTAAAAGTTCTCCGATCTTCCTTAGGATGGCATACAACAATAGAGAAATAACAAGATTATCCACCAGTTTTGGATGATTTTATCATGTGAAGACACTGATATTAAGATCATTCTTCTCCTTTTCAACACTCCAACCTTTTTTCTTAAGATTATGCCCAGGATTGGGTAGCAGCCTACTCGGGTGGTGTGCTAAGACAACTAGTTTATCATGTGGACAAAACATTTGGTTCTAATATCCCTTTCTCTTCAGAAATGATGGATCTAATTACGATCTTGTGTGAGACTTAAATAAATTTCCCTCATGTTGGCGACGATCATCCTGATAACGAGACAAAATCAGTTGAGAAAATAATCCCTTCTTCATAAGTAATGGGTGATGCCTCTATTGAGGAGATGATACTGTTAATCCTTTTGGCATGTCCATCCCATCAGTCAGAGAATCTCAGACATGTCATAGGATAATCTGGCCATATATTCATACCTTTATTATTGATACCCATCTGGAAAAATTTCATGACCAATAGGAACACCATTGTTAGCTATTTTATGCTTTGGGGGTGAATGGATTTGATCTCCAAATACTCTGAAATCATGAGACAATTTATCATAAATTTGAATGATCTATCCTCCAATAAGAGGGCTTGCATGATCTTTAATATGATGCTCCCCTTTCTGAATATATGAGGAGTCCATGAAGGCATTGGAGTAGAGTCGCAAGTCTATATCTAATTTTCAATTTCAGATGGATTCTTAGAGAATGTACATATGTAGATTTGAAGAAATTATATCCCACATCTGGTATTACCTCTCAGTGTCATCATCCTCATTGGAAATAGAAAAAAAAGATTTTAGGAGATGATTAGTTTAGTTGAGACTCTCCGTCTTGTGGTAGAATTAGAAGAGGCAGGGTGAGAAGAACTTTAGCATTCATCTGACACTACTTTCCAGAATCTTACCATCAAATCCATCTCAGCCAAACAAATATTATTGTAGTTCGATCATTGACATGAATTCCATTTTTGATGCAATTTTTGTAGATACTTTGAAATGTGGAGATTCCTCATTTTTCATGTTATCAATGAAAAGATTTTATAAACCTTCTATGTTGTTTTCTAGTTTTCTTTCATTCAGGATTTGCATGAAATTTCACTGATATGATGTTGTATGAATCATCAGCGATACCCATCCTTTGTATAATATCACGTAAACCTAAATTCATGGATTTGAATATTTAAATCATAATATATTCCCATAAATAAATTCTCATGAACTCCCACCAATATGAGATTATTCATCAATATGTTTATCCCATCTATCTTGAGACCACCTAATTCACAGAATGACAAATTGGGTAGGATATATGTTCTATAAGGAGAATGGTTTATCTTTTGATAAATCTTTTAGGATCAGTGAGTGTAGATTTATTTTTTCTATGTTTATATAATGGGAGTAATAATATTTTCCATTATTGCTGACTAAATTGTTTTTGTGCTATAGTTTAGATTATTTAAGCTTTGAACCTCTATCATTGTAGTTTAGGGTATTTTATCTCAGACCTTCTGTCACTGTAGTTTAGGGTATTTTATCTTAGACCTTCTATTGCTACAGTTTATTGTCTTTTAGATTGTACATTATGTCTATGTGGTTTATGGTCTTTTGGATCAGACCATATATCACTGCATTAGAGGTTCTTTTAGATTGGACCCTCTACCAATGTAGTTTAGGGTATTTTAGATCATACCTTAAATCATTCTTGTATAGTGTCTTTTATCTCAAACCTTATATCACGGATTTTTTGGTTCTTTTAGCTTGGACCTTTTGTCACTCTAGTTTTGATTATTTTCACTTGAACCTTAGGATGCCATTAAATTTAAACTTTTACTTCTAGGAATTGATTATTATCAAGGAATATGGTGTAAACATACTAGGAATGAATCAAAACACAGTAGGATGTTGATTTATTCCATGGTGTTTCCTATGATCATGATGATTGGAGCCCCTTTCCAAAAAGGAGGAGGTTCCTCTAGATGGTAGGTCAAAGCCCTTATTTATTGATAGAAGTGTTATAAAATGGTGTCTCTACTATATTCCTAGGGTTGTGGAATATTTATGGGAGTAATATAGGGTGAGGGAAAAATAATAGGGATGCTAGGTCCACCTGGATAGTAGAAACATGGATGATATGGTCCATAACCCAAAAGTTTGAGTTAGTGAATATGGAATGTGGAAGTCGTGCTAGAGGTGACCCATAACACCCAGAGGTTCTAGGTGTCACCATGGTGTTGCAGTGGCTCATAAGGATTGTAGCTCCCTTATTTTAATGAGGATATGCCTTTAAATGGTAGGTCAAAGCCCTTATAAATCAAAATCATGGTCAATCAAATATGATCTCTACTCTTTTATAAGGCCACGAATGATTTTGGAAGACTCAAACATCTTGAAGAGGAGGTTGGGTATGAAGGAAATCTCTTTAGGAAGGGTTTTGGCACAATAGGGAAGCTCAAAACTAAATTTTGAATCTCAATCACTAAACCCTATGGTTTATAATCATGATTTGTGGGCCATCAAATGTTCGATGATGGAGGGTTTCATTACATCTCTGAGAAATGGTAAAAAACATAATGACATAATGTTGAGGATGTAGAATCCTCTTAGATAGTTTGTTATATATATTATAAATAATTATCCAAAGTGCATGAATTAGGAGGACGATATGGGATAACCATATTGGGAATAGCCCATAACACACTGACGTGTTGATTTCTTCCGTGGTAACATCAGGGATCACAAAGACCAAAAATACCTTTTTTTTAGAGTGATGTGTTTTTTTACGACCATAGGTTCATATTCAGGATCCATGTGCTTAAATTCCTAGTCAAACAAAGGGTCCCTTGAATCCAGGTATCCTTTTCCAAGGGCTATGGAAGGTTTTTGTTAATCTTGGGAACTAAAATCCTGAAGTATGATTTTTGGAATGTTTAATATCCATGAAGTGTTTGAGAACCCCAAAATTTATGTCACCACATAGAGAACATATTATTGCTATTGGGAGACGTGAAAAATCATTACTCTAAATTTTTCCTAAATTAGGGGGTTCAATAGGAATATAATGGGTATTAATTGGGCTACTAAGTAGGACCTATTGGCTTTATGTATTATATATTTTCACCCAAAATTTTTCAGAAACTCTGGAGATGAAAAGTTTTGCAAGCGAAGAATTAACTTTTTCTTAGGTTTTCCTTTCAGGACTTTCAACCTAAAAAGTTTTGTATCTATTTCACTAGCAGTTTAACATCTTTAGATTTATACCATTCTAAGATATATTTTAAAGTCGTACAACCTAGAACAATATGCATGATGTTTAAGGTCATGATGCACATGGATCTAATATGGGGGATGTTACATAAGAGCCCAATTAGAATACGTAGGGTTAAGAGTACTCCAAAATCCTTCTGAGTGGCAGGTGAAAATGTTGTAAATCATGGATCGAGGTTCTTAGGTCATGATTATTGATATGGGACAATCATACTAGGGATGGACCAGAATACCATCAGTTTTTGAGTTCCTCGATAGTGAAGTCAGGCTCACAGGGATTAGAAATCCCTACTTACAGAGATGATATTTCTCTGGTTGGTAGTTTCTAAGATCTTATGCATCAATATCATGGTCAAGCAGAGAGATCCCTTTACTATTAAAGCTGTCATGATAGGTTTGTGATAACTTGAGGTGCTTTATATATGAAGTGTTACTTATGAATTGAGGTGCTTAAAAGTTGGTGGAAGCACCCCATACTCTGGATGATCGGGGTAAGGATCTTGTGGTTATTTTATAGGGGATGATAATGGATTATGGTATTCATAGTTTAATGTCATTTATTTGAGATGTACTTGATTCCATAAAGTTTAATATCATGTCTTAAGGACATTTTCCTTGCATTTTAACATCATGCAGTAAAGACGTTTTTGTTGTGCAGTTTTAGTGTCATGCGACCATGAGATTCTTCTTGAAATTTAATTTCATGTAGTAAGGATGTGGGAACTGACATAAAAATATGTGAAAGATATATTACATGCACAAATTGGTCGTATGTAGATCTGACTTTTACGTAGGAAAATGGCCTTGTATGGATTATCCCCTTATGTAGTTCAGATGCATTTTTTGTCGGTTTTTGTAGCTGGGACCTTGATTGGGGATCCGAGCATCACTATATATCCAATGATTTCAAACATAAAGCCACACGTAGTTCCAGAATGAGAAACTCTCTACGTAGGTCTGAACCATATTTATAGGTGGGAATTATTTCTATTCATTATCATAGTTGGGCCTAAGATTGAAGATCTAGGTATCACTGCATATCCCGTGATTATAGGAATCAATCCACATATAGTTCTTGAAGAACTATGTATTTTAACATCATGCGAAAATCATGTAGGCTTCTTGATGTACCTAATGATAGAGATATAGGAATCAATATATATCATATGGTAAATGAAATAAGACATCTATAGTTCTTGAATAAGGGGATTCTTATGAAAATATGACATAAATTCAAGGAGGGATCATTTTTATACTTATTTATTACGAATGGACCTAGGGTTGAAGATTTGAGCGTCACTATTATCCGGTGATGTTAGGAATCAATTCACACAAAGTTATTGAATGGAGGTGTGGTAGGAGAGCAACAACAACAATAGTGGTCCTCTTTGGAGAGGCCCACAGGAATATGATGTTTTATGTCGTGCAAAGGACATCAACCATGTTTTTTTAACATCATATGGTTAGGAATCGTGGTATGAATTTTAAGGTCTTGTCTCCAGGACCATGATGATCCTATTTTGATCCTTTATTCCATATTTATATGGGTAATCCCTTAATGAAATTTATAATCTAATCTGAGCTATACATGGTAAATGAAATAAGGAATGTAAAAGGTGCCTCTCACCATGGAGAGGTGAATAATGATAGGATAGGGTAATTTTGTATCATGCAGTGGATAGTCAAATATATTGGATCAAGGCATCCCTGTGTATATCATTGAATTGATAATAAACCCACACATAGTTTTAGAAAACCCGTGCAGTTTAATGTCATGTGGAAAGGACATCATCTGTGTAGTTTAACGTATTGTGGTAAATTAGTGGGAGAATAAATGTGAAATAAGAGGAATATTATGGATCTGTGTAGTTTTATTTCATGTAGTAAGGAAATTTTCAGTGAATTTTAAAGTCATGTGGTAAGGATGTGTGTTGTGTCATTTAACATCATGTGGTGAGTATGTGCTTCGTATAGTTTAGTGTCATGTGTTCAGGATGTGCCTGTGTATTTTAACGTCATACATCTAGGAAACCTTTTTGTATTTTAATGTCATACAAACTAGAAAAATATGTATAGTTTATTTTCATGTGGTCAGGACATGAGATGATGTATAGTTTAAAGTGTGTCTTCCAGGACATGATGCTTGATTATAGATATGAAACGTATTTCTTTTTAAAGATCGCATTGGTGGTGGGTGTGACACACTTCCCATCCATTATGGCCAATGAGTAGGCTTTATGGTGATATAAAGTATGTATTATATAATGCCCTTCCAGTTTGGGTTCTATATTTAGAGGATTCTTCCATGGTATGCTTAGGGTTTTAAGAGATAACACTAGTTCTCCTTGGATAAATGAATAGAGTGATACCTTTTTGTTGAAGGTCCATGTGATATAATTCTAATAGACATCAAGTTTATCATCGATCCTCTCCAATTCATCCATCTGATTTTGTGATTTCTCTTCATCAAATATTTTTCCACAAATGGATATTCAGAGCGAAGACAGCTAAACTTATACAGGTAACACTGACTCAGTCTTGTAAACCAATTAGTATGGAGTTTCTTAGGTCGCAGTACATGTGGTGGTATTATAGGCCCATAAATCATACAATAGATTTTCTGACCTAGAATTATTATCCTCATTCACCAACTAATTTTTTATAGATCCTTCTTGAAGGCCTCTCTATCTATCCATTTTTCATTTCATGATATTTATATGAGAGATGGAACTCTATATTATACCCATAGTACAATTTCTTCAACTCCATAGAATAATAATCAGTGTTGTTTTCCATTTATATTGTGCGAGGGACTCTTATTTTAGTGATAATTTGGGATTTTAAAAAGTTGATGATATTATTTTTCCTAAATTCTTTGAGGGGTTTTGACTCATTCCATTTGGAAAATAAGTCAGTAGCATCAAGGATGTACTTGAATTACTTATATGTTGATGGGGGATATGGACCCACAACATCCATTCCCCAAATGAAAAAGGAATAGGAATATTTATCTATATGTAGATATTATGAGGGTTGATAGATCATGTTTTCATGAATATGCAATACTTTACATTTCTTAGTGAATTTAACATAGTCATGTATCATGGTTTTCCATTAATTACTCGGGCTCTTGATTTGGTGGGAGAGCCCAATCCTAAACTGATGAGCACCGCCGAAGCATGCACAGACTTCTTCCCTAATGGCATGGATCTCTCTTTTTTCAATGCATACAAGGAGTATTCCATAAAATCCTAAATTGTAGAGGGATTTTTTCTCATTTGGGTCACCATATAAGTTAAATTTCACTGCATGATTCCAAATTTGTTCCCTTTCGGCTTGATCTTTCGTGAGGGTCCCATTTTAGAGACAACTCATTATGGGCTCCATCCATCCAGGGGTGGATATCAGTTCATCACACTCTAGGGAAATGTTTACCTAATTTATTTCTTCCATATCATATATGGAAACAAATAACACCATTCTTTAGTCTGTGATATGGATGATTGTGTCCTTCTAATCAGGGTCTGCTAGGACTGTGGTTGTATTAGCCAATGCATTAGTCCAATCATTTTGTGATTGGAAAATATAATTAAACGTGGGATCAAAAAGTAATTCTTCCATTAGTACCTTGGTTTATTCATTGAGAGGGTACAATTCTTATTTTTTGATGGCATATTTTCCATTGATATTCTTTATCACTAGCTTCGGATCCCCTTTGAAATTTAGGCAGGCTATCTATAGATGTAGATCCAATTATAATCCAATGATGTGGGATTGGTATTCTACCTCATTATTTTTGTAGCCTTCTAATAGTGATATCTATTAGGGAAAAATTTATCTATTTTAAGAAACAAATATATTTCCTAAAAACACATTATTGAGATTCATATTTTCCATCGTTTTTTCAATAGGACTTTGGGAGGCACCATAAAAATACATCCTCCTTGTACATGGAGTTTCATTGGTAGAGATTATCTCTTATTATGATATTTTTTGTCCAACAGTGTACTTTTCAGGGTTGGATGTGATGTGAAGAAATTATCCATGAATTTCCCTTTCACCACCTTCTATGATAGGAACTGAATATCATATTGTTTTATAATGAACTCACATCGGGCTAGATGCCCAATTAGCATGGGGTGGACAAGTGAGAAGATCAAAATGAGAGAGTAAATGGAATTTGTGGTGTTTCAAGTAATTCCTCAACTTATGTAATTCAAATATGAGTGTGAGGTAGTTATTCTCGACATCTGAGTATTAGGCCTCAGTACCTAGCATTGTTCGGTTGAGGTAATATAGAATTTTCTAATTCTCTACATTGTTCTTCTTTATGAGGAGGGTTCCAAGTGAGAATTATATGTCAGCCATAGATAAGATAATTGGATTTCCATCCACTAGTGTCATTAGGACCATTGGGTATAATAGATACTAATTGAGACATTCGATGGCTTCTTGGCAGCCCTCGTCCCATTGGTAGGTGATTTCCTTCTTCATTGGCCTAGTGAAAGGTAAGGATTTTATAGCCAAGGTGGATATGAAACTCCGAATATAGGCGAGGTTCCATTGGATTTCCCTTAGTTAGTTTGGATTTTTGGAGGTTATGTTTCTAAAATAGAACTAGTATACTCTGGTTCTACCTTGATGCTACAATGGTGTACCACAAAAATAAGGAAATTTCCGGATGTTAACCCAAAAGTGAATTTTAGTGGATTAATCTTTAGGATGTACTGCCACAGCTTGTCAAAAAAAGTTTGAAGATCCGTGAAGTGATAACATCATTATCATGATTTGAAAACCAGGTCATTGAAATAAAATTCTTATATCCATTATAGGAATGGATTAAATATATGATTCATCATGCACTGATAAGTGGTGTCAGTGTTCTTTAAGCCAAAGGGAATGACCAAATAGAAAAATTACCATTGGGAAACCAATGATGTTGTACTAGTAGGTGATGAGAGAGAATCATAAATCCCATTTGGTAGTACATCCAAGTTTGGAAAAGATGTACCAAGACCTCTGGCATCATTTATGTAGTCCATTCATTAAGAAGTTAGTAGCAGAGTTTGTCTCTCGATGCCTTAATTTTCAGCAAGTGAACGTTGAGCACTAAGTTCCTGCGATTTTAGCTCAAACCTTTGAGGTTCCATAATTGAAGTGTGATGAGATATATATAATCTCCGTGAATGGGATACCACATACATCCATAGGAAATGGTTCCATATTGGTGATTTTAGACCAACTCACTATGTCATCCCACTTTCTAGTTAATCAAGACCAATGTTCAGTAGAGAGATTGGGACACTGTTATGTATAGGATATAGTCTGGCTCCATGGAGTTCCCTCAATGATCATATTAGATCATGACTTTCTCTTCACATCATGATTATGGAGATTAATGTAGGAAGAATTAGGGAATCCATAATGTTTTAGTACAGTGATTCACCTCTAGATAGAGCAGACTATTCAGGTCATGGAGGATATGCCATGAGCTTTCATGTCTTAGTTTTTCTATAGTTGGTAGGATCAAATAACCTTATTGGAGTTTGTGTAAAATAACTCCTACCAATTACACCATCAGTATGTCAGCATTCAAGGATATATACATCAAACCCTACAGGTCACCACTACGTTGGACTAATCCATGTGAGTCATTACTAATTGGATCATAGCCGGTGTGAGTTATGAAAGAGATGGTGAAGATAATTTAGGAGTGGATAAGGACTAAGAAAATCCATAAAAAGTCTTTTATGGATTTACAATGTATACCTTTGGAGTTCATGGAGGGAGATCATGTTTTCCTTATGACCTCAGCTTGATGTGGATTGCTGATATTTAGACTAGGCATCAAGATATCTCTAGGATTCATTGTAACTTTATAGATACTAAGAAGAGTTGGACAGGTGGAATTCCATTTTTCTCTACCACTACTATTAGACTAAGTACATTATATCTTTAACATGTCACAATTGAAGAAGTTCATGCCTGACCCATCTTATGTTATGAACTAGTGTGATCTAGACATTGAGTGTGGAGCTACCTTTTTAGAGTACCCAATACATATCATGAATTATAATTAGAAGATCCTCTATGGGTGAGTAATTCCATTGGTCCGTGTCTGGTGGTATTATGGGAATCTTCGAGAGAGAACCTGGGAGTGGGAGACCCATATGTGAGCTCAGTACCCATAACTTTTTGAGTAGTCCTTTTTTCAGGATGAAAATCCCAAAGGTGGGGAGAATTTAATATCTCGGTTATTCTATGTAAATCCTTGAAATATATCTAGTAATATTTTTTGATCCAGCCACTAAGATGGCTTAAGATTATGAGGTCTGATGAGACCAAATTTGATATTTGAAAAAGTTTAATTATATTAATGTTGGGTGATTATTAAAAAGTCATAATCGGTGAAAATAATAAAATAAATAAAATAAAATTATTAATTTTGTAATTAATGACGATGTGACTAAAGGGATATATATTTAAACATTGTTATAACAAAATTTTAAGGTTGGCTACATAATCCTAGAATTTGAGAGAAGAATCAGGGGAGGAGCTTCCATGGATAATCATTGACGAATAATACTTTATCGATAACTGCACCAAAAAAACCTGTGGATCTCATTAATGACAATGACCTAAAAGCATTATTTTTCAATGACCTATCCAATATCAAGAAAGGACATTTGATTTTTGTGTATTTCTACCTAGTTTATTTCTCCCATGAGGAATGAAAATAAATCAACAAGATATTTTATTTTCTGGTTGATCATTTTGTGGGTAGAGGATTATTATTTGGGATTTTGGGATTTATTTTCATTGATTAATTATATATCTTCATTCATAATTCTAATAATAATGAATTGAGGCCAACATGAACATTGGTTGAGGTATGTTTCTTATGTTTTTGTTTTTTTTCATTTATTTCCCTATTCTTCATGCATTCATCTCTAGTGATTCATTTGATCAGTGGTTCAAATAAATACATGGAAATTAATCGCTTCACACCCATTCTATAATGCAATGGATTGGTTCCACAGAACATGTTTTTGTTAGGTGATGAGATCAATCTAAGGTATAAATGATGATGGATCAAGACCAGATCAAGGATGCTCTATCATGTTTTGACATGTGACAATGAGATGGATTGAAATGGTATGGTTTCCTATCACAACCCCCTCCCACCAAAGATATAACAATGAGGGGATAGAGATAATGAACCTCAAGTCCTACCTCAAGTTGGTCCTGTGTTGATGACTAGAACTAAGGGTATAAAAATATCATGAAATGGGAGATGTTACCCTATATAAAAATATAGTTTTGGGAGATAATATGAATCATCCATAAGAAACTCCATGACATAATATAAAAGGAAACCAAAAGTATCCTAAAATTAATGCATAAATAAAATATATACAGGTAAAATTCACTAAATGTAAATACCTAAAAAATAAATCTAAAGAAGTGACGCATAAAATTTTCAAAAAGGACTTAGGTAGTAATTTCTAGCATGATCCATGTAATCTTATTGAAAACCTGAAATTAGTTTATATGCATACGTTAAGAATACAAGTACACATAGTAGGAAAATAAAATTATCTCATGCACATGTGAAAGAAGCATACTAATGCACCCATCAGAAAAATAAATAACCAAAAACTCCTAAATAGGTCAACTGTCCATGCCAACTTCACTAAGGTATGCTCACCAAATAACGAAATCCAAGTATAATAATCATAATAAGAATGATATCAATATTGGGTTCCCCATACCACTTTCCCATTGATTTTCCACTCTTATAACCCAATTTTGTACTTCATGGAGCTACCATATCTTTTGAATAACATATACCACCACCCCACAACATTGTCACATAAAATCACCCCTGAAAACATCGGGGCCACTACCCCACAACATGATCACATATCATATCACCCAAAGACACCTATTTAATCACATCCCAAACCTAACCATTGTAGTAGGTTATCATGAACATGAAGGAAATCAACCTCATGCCCCCCACTTACCATGCATGACCCCCACCATAATCCACCCCACAACATGGTCATATCACATCTTACCTGAAAACACCTGGGCCACCACCCCATAACACGATCGTCACATATCTACTTGAAAACACATGGGCCACCTTCTCACAACACATTCATCACATATCACCCAAAAAAACTAGGCCACCACCTAGTTCATTAACAGACCTTCGACCATCACAACTTATGTATATCTAATCTCCTCAAAGAGATAGAGAGAGTGTGAATGATATGGTAGCTATCCATCATTCTTCATAACATGGATGTTGGAGAAAAACCCCCATGTGGATATATGGGTGTCAGAAAATAGTGATGGATGTAGGTGGGGGTATATATAAATCACAAGGAATATACAAGTATATATACATATAGACACACAAAATCCCAATCGATGGGAACAAGAGCTAACAAAATCAAAACAGCCCCAATTTCTCCCCCACCTCTAAATTCATAACACTACAAAAACCACAAGAAAAAATTCTCATTTCCAACCAAACCCATTATCCTTCCCATTTGTTTCATTATTTGTTGACAATAGCATTTAAACACACAGACCATCGTTTATTTATTCATTATTCATTTCCTTCCCATTAACAAAACCAAACCCAATTCATTTCAATAATTATTAAATAATTATTCCATGACTACCTAAGAATCTTGTATAACACAACCACACCTCAAAACCAGCTCATCATTCTCATTGAACTATCACCTCGCTTCCCCAAAAGCATAGCCAACCAAACCATCACCTCTTCACCAAAAAATCATGAAACAAACACAACCTCGCCACCTGAAAAGTATGGCCAAACAATCCCCACCCCACCACCCAAAATCAGATCCAAATAACACCCACCTCGCCACCCCAAAATCATGACCACATCCCCCACCTCACTTCTCCAACAACAAGTCAAAAAAACTATCACCTTTCTACCCCAAAGCTGAGCTACTTCTTACCCATCATCCCCACATTGAATCACAAACACTCATCATCCTACCATAAGTACAGACACACACCACAACACATCAAAGTACATTTAATATATTTTAAAAAAGGGGATTTTATCACATTTCAAAATATTTTGTAGGAATTATCACACAATACATAATCCATGGGAAACTATTTTTTTGGCAAATATAAGTGTTTAGAAAATTTCCATTTTAGGGTGATATCACAACAATCATAAGAGACAAAGTTGTCACAACACATATCATCTTTTGAAAACAAAACCCCTAATGATCATAGGTATCAATGGGGTATCAAGCCCGTACAATCCATCATATCACAATAATATCAAATCTATAATATCATTAGAAATTATAATGACCAAACATTGACGTACATGGAAATTACATTACTTTTTCAGAATACTTAATACATGAAACAAACAAATTCCCAAAGACCGTATTAATTTAGTGTCTTTGGAAACTTGGAACATAATATTATAACTTGGTAAAATATCCTCAAAATCTCCCATAAATATCTTCCCCTTTTCTTCTACCTAAAACCATTCTTTATATCATGGGGAAAATAAAACATAAAAAAGTGTGAGATCAAATGCTCAGTAAGGGTAAACATTGAGAACATAAAACAAACCATAAACATAAGAGCGAAAAAACATGAACATAAAGTTTAAATATCAAAATCATGATTCATGAAATAAATCTTGGCAGTTCGTAAGGCATATATCATAAAGGAACATTAACCATGATAAAAGAGCATTGGCATACAACATGGAATTGTGGAAGAAAAATAAGCATATAATATGATTTCCATAGTAGACAAGGCATTGCTACCAAGATCATCATAGTGGACAAAGTCCATTACTGAACTGGGTTCACTTTACCTTTCAGCCATGTATTACTGAACCAGATTTACATGTCGTTCAAGCCATGTATTACTGAACATGATTTACTTATCATTCTAGTCATGTTTATCTCATGAGATATAAATCTTTACCCAATGCATAGGAGTGAGATATAGGTCCCACCCATCTCATAATGAAACTATTCTTACATGTTCCACAAAAACAAAAAACTTTCATCATCACATAACCAAGGAAATAAAATGGGTTACATAAAAATAATTACATCATAACATAGTCTATATAAAATATCATTCCATCATTAACACAATCAAATAATAGTAATAATAAGGGTATAAACCTAAAACTATTTAAAGAGCATCATCATATATGGAAATTATTTTTGATAAAACACTTGAACTTCATTCTTGAGGAAAATATACTTTCATCTTCAAAAACATTTTCTTTTCTCAAAATTTAACAAAATTTTTAAAATAAAATAATTTATTTGAAAATAAACTTGAAATCTTGTAGAGGAAGCCTTATGGAAATAAGGTCCTATGAATATGTAAAAATCAGTTCATGGTGTATAAATTTAAATATATATTCTTCTTGTACTTTTGACAGAAAAGTCAAAAAGTACCTTGTACTGAAAACAATACAAGATTTCATTCATACCGTTTACTAAAAAGTTACCAATGGGTAAAATTGACATTAAAAAATTATAGAAGAATATAAATAATATTTTGAAATTCACATTTAGGAAACATCACTATTGGAGAAGTGCCTTATACCCTTAGTTTAAAACCGTGGGTATAGGCTATACCCACGGTTTGATGAACTATGGGCTCCCGGAGTGTCGGGATTTCCCTATACCCACGGTTTTAAAGAAACTGTGGGTATATCCCACTGAAATTTAAACTTACCCTCGGTTCACCAGAACCGTGGGTATAGATCTATTCCCATGGTTTATAGAACTGTTGGTATACATTTTAAAAGCATAAATTAGATACCTACGGTTAAGTAAACCATTGGTATAGAGGGTTCTACAGAAGCAAATTTACCCAAGGCTTAAATACTGTGGGTATAGAGGGTTATGCAGTAGAATATTTACCAACGGTTCTCAAACCGTGGGTATATATTATCTTCCTATAAATAGCAGCTACCCCACTAGACAGACCCCCTGTATCCCCTCCCTCCCCCCATGGACAAACCCCCAGCACATCCCCTCCCCCTTTCCACACCCCCAATCTCCCCTCTTGATAGAACCCTCTTGCAAACACCCACCCCCCCAATTGACACCCCTGGACACCCCCAAACAGCACCCCAACTGCCCCCCTACACCCTAGTACCAACTGCACCTAGACCCCCCCCCCCCGACACCCCATGAACCCCTAGTACCACCTGCAACAAGCCCCCCTACACCCATCCCCCAAGCCCCCACTACCCCCTTCACCCAGGTCCCCTCCTCCCCCCTCCTAGAAACCCCCTGCACCCCCAGTACCACTTGCACCCAGCCCCTCCACCCCCCTACACCCAGCCCCCTCACTACCACTTCACCAAGGTCCCCCTCCCCCCCCCCCCCACTACACCCCCAATATCCACCACCCCCCCCACCTACACCTCCCACCCCACCCCCGCACCCCCCCCCCATTATCCCAGCACCCAGGTCCCCCTCTCCCCACCTACACCCCACTGTCCACACCCCCCCCCCCCCCACCTGCACCCCCACTCCCCCCCCGCTACACCACTAGTACCACATGCACCCAACCCTACTCCCAGCCCCCAGGCCCCCCTACCCCTGCAACCCGGTCCCCCTCCCCCCAATTGCACCCCCAAAATCCACCTCCCCCCCACCTGCACCCCCACTGCCCCCCTCCTGGACACCCCTAGTACTACCTGCACCCAACCCGCCAGCCCCCCCCCCCCCCCACTATCCCCTGCACCCAGGTCCCCCTCCCCCCACTTGCACCCCCAATGTCCACCCCCCCCTGCACCCCCAGTACCACCTACACCCAGCCCTGCACCCAACCCCCCATACCCCCTTAAACCAAGCCCCCTCACTACTCCCTACAACCAGGTCCCCCCCCCCACTACACCCCCACTGTCCCCCCCACCTATAACCCCACTGTCCCCCCACCTGCACCCCCACTACCCCCCCTCTTGGACACCCCCTGCACCCCTAGTACCACCTACACCCATCCTAACACCAAGCCCACCCATCCCCCCTACACCCATCCCCCCATCCCTGCACCAAGCCCCCACCCCCTTGTGAAGCCACTATGAAACAATGCAAACAAGAATGAAAAAACAATGAAACCACAATGCATTATTTCCACCAGTTAAAACATAAGCAGAGCTGGACAAAGTGTTCAAAAAAAGAGTTCTTATCAAGAAAATCACTAAATAAATTTTTAATGAAAAAGAATCGCACTCTTTTATCTCTTATTGAATCCAAATTAAGTCTGATAGAGGATGCAAAAAATATATCCTTCCTGTACTAGAGTGTGGCCAACCAGATTGGGCTACACCAATCCAACAATCTACATTGTTGCATCCCTTGATGAGAAAGAGGTTAAGAGTGACTTTTTTCTCTAAATCTTGAGAGTGGGGCTGGTCCTCATGGGTTCATAAATAAATTCATTATGTTCTACTAGGACATAGTTCATGATGAGATCCTTAACTCTATGAGGGAGTTCTTTAACCATGCCTCAATACCCTATGGAATCAAATCAAATTGTATTACCCTGATCCCAAGGAAGGAATATGTTGTGTATTTAATGGATTTCAGACCTATTATTATTGGGAATACCTTTGCAAAAGTCATTATAAAAATTATTTCTATGAGGTTAGGTCCCATTGCTCGTGGGTTTACCTCTTTAAATTAGTTTGGCTTTATCCATGGTAGGAATTTTCAGAACTTCCTCTGAATGTGTTAACATCATGAAATGAAAGGATAAACATGGGAACATTGATTTAAAGTTTTATATCTCAAAGGAATTTGATACAATAAAGGGGAGTTTTATTTTTGAAATGTTGAGAAGGTATGGAAACCACCCCTACACCACCATGCCCCCCCTGGACAGCCCCTTTGATAACCCCCATGCCCCCTAGACAACCACCTTGCACCCCCCTGTACAGCCCCCTTGCACCCCCACTAGACACCCCCTCCCCCATAGACACCCCCTGGACACCCTCTTGGACAGCCCCCCCCCCCCCAGGGCAACCCCCCTAACAGACCCTAGACACCCCCTCTTAAACACCACACCTGAACCCTACCCCCTTCCCGGAAGACCCCCTGGATAGTCCTTGGACACCCCCCTGGACAGCCCCCCTAGACACCCCACCTGCACCCTTCCCCCTACCCTACTGACCCCCAACCCCCCCCCCCACAGACAGCCCTTGGACACCCCCTGTACAGCCCCTCCTAGACACCCAACCTGCACCCCCTACTCCTAATATTTTCATTCATAGAAATACAATAGTTATTGATCCACCAAACCAACAGGTTACATTTAATCGGGATTTCATTACACCAGTATAGATTTTCACCACTAGTGATACCATTTGGAATCTGATGTATATACCTATAAATCTTGTCCATGAAAACCCCCATTAGAGACTTCGTGAAGACTAAACATTACATTTAAGAAGTTATAATAATTTTATCAAAACATTCACATTTATGGTGGTTAAGAACAATATAAGTAAAATAGGGGTAACAACGTGCCTTGGAAAACAAAATGTTCGGAGTAGGACAGCCTGGAAAACCAAGAGGGGAACATTCCCAGTTGTCCAACCAGATGTTTATGTTTCCTCATTCCACAATCCACCGAGACTGCTTCTTGAGAACCAGAATGTTCCCATGCAACTCCTTCCACGTCCATGAGACATTCCCCCTTAATCATCAAGGTCAGATCAATACTTTGATAGATATGAAATTTCCTCATAGAGAACGACCATCAAGAATCTCCCAAGCAAACTTAGCTTTTAGAATGTGCATTGAATCCTTGACACTGCATAAGTTGATACCACCATCTACCACTAGTCTAGCCATCCTCATCCACACATCCCTAGGAAAATATTCCCACCCCATGAGAATACAATATGAAAGAAGTCATTATCTTTTCAATATTCCCCAACACCACTTTTGAAGCCATTGGGACCGATAACACATGAATCGTAATAGAGACACCGAATGAAAAAAAGTGGTTTTGGAAGTTAGTAATAAGACTTGTTATTTTATTATAAACCCCCTCACAATGAATGGTACATAATCTCTCTGGGGAAAAAGGAGAACCATGGTACTCCAGTGAAAATTGCCTTCATTCTCATGCTTTGGATCTTTTTTCTTCCCTTTCTAGATTAAATGTTAATATTTCAAAGTTTCTAATGTTTGTGGCTTGTATCTCTCCTCATGTTTGTGATTATATTGAGGCTGTTATTATGTTTAGGAAGGGGTATCTTCCTCTTTGTTATCTGGGAATTCCCATCATCACTTACATGCCCAGGGCTTATAATTGTGTGATCTTGGAATAGAAAATTGTTCGAAGAGTTAAATTTTGGACTAATAACTCTCTCTCCTATGTTGGGTAGTTATAGATTATTCAATCAGTTCTTTTTAGTATGCAAGATTATTGGTGTTGTCACTTCATTTTACCCAAGAGAGTGGTCAAATGCATTGAAGACACCCTTAGGAATTTTGTTTGGAATGGTCCTTTGTTGGCTTCCTCTAGGGGTGGCCTGATATTTTTTCTGTGCTGGAGGTGTGGTTTGGATGGGGGATAGAGTACTAGTTTTGTAGGATGGTTGTTTTGGATGTATGTAGTGGCAGTGATTTTCTGGTGGATGGGGTGATGGTTTGTTGTGGAGATGGGTACGGGCTGGTTATGTGCATGGGATGGGGTTTTGGGTTGTTGTGGTTGGTGTCTGTGTCTGGTTTGGGATAGAGTGTCTAGTGCAGGTTAGAATACAGGTGGTAGGGGGCTGGTGCAAGTTGGAACAGGTGGTATGGGGTTGTTTTGTAGGTGGAAGGGGGTTGGTGCCGGCTGGAATGCAGGAGGCTGGGGGATGGTGCAGTGGCTCGTGCGGGTTGGAGTGGCTGGTACGGGTGGGAATGAAGGTAGTAGGGGAATTTCAAGTGGCTAGTGTGGGATGGAACTGCTGGCTGGGGATGTTTTGTAGGTGGCAAAGGGCAGGAATGAGTGTTTTGTAGGAGGTTGGGGGTGGGGGATAGTGTGGTTGCTGGTGTGGTGGAAGGTGTGGGCTGGATTGCAGGTGGTCACGGCATGATAGTGACGTGACCTTGGCATGACCGCGGCGTGACCATGGTGTGTTGGACCAATCCAGCAACATCTGTGGGGTAGCATCTTCTGGCCAGGAGTGAAGGGAGCAGGAGGAGGCGAGGCAACATTCTGGCCATCATCCCGCTAGCAGAAATTGTAATTAGTCAGTCTCAACAATGATCACAAGACTAAAGGAATACTATCACAGTGATGATCTTCCATCAGATTCCCGATTATTGCAGAATGCTCTAACTACATTATATGAGGTGTGTGTTTTTTACTATTCTCACACAGAAAAAAAAAGATAATGTAGAATAATTTTCTCTACAAGGGTCAAAACAGTCATTCGATCATCAGGATCATAAAAATATAAAACTATGAAGAATAGTTTTCCAAATAAAAATATCTTTATAAAATTATTCTCAAGTCTCCTTATTGTCCAACATTTACTATGTTGTCCCTCGAGCACTTAAATGGTCCTTATAGAATACAGGTCACAAGCTTCACCCTCATCTCCAATGTTCTCTACAGGTGAATAAATATTTTCATGAGAGACCCAATCAAGAGATATGATACTTGAGGGCCTGCTTCACCATTACCTATGGGTGGGTAATGTATCTAAAACACTATCTAGGTATCATATATCGAATTCATACAGGACTACGAACCACCATGGGGTGTCGCTCTGAAGCAGGTCCAAATCACGGGATTACTGTGGTGTGACCACAACGTGACTGCAGCGTGACCATGGTCAGTTGGCCCTGTCCAGTGACATCCCAAGGGTAGAATCTTCCGTCCAGGAGTGAAGGGATCAGTAGGAAGCGGGTAAATATTCCATCCATCACCCCGCCGGAAGAAATTGTGATTAGTCAGTCTCAACATTGATCACAGTACTCATAGAATACTATCACAGAGCTGATCATCCAACATATTCCCCATTGTTGTAGAAAGCTCTAACTACACTATAAGAGGTGTGTGTTGTTTTATGTTCTCACATAGAAAAAAAAAAGATAATGTAGAAGCATTTTTTCTTCAAGGGTAAAAATACTCATCAGATCATCAGGATCATAAAAATATCAAACTCTGAAGAACAATTTTCCAAATAAAAATATCATTAAAAGGTATTATCATGTCTTCTTGTTGTCCAAAATTTACTACCCCATTCCCTCTTCCCCAGCACCATCCACCCACCCCCCCCTTAATACTTTTAACCCCCCCCCCCCCACCTAGCACTCCACCCTCCCCTCTGGACATACCCCCCCAACAAATCCCCTCTCTCTTTGCACAACCCCACTCTCCCCTCTGGACAGAACCCCATTGCACACCCCCCCCCTTGAAACCCCCTCCTGGACATCCCCCCATGTAACCTACCCCATCCCTACACTCTCTTGGACTGCCCCCCTCCTTGTCCCCTTCACACTCCTAGACAGACCCCCCCCCCACCCTCCTGCACACACCCCTGCCCTCTTCCACAACACCCCATGCCCTCTTCCCCAGCACCAGCCCCCCACCCAGCACACCTCTCCCCCTATTCCCACATCACACACCCCTCCCCTCTTCCCCAACACCAGCTCCCCCATACACACCCTCCCCGGAACACCCCCTATCCTCTTCCCTAGCACGAGTGAGTGGGCTACTCATGTCATTGCAGACAGATATTCAACAAGATTCTTCCCATGTTTCCCAGATTTTTCACCCTTGTATTTCTCAGACATATGCAATATGAAATTTTTTTTGTACAGGTAATGTTTCTATGAACAGTTCCAGTGTAAGCATTTCTAGTCTAAGGCCTAATAGTGTAAGCATTGCTATTGTAATGATGTTAGTATAAACATTTCTTCTGTGAATACTACTCCTGTAAGAAATGCTACTTTAATGTTGCTACTAATGAATCCAAATGTGTAAATATGTAATGTTTTCCAATGAAAACATTGTTTTTTCTATGAAATACTAGTGTAACCACTCCTAATATTAATGTTATAGTAGAATTCATGCTAATGTAATAAATGATACTTAACCACTGCTAGTATAATTCTATTGATAATAATGTAAATATGTATTTCAACCTATTTTTGATGCTGCCAAATATTGGAATATTGGGATTTATCATTAGTGTCATTGTGTTTAATGCTGCTACTAAAAATAACAGAACCTGCATAATAGGATTGGGAAAATTATTAGATTTTTTTTGTTAGAGAAATTAAGATATTAAATAATATAGAAGTAATTACTGCCTAATATTTTAGCTCTCAAAAGTTGTAATACCAAAAATGGTCATCTTTGTCTTTTTTAAGAAAATCTTGCATGACATAGTCATATATATTCATATCAGCACACCCTTATTTTCCTGTTACCCTTCACATGAAAAGAATATAATTAATATGATTCAAATAAAATTTAAAATGTGTTTAAACTATACTCACAATTCACTTCGATAGTTTAAACTGGTTGTAGAGTTCATTATGCATACACATTCATTTGAATAAAAATTTAAAGGTGTTTCTTTTATTGTGCTATGAGCAGTTTGAATATAATACTCACTATATTTTAAACAATATACACACATAGATTACTAAATAAAATCATAGAAAAAAAACATGATAATTCTTTAAAGACACATGTAAAAAACACACCTTAGTGAAACATACCTTACTATAAGACAAGATCCATGGAATCCCATACCTACAACCCAGCTGAAAAAAACGCCATGAAACCAAACACATTCAAAGATCCGGTCATATATGAGCTTATAAAATTTCCATGAACACTGAGTTGCATAGCCAAAAAACCCCAAAATGAAGAAAAGAAACCATAGCTATATAAAAATAATTACCTTTTATACTTTTTTCCTCTAAAGCTCAGTTGTCCATCATGAACATCATGCTTCATGGAATTAACTAGATCAAATGAACTGTCACAATATTTCAGGCATCCTGAAAAATCACCGCATTTTTTTCTTAAATGATAAACAAAAGAAACACATGATTATTGTTGTATAAATGAGCTTATAACATGTTATATGTTTTACAAAAAGTGTGGGATTACATTTGATCTGGAATTATTTTAAACAATATCTTGTGTAACTTTATAAACCATGAAAAACCCAATTGACAGTAAAACAAATGTAAGAGTACATGCAAGAATACAGTGAGCCGGCCTAACATTATTATTATTGATCATAGGATTGTATTGGAAAGGTGGAGATAATAAAATCACCTTGGAAAGATAGTAATGGCATCATATAACATGTTCTACATTTTACTTTATGATAAATTTTATATAATGATCGGGTAAGGACAATCCTTTGTATCATGAAACTACCATAAAATTGAGCATTAAATTCAATTTCTTTACATGTCATTTCATTACATAAGGTTCCATTAATGATAATTCTATCCCCTGCACCCATCCCCCCTCTCCCATGGAACCTTCTTACAAAGCTACATATAACCCAAGAAAAATCTCTAGCATGTACCACATCATTCAGGGACTTGGGATCTCAAAAAAACCAACCAGTTCAATCAATAGGACAACTTCAGATTTCACAAAATGAAAATTTTAGAAATAACAACTGAGGAATATATTCTTTTTTACCTTCATTAATTTAGACTTTCCAATTCAATAATTTATGAAAAATAAAGAGATAATAAATTAAATCTAATGTCACTATATGGGATATCATTTAAAGCTAAGTATTCTATGGTAGTAAGGGAATCGCTTACCCATATTCATGACTAAGGATTATAATGTTGGGTTTATGTAAATTCATGCACAAATTATGAAGAAATTTTCAGAAGAAAACAAATTTACCATTCTCATCCATACAAAAATTCAATTCTTGTTCTAAAAGTACATACATAAGACTCCCTACTAAGTCCAAAATGGAGGGGATTAATATCCCCTCCATCACCAACATCCCCATCCCCATGTCCATTCCCATAATCATCAACATCATCATCAACAACAACAACATCGTCAGTAGCCTCATCCGCAACAGCAGCATCAACAACATCCTCATCACCAACACCAGCATCAACAACATACTCACCACCAACATCTCTATTGCCACTGCCTTTGTTTCCACTACAACCCTCATTGGCATCACATGGCACATCATTTAAAGAGAGTATTGAATCCATATATGATTCAAAATTAGCAACAGCCTCTGATGGAAGCGACTGACTCAAAACTGGCATAGCTTTCATGAAATGTTCGGTCATCATCTTACTTCTTTCACGCTTCTCTAAAACTATTTTCTTTTCCTTACCTGCTTTAGCAAGAGTGATTTCCAGCTCAGAGTTTTGTGAGTATTGAGAGGTGCCCGATGATGTCCAATACTTAGAGGGGAAGATGTTTTTTCCTAGTCAACATCATACACTCCTCAGGTGCTCCTCACCTAATACCTGACTTAAATGATCAAGTGGCCCGAAGATATCTTCCAATCAACAATGTAAACCCGAATTAATAAATGGATATGTACTATAGAAAATAAAACAATTATAACATAAACAAATTATGGTTAATTCAAATTTTTATTGAAAGCGCCTTTATTTTTATAACCAATTTCAACCCTTTTAGTATCAGAGATAATATTCATACCTCTATCCTTTAAAGGGATTATCAACATGGTAAACTATAATGGGCTAAGAAAGTTTTCATGTCTATGATAGAGTGGTACATATATTATAGTTGAACAAAGGGAGAGATAAAAAAGTTTGACCTCTCTTAGGTGTAACATAAAAAATCATCTTTAACATTAAAACACACCCTTAAACATGGGTTATTTCATTTAAAAAGCAAGGGAGAGATAAAAACATTCATCCATCATCAAAAATATTTGATACAAGCCCCATATTCTGGTAATTTAATATTTCCCTGGGTAAAATGTTAATTCAAAGGGAAAAAAAATTTAAAGAAAGCCACTTAATCCTTAAAAATTAATGGAAATCATTTAGATAATTTATATAAAAAAATAATCGGTATCAAATATTGGTATAAATATACTAGAAGATGAATTTAATAAACTAAATCACATCATGAATTCTTTTAATAAAATAATTACCTAGAAACACCTACTGCATATAAAGTGGAACAAGTGACAACAAGACTCTTAAAAAATAAAAGGTCATTATGGTAAAATAAATGAATTTAAAATCAATTGAAAAATCAAATACAATTTATTAGATTAATATCGAACACTAAATTTTATGCACACCGTGATTAGGGTTCTCATAAGAAATGAAAATGTGGGAAATTGAAGTGAAATGACCAGGGGAATCTCTGTTGGGATTTAGGTAATGTCTTGTGTATCGAATTTAACTGATTAGTATATTGGATTCTTATGGCGTACCTTCATTTAATTTTGAATGATGAGTGAACTGGATTAGACTTGATATATTTGGTTGAAATACCTCCATCGTAAGCTATGGGTTATAATAATACCATTCTTCTAAATGTCCAGGATGGTTCCTTGAGTTTAGACTAGAAGAATGGATTAGGAAGAATGGAAGGGATCACCTATGAGTTTTTTTGAGAGAGAATTATATATTTAGGTTTCACATAACTTTTTTAATGTAACTCAAATAATTAACAAGTAATAATTTAAAATCATATATCCTTTGTCATCATTTTAATTTAATTAATATTTACCCATTTATTATAGTCAAATATTAACATGGTAGATCAACTAAAATAATTTAATAAATAATGAACATCTTAAATAAAATAATAATAGTTTATAAACTTCTTTGAAATCTAAAATTCCCATATTTATAATAATTTCATAAAACAAAACATTATTAATCAAATAATTTCTTAATTCAATAATATTTATTTTCTCATATTATTCCCCTTTATTCAACCATCAATTAATTTTTTTTTATTTTTAGGAATACCACATTTATGGCTATTTGTGTTAACCCACATAAAAAGATAAATCTAGACATGAAATTAAATTATATAGGGCATCATTAGAACTATCTAAAGAAATTAAAATATTAGTTTCTTGCACCCTATATAATCTATATGTATTATAACTTACCCTATTTTTTGGATCATCTTTAATGAGGTACTCAAAGAAATATACCATCTTGTCCTAGGTCATGATAAAATATTCTATATTAATATTCCCTTCATTAAATACTCAAGGAAAAAAATTTGATATTGTTTCTTGATCCACTATTATTATTCCTCAAATGTATAAAATTTTATCATTTGATTTTATATTCAATAAATATCCTTTAGTGAAGGATTGATGCTCAATGTCTATCTATACCTTAGAGTATATAATAATATCCAAATTATATTTTGGATATATTCGATATTTTCATCTATGGTCCAACTAAAAACCATTAAATGTGTTTACTGTAGTAGAATTATTTCCCTTAGAAAATATTTCAAGTTTTAGTTCTTTGTATGTTATTGTCTTCGACAATTGGAATTAGGTAGACTTATACATTATCCTACCTACATATTCTCCATTCATTTTTAGTTTGGATTTGATCCTCTAAGGCCACTGAATATTCCTTAGGATCATCACTTAGAATAGGGTGTCTAGGCTCAAGGGATTATTTCTCCATCCCCTTAATGATAGTAAATGTTCCCATTGATATTATTACTATAGGTTTTGGAAAAGATAATAATCCTTACACCTTTATAACTTATTCCCTTATTTATACATTTTTTTTTATCATTTTATGTTTGTTATTCAAATTAAATTTCTTGTTCAGACAAGGGTAATACAAAATACATATATTGAGGATATCACAGCCTATAATGGTGGGAGGAATACCAACCATATCTAATCTATAGGTATAGGATCTTATGCCCCAAACCCATGGGGTAAATTTCTAACCCTTCCTAGGAATGGTGAAATGAATGTATTCCTTGAGTAAATTTATCATCACGGAGGGATTCTATTTACCAATAATTATTAATAGATAAGCCTGTTTATTATAATGCTGATACGATCGATCATGCTAGATTCATCCCATGACAGATATCTATCTTCAAAATTAGCTCTACCATCATGTCCAATGTGTAATGTCACCTTTAAGGTACTGGTTATATGTATAAATATAATCCTTAATGTTGATTCTAGGTCACCATATAGTCTTGGTATAGGTATACGATGTGTTCCCAAGGTAAACATCATATATCCCTTAGGAAATTGATAGCCGACATACAAAACCCAAAAGGTGAAGTAGAAATATGACTATAATATGTGTGTATAGGTGAACATGGTGTGTAGGATCCATAGGGATAGTTGGAAGGTTCTCCATCTTCATGGGTCATGTTCTATCAAGGAAAAATAGAATGTGGTATTAAACCTCATGGTTTGTGAGGCTATTCGGGCTTCCTGGGTGTATACTCTCTATACACCAAAAAATAATTAGATAAGGGTAACATATGGAATGATTTAACCACACAATGTGTGGTATTTAACATATCCTAGAATCCCTAGAATTTGTACCTACCAAAGTACATGATGTGTGTCCTTTCAAACTATATTCCATATAGTTGGGTTCTAAGATCTAATCATTACTCTAGTCCTCTATTCATTTCTACGTCCTCTTATTTTTATTCATATATCACTTGAATTTCCTTTGGCCATGCTGAACATTATAATTCCACCAATGTAAAGTGGTTTCTATCCTTTGGTACCAGGATCGATGAGTCGTATCACAATCATGTCGATGTGCATACAGTTATTCATGAAGAAACCCCAAATCCGGACTCCTATATCCCATTTTATATAATCCTATAATTCATCCTCACGCATTAATCCTACATGGAGAACACACAATGTAAATATATGGAACCTATTTTAATTATTCAATAAAATCAATCTATGATATTAGTTGAATCATCAGCTAAAATCTAATGTTAGTGATGAACATGTAAAGAATGGTGGGAGAAATAGAAGAAACCACAAGAATGGAAATGATGATCCTGTGTGATCAGGAATCATATATGTTCACATAAAATAATTAAACAAAGAAGTAATTTCTAGTCCCAATATCAGTTATCCCAATATCATAATTTCAACCGAATATCATAAGTTAAAAAGGCCATCTGCTACCTGAATATTGATTCAATTTAAAGAAAATTATTCCATGTTCAAATCATGAAAAAATGGGGATAAATCTATATATATAAATTCCATACCATGATGGTGAAATGATTTTTATTTGATTCTACTTCACAACCAAGGTACTTTTTATCGACATCACTGAAAAACTAATATTTCTTCCCTGATTTGTCATCACCACCAAGCCCTCGCTCCATACTCTTCTTCCACTCCCTCTAAGGTTCATGTGGTCATAGAGCAACTAACCCTATAGAGATTTCGTAATATGGATTAAATAAAGAAATTCATGGGTTTATTAGTATAATAAAAAATTAATTAAACAATTAAATTATTTAATTAATCATCTCATGACAGAAAACACCCAAGAGTCCCAATTAAAATGAATCTTAAGCATTGAATATGGTAAAATTCACATTTCAGATTCTATCTCTATCTTGGTTTCTCAATATGAGACTCTATTTAAGATATATAAGAAACTTTAAAAAACATATAGTGCATGGACTAAAAATAATATAGTATATTTTTATATTATTTCTGAATATCCTTAACAGTATATTTTATATGAAAAAGCATACTTGGGGTAAACATCACTATATAGAACCAAAGAAACCTTGAAAAAAATATCGTGAAGTTGCATACTATAGTAAAATTACCTTTTTACCACTAATAGTGTCTTAATTATTTTTTAAGCATAAAATTCATCTAAGTATCATCCGATGAAAACTTAGGTCAATAGACCTCCGTACTAGTTTTGAATACTTGCATAACTACCCCTATCTTAGAGTCTGTTAGAATGGATTCCTATAAAGAGATGGGTCACTCTATAACAGTAATTCTAGAAACCCGTGAACAAATTCCTACCATATTTTTTGAATTACGTGAAGACCCCCTCCCACTAAAAAGAGTGGTATCATTAATACTAGGATAAACTCATTACATAAGAGGATAGTGATATTATCTCTCCACTCACCCAACCCCATGAGGGAGAACTACTACCAAAAGATCATTCCCCCTTAGTGAGGAAATATTTAACCTAGGATTTCCTAAAGGATCCTCCATTACTCCATGCCATCATGGGATTCACAACAGATATCAAATTTGCTTTCTATATTAAATCTTAAAATATATCTAAAGGAGGATTAATAGAGCCCCCATTTCAAATGATAATCCTAGACTCACTACACCATAATTAGTTGGTCAATTCACTACAACACCAGTAAACATATTCGAGGGGGCTCCTTTCCACCCGTTTCTCTCCTACCGAAGCCACCACCCAGCTCGCGAAGCTGTGGAAGAACCTCTATCCTTAGATCCAGACAACAACAGATAATTATAATTCAAGCATCGAATTAGTAATAAGCTCTATTCGACCATCAACATTCATCAAAAAATGTAAAGGAAGTATATATCAAACCACTATATGAATTTTGAGACATCAATCCATGTGATTCTCCAAAAGGTCAATGTGATGAAAATACATAGTATTACCTTCATAAACACTCATAGGGATAAGACTAGTACTATAATCAAAACAAAACTAAATGAAATATAAGAGAGTTTGATATAGTCTTGATTAAATACATAATCTAGCCTAATTGGGTTTCTTATTTGTAATTTCCAACTAATCAGCCTATAATAACACCTTTAATGCAACACTGAAATGCTTAAGAACTCTAAAATTCATGGAATAAAGCTGAAATCTAGGGATTGAAAAAAAGAAAGTTCAAAAGGAATATATTTCAATGCACTAATCACCAGATTCCAACACATCAGAAAATAATATAGAGGCTGAAAATCATGAAAGATATGGGACCCAACAACCCCAAATTCCTCTTCATTCACTCATCTAATAGAAAACGAGTGGGGCATAATGGTCCCTAGCATCACCTTATTACTCCAAACATCACTCTAGGTTCACATGTTGATCAAACATGTATGGTGAAGTCTGTCATAATCTTTATATTGAAAGCAGGATATGTGTGAGAGTTGATATCTCAAAAAGCCAACTCAACAGAAGAGATCTCAATCACTGTAAAAACAAGGAGATGAAATTTTATACCTAGAAGTTGGAGCTAGGGGTAGGGGTGGAGGCCGAGAAGGGATGTTTCTGGAGCTGTGGGAAGTTGAGGTAGAGGCCAATGTTGGGAGGAGAGGGAGACAAGAGGGGGGACATCACTGGAGCTAGGGGCAGGGAGGTAGAGGATGGGATGTTGAGGCTTAGGTAAAGGCCAGGAGGGAGGTCAGGAGCAGAGGTAGAGGCTGGGAGTGGAGGAGATAGCCAGGACTCGGTGGTCAGATGGACGGGAGGCGAAGGTTAGCAAGGGGAGGAGAGGGCTGAGTGGTGGAGGTTGGATGGCTGAGAGGCGGTGGTCGGGGAGGGGAGGAGAGGGCCGGGATTTGGGGAAGCAAGGAAGAAAAAGAGGGTGATGGAAGCGAGGGTATGGAGGAGCGCGATGGAAGAGTGGAGGAGCGTGATGGAAGGGGGAGGAGGAGCACGATGGTATTCGGGGAATTGGGTATAGGTTTCCCACGGTTTTATTAAAATTGTGGTAATAGATAATAAAAAAAGAGATATCCTCATGGTTTTTCTAAACTGTGGGGATAGATGCATGGAGAAAGATCTCCTTTCTAGTAATTCATGGATGTGGATGATAAATATACCCTAGAAAATACATATGAATAAACAATCTTGGATAAAAAATGAGATTTGAAAAGTTATCCATTACCTTAGGTATGATATGCTTCTTATGTGGCCGAACCTCCTCTATAATAATTTAGATAAAGTTATTAACTTATTCTAGAATCACGGTCATCATATATGGTCATACTCTCATTTTTTTGTTAGTAACAATTAATTATTACTTGCTATTTGGGTTTTAACTACTTCATGATCATATGCATGTTTTTTTGAGTAAGTTTTGGTTATCCTTATTAGGTCATATTTATATCATTATAAAAGTATATTAAAATAATAAATACCATATTTATTCATTATTTACAATTATACAATTATTCTATAATGGTTATTATGTAGAAAGAATCACATCACATCATGGTGACGGTAGGTCGTACATCCACACGAGCGACGATATCATTCCCATATTTGTTGAATGGTATTGATTTGCATGGTGTAATATATTTAAGAATCAATATATTTATATAATAACCATATATAGTTTTTAAATATATTTTTATAACAATCCAAGTAAGGTTGTGGTGAAAAACAAAATATACAATGGCATGGAGATGGTAAGTCGTACGTACTCACACGTAGTGATTTTGTCTTTCTTAGGTTGGATAGAAAGTTGAATATGGTTGTTTCATAATTATAATAACATCTTAGAATATAATTTCTACTAGAGTTATTATTATATAATTAAACAACTCATGAAGTATAAGTAAAATTATAAATAAATATGAACGAATTGGTCGGAGAGATTACCTCTTCTTTGATGTGCTCTCTTTAGATCTCCTCTTAATGGAACTAGAGTGGGTCTTTTGAGAAGACCAGATCCAATAGAATGTAACTAGAAATGATTATAAGAGTAATGGGATGGTTATGGATGAACTTTAAGGATTAATGAGTTTTGGAGAAATGAGGGATGAGGTTTCCTTTTATAATTTAAGTGAGGGACACTTTTGAAAACCTCAAAAATATTAATTTACAATAAAATAAAACCCCACCCAAAACATCAAAAATGTGCCAATTTTGAATATTATATGATATATGGTTGTAATATAATCAAAGAATAAATTTTATACAAGTTTATATCTCCATTAAATCCTTATCATTTCAACTTAACACTTACTTATTCTATTTCATTTTAACTAGGGTAAAAAATATTTCAATATAAAAGGAATAAATATTTACTTATTGGATTTCAATTAGATGATAAATAAATAATTTAGAACATTTTTTACCATATCATAATTATTATATATTTTTAAATATGTTTTCTGATTTTTAAATAATTTAATAAAACACTATTTTGATAAAAATCAATTATGTCAATTTTAACACTATTCAATTTATTGATTTTTTAAAAATGAAGGTAACAAGTTAACCTCAAACAAAAAATTCTAATATATTATTATGATGAAAAGGTTATCTATAAAAGTCATTTTACATATTAATTATCCCAAAATATATTTATTTTAATATTGTTAATAACATTTATTTGATATCTCCTTGAATAAAATAATACTACAAGGATTTTGTGTAATTAATTAATATAATTATATGGTTAATGAAAATAAAAAATAAAATAATATTATGAAGAAAAATTTACTATATTTCAGAATGATATATTTAGTTGAATTTATCTAATATATAATAAAACATTAAAAATGTTATACTTATTAAAGTATGAATGTGAAAACATTATCAATACTTTAAATAAAATAATATAAAGGTCACAATCTATTCTATAAGGATTAAAATGGTCACTAGATTGATGTTTGGATGCTTATGGTATATATATACTAATAAGATAAAAATTTTTCATGTGTTTGGACCTTTTTAGGTTTATTATGATTTTAATAAAAATTGTTTCATTGATTTTTCATCAATTAATTATTTTTTACGTCATCAAGGAATAAGACTTTCAAGTAATTATTTATATCTTAAATATTAAAAATAAATTACCATGAAGAATTAAATTCTTGTATATTTACATGGAATATTTATTTTTAAAAATATCACCTGGTTATCCCTATATAAAAATTAGTACACTTATAAGAAATGTAAATTTTACATTTTGTCACTTTCATTGGTTTTATTAATATCAATATCATTTTCTTTGTCAAGTGGACATTAAATGACTATTATTCGAACCATGAATACTAAGGGTAGAATCTTATTAATATAATGGGATTTTGGTAGGTTTTAGGATAATTTTATCGTCCTTGTCATATTATTAGCTACCCCAATTTACTTAATTTACCGTCAACTGTGGTAAATAAAAAATTACCTTAGTTATTATTCATAATATCCTAAAATAAAATTAATCTATTTAAATAATTGGTCCCCATTAATTCCAAATATGGAATCAATTTTTCATAATTGAAAACATATAATTGAAAAAAAAAATTAAAATTAATTCCCATTGTCAAAACCAAAAAGTGGGTTTTTAAGAAGTAAATGTTTTCCAAAAGATTTCCATGTGTTAATGTCCAATTTAAATGTGAAATTACATAAAATGACCAAAAGTGGATTAGATGATAAAAAAATAATCCAATTACACTTTAAACCCAATTAAAAATATTATCTAACTATATAAATAAATTATATGAAAATGCAGTTTTGAATTAAAATGCAGTATTTTTCACTATTCATCCAAATAAGAATTTCGTCTAAAAAAATACCAAAATCTCAAACAAGATAAATTTTGATGTAATTATTATAAATAATAATTTTATTTTGTCAAATATAATATATAAAAGTTTTAAAAACTATATTTAAAATTGGTTCACCATTAAAAGGCGGAAAAAAATATTTTTTGATAAATAATTCATTATTCCGAAAAATTGAATTTGTTCTTATATCATGTTCTAAAAAATATATAATAATAAATTTAAGGTCATAGAAAATTATAAATGAGGTTAATACTATTCATAATGGCTAGATTATATCCCATTAAATAATAATATTTTAATAATATATCATTGATTAGGGAAACTTGGTATGGCGTACAATGCAAGCTATTGATGAAGGTCACTCTTGCGTGTAATGTAAGCCAAGAATAGTGTGGTGTATACTTCAAGATAATATGTTGTTTTGTATAGTGCAAGATAATATTGGTGTAACTTACAACACAAGACATGAAATAAATTAAAAATAATATATCTCATAAAATCTCAGGGTGTTACATTCTACCCACCTTAAAATTAATTTTTCCCTTGAAATTCATCAAGTTTATAAATGGTCTACTACTTGAAAGTTTCTTTCATAGAAACCCACATCCTAAAAAAGTAACACTAAAACTTAATTTCAAAAATTAAATTTAGAAACATAATGTTTACCCAAAGAGACTCATCACTAGTTTTCCACATAGGATAAAAAAGATGTGTTGTGAAAACATGGATATGAAAGAAAAATATAACCATCAAGTTCTGATGGATAGTGATAGATAATAAGGTTTGTATAAATTTAACTAATAGAAATCGATAAATCTTCAATGATTTCTGAGACCACCTAATTAATCAGATAATAAGGTACTAGGAAAATATTGTTGGATTTCAATATCCTTTTACTAAAGTTGAGTAATTTGGAATGAGAATAAATTGTTACTTGATTTCAGTAAAATATCAGTGTTGTTCGTGCCTTGAAAAATTTCCAATTCATCTCTTATTTAAATAAATGATGTTGAATTTTTCATTCTTCAAGTGTTATCAGATCATGCGATAGAATGTCTCAACAAAAAGGTTAGCATAGGTAATCAAATACGCATAACGCCTCCTATCGTGAGATAATACATTAATCTAACAAACTTAAATCAGAAAATTACTTTTACAATGCATAAATTTATAACATTAAAATTATTCTAAGAAAATAGAAAATATAAAACATTAGAAAGAAATGAACTAAATTATTATAAAATTTATCTCCCATATCTCATAATGTAGTTATTTGTTGTCACGTTCCAAACATGTGAATACATTAACCATGTATTCTCTTGAAACATGATAATAACATGAATTACTATAGAAACTTAATGAAAACATGAATTCTATCAAAAATAACTCTTTACACACACCAAAAATACCAAAAATTCCGTATACTCAAAAAATGATATCTCTTTGTCCTTATATCAGTCACGAGGTTAGTAATACTATCAAACATCTCATTATCTCTTTATCCCTTCATTATTCTCATATCATGTGCTTTCCAAAAACATTTCAATCACTTTTCATGGTTACCAATACCATATACTTATGTTAAGCCATATTGGACCAATACATAGATATTCCAATATTCCATAATACTGTAAAAGAAATTCTACAACACTATTTTGGAATCCCATTACATAATCACTTAATCATTCCACCACTTTATTTTCATACTCAACATCACCAATAGTGATCACATGTGATTTTCCTTTGTATTTTTCCTTGAGAATTTATTGATGCATTCATCATTAACCCTTGTATTAGGGTATTGGTTATCATAATGGCCCATTTCCTTGCACTTGTAGAATTGAAGTATTGGTGGTGCATTCTCTGTAGTCTTTTCTCTATTCATATAATTGTCATCTTTTTTCCCATTACTTGGGCACTCAACTACTCAATGAAATTATTTTCCACACATGAAACATTTTCTATTCCCTTTGAGAAAATCTCTTGCATAATTTTTTCCACACATTGAGCATAAGGAAACATTCATCTTTTATTCACCATTGTCTTGAGATTTTCCCTTGAACTTCATCTTTCATTTATGGTGAAAACCATGAGATTGATATGTAAAAAAATATTCTAATTCTACATTGATAGTTCAATTAACAATCTCTTCATATCAAATAAAGTCTGTTATAGCTAATTCCCTTCTAAGACTTGGTTTTAAGCCACTTTAGAATCGATCAACTTTACTTTCAGGTTGGATAATAAAACCAGAAGCATACATTGCAAGTCTTGCCTCATATGTTCCAACAGATTCATCATCCTTTTTCTAAAGATCAAGAAACTCCTTTTCCATCTGTTTTTGAAGAATATAATGGAAGTACTTATTGAAAAATAAGTTCATGAAATCATTCCATTCAATGGATTCAATTTCATCTATTTGCCTTGTATTCTTAATTAGAGTCCACCACTTGTCTGCTTCACCTTCAAAACGATAAACAACCAAAATGAATTTTTCATGTTCCAAACAATGAAGGATAGAAAAAATATTTTTCAACTATACTCATCCATTTTTCAACAACAAGTGGATCATAAGACCCCCTGAAAGAAGGTGGATGTTTCCTCATGAAGGAATCAATAGAATGTTATTCCCTTCTCTACTCATTTGGATGTCCATAATTATTCATAGCTTGTGAAAGCATAACAATAAGATTTCTCATTATATCTCCCATAACATTTGGTCAATCATGAGGACAATCATTGAAATTCCCTATGAATTGATCATTATCATAGATCCTTCAGGTTCTAGCCATTGTCAAAAACCCAAAAAGATTAGCGTGAGAGGAAAAAAATATACTAGGAAAACAACATAATAAAGGGGAAGTGATTTTAATCTCTAAAATATTAGGTTTAATCTTAGGTTTTTTATTATCATTACCATAATTCTATGACTGTAACCTATAGTTATACTTACCCTTAGGGACACCCCTAGACATACCTTAGAAATATATATAGGGATCTCACTAAATTTTTTTCATCCTAGTTTCCAAAGGTTAACTAAACCTTCTCAATGATACCAAATATAATGACCCAACTTTGACATACATGTACATTACATTAATTTTGCAGAATATTTAATACATAACACAAATATACAACCAAAGACTATATTAGTTTAGTGTCTTTGTAAACATATAACAAAATCATCTTACTTGGTGAAATATCATCAACATCTCCCATAAAGATCTTCCCCTTTTTGTTTTCCTACCTAAAACCTTTATTTATATCCAGGTAAAAAGAAAACATAAAAATGGTTAACTCAAATGCTCAGTAAGGTTAAACATTGAGAACATAAAGAAAACCATAAACATAGGAATGTAAAAACATGAACATAATGTTTAAATATCAAAATCATGAGTCATGAAAAAAATCATGGTAGTTCGTAATAAATAGATCATAAAGGAAAATTAAACATGATAAAATATCAATTTTATAAAACATGGAATTGTGGAAAAAAATAATCACATAATATGATTTCCATAGTAGCCCTATAATTTTTTCCAAGACCGTTAGAGTGGAAAAATTCCATTACTGAACCGGATTTACTTGTCGTTCCAGCCATGTATTACTGAACCATATTTACTTATCATTCCAGCCATGTATTACTAAATAATATTTACTTGTCGTTCCATTCATTTTTATCTCAGGATATATAAGTCTTTACCCAATGAATTGGAGGGAGATATAGTTCCCACCAATCTCATAATGACATCGTTCTTTCATGTGCCACAAAAACATAAATCATTCATCATAACATAACCCATGAAATAAAATGGGGTTGTTAAACATAATTTCATCATAATATAAACCATATAAAATATCATTCCATCATTAACAAAATAAAATCATAGTAATAATAGTGACATAAAAATAATCCTATTTAAATAGAATCATCTTATATGAAAAATAATTTTAATAAAACACTTGAACTCCATTCTTGAGGAAAATATCATTTCTTCTTCAAAAACACTTTCTCTTCTCAAAATTTCACAATTTTTTTAAAATAAAATAATTTTTTAAAAAATAAACTTGAAATAGTGTAGAGTATTCTTTATGGAAATAAGGTGTTATGAAGACGTAAAAATCTGTGCCAACGAGCTTGTACCCTAGTGGTACAAGATCCTTCTTGGCATCCAAAAGACCCATGATCAAATCTGGGCAGGGGGTGAATTTCCGGGGCACTATAGCATGGTATTGTAGCAGTACTGTAGCAGGTACTGTAGCAGCGCGGGTACTGTAGCAGTACTGTTCACCGAGGGGTCCTTTGGGCAAAAAAAATGGGCTTTCAAGCCTTGTATTCAGGACACTTGGGATTGGGCCTTCGGGCTATGTAATGGGTCACCCTTTACCCAGTCTAAAGAGTTCTTTGCTTTAAATAATAAATTGAGGCTTCGGCCCCAACCTTTTAAAAAAAAGATGTAAAAATCTGTTCATACTGTATAAGTTAACAAAAACATTCTTCTCGTACTTTTTCTAGAAAAGTCAAAAAGTAACTTTTACTGAAAATGGGTAAATTTGGCTTTAAAATATTATATAATAATATAAATTATATTTTTAAATACACATTTAGGAAAAATGGACATCGATGATAAATATTCCCTAGTAAATATTGAAGAATAAACAATCTTGTATAAAAATGAGATTTGCAAAGCTATCCCTTACCTTAGGTATGATATACTTCCTATGTGTTCGAACCGCCTGTATAATGATTTAGATAATGTTATTAACTTATTCTAGAATCATGGTCATAATATATGGTCATATTCTCCTATGTTTGTTAGTATCAATTCATTATTACTCGTTATTCATGTTTCAACTGCTTCATGATCGTATATATGTTTTGTCAAGTAAGTTCTGTTTCTACTTATTAGGTCATATTTATATCATTATAATATTATATTATCTGAATAAAATTCATATTTATTCATTATTTACAGTTGTATAATTAGTTTTGAGTGGTTATCATGTAGAACGAATCACATCACATCATGGAGATGGCAGGTCATACGTACGCACGAGCGATGATATCATTCCAATATTTTTTAAATGGTATTGATTTGTGTGTTTTACACTATTTAAAAATAAATATAATTTTATAATAATCATATATATTTATTACATCCATTTTTATACTCATCCAAGTAAGGTGGTGGTGAAAAACAAATTACACCCAGATGTGGAGACGATAAGCCATACGTACGCACGTGTGTTGATTTCCTCTATCGTAATATGGATAGAAAGTTGAATATGGTTGTTTCATAATTATAATAAAATCTCAGTATATAAGTTATACTAGATTCATTATTCTATAATGAACAAACTCATGAAGTATAAGTATAAGTATAATGAAATACGAAAGATTCGGTAGAGGAGATTACTATTCATTGACGTGCTCTCATTAGATAACCTTTTAATGGAACCGGAGTTGGTATTTTGAGATGAACAGATCCTATAGAATGTAACTAGGGAATTTGGGAAGCGAAATGGGTAGGTTATGGATGATCTTAAAGGATTAACGAGTTATGGATAAATGAGGGAGGATGTTCCCTTTAATAATTGATGTGATGGGTAGTTTTCTAAACCTCAAAAATATTAATTTATAATAAAATCACACCCTACTCAAAAACCACCCAAATATCCCAATTTAGAATATTATATGATATAGTGTTGTTATATCATCAACCAATAAATTTTATACTAGTTTCTATTTCCATTAAAACCTTATCTTTTCATTTTATCACTTATTTATTCTATTTCATTTTAACTATGGTAACAAATATTTGAATATAAAAATGGTAAAATATTTACTTATTTGATGTTAATTAGATAATAAATAAATAATTTATAAATTTTGGACCATATAATTAATATTATATATTTTTTAAAATGTTTTTTGATTTTTAAATAATTTAATAAAACACTATTTTGATAAACAATCAATTATGTCAATTTTAACACTATTCAATTTATTGATTTTTGAAAATATAAAGATAATGAGTTAACTAATAAAAAAATTATTATATTCTTATGAGTTTGAGGATGTTTATAAAATTTACTGGACATATTAAGTATCACAAAATATATTTATTTTAATATTTATAAAAACATTTATTTGATATCTCCATTAATAAAATAATTACCACACTGATTTTGTGTAATTATTTTATATACTTATTTGAGGAAGAAAAATTAAAAATAAAATAATTTTATGAATATAAATTTACTATATTTCAGAATAATATATGTAGAATAATTTATATGCTATAAAATAAAAAATTAAAAATTTTATACTTATTAAAGTATGAATTCGACAACTTTGCCATTACATTAATGAAAATAATATAAAGGTCATAATCTATTATATATGACTCAAAATGGTAAGTACATTGACCTTTGGATAATTTTGTCCGTGATATACTCTACCTATAAGATAGTTAATAAATATTTCTATTGAATATTTGTGTGTTCATTGACTACCTTCTATACAAAAAATTTAGTTGACCAATGTGTAAACATTATTTTAAAATTAAACCCATAGGACTATATTTCTAAGGCCCCATTATAAATCATTAACATCAATTAATGTTGTAACAATTTTTTTATTCAGATTTCATAAACTTAAATAAATTATAACATTTTGAAGATAAAAAAAATTTAATTTCATTTGTTTGATATATGTTACATAATATTTAAATACATGTATAAAAAAATTCATCAATTAAGAACAAATAACATTATTATTAGTTGTATAGTTTCTTTTTTTGGTATTCATTAACATTCGATTATATTTCTATATTATATTTTTTAAAAAATATGTTCACAATAGAATATAATTATCATTATAGTATTCATATTTATTTATTTCTCAATATAGTACTAGTCTATATAGAATTTTAATGGATAGGTTCAATTCAGGGTCTAAAAATTTACTAATTTTGGAGGTCAACAATACTTTAGCATGTCATTTTCTAAATACACTTGAACCCTTCTATTTTTCTATGATTTGAAAGGATTCCTTTATGTTTTATTATTTTAATTTAAAATCTCTATAACATATGAAGTTTATTTTTGTTTCATCCATTGAAAAACTATTGATGTTAGTGTGAATTACTAATGATCTCTTTGAAATCTTATACTTTAACTACTCATAACCCTTAAATTTGAATTCATGCCTCCCAATAGAGGGAATGTCCTCAAATTGTACTTTTTATTAATATTGTCCACTATCTGACTATTTAATTTTTTATTTGATGTAAATTGACCACGATTAAATATTTTACTTTGGTATATTTATTATTCAAATAGTCCATGAAAATGGGTGAAGTATATCACCACTTCAAGGTTAGTTTTAATTTATTTTCATTTTTATTTTAATAATAATTAATCCATTAAACTTCTTATTTTATAAATTTAGTTATGAATGTTTCCATTAGTCCTTTTATTTTAAAAATTTGTTTATAAATATATTATTTCATATTATGAATACACAAAGAAATTTAGTTATTCGTGTTTCCATCAAGACTCAAGAAGTTGTCACAATAGATTTCTAGAGTATAGTGGTCACTATCACTACCAAATTACATAAAAAATCAATTGTTCATCAGGAATAAAACTATTTAGGTAATTATTCCTATTATAATTTATGTATTTTAGTAATTTTACATATTCCTAATCTTTTAATTCTTCTATATTCATTTATTTTTTCCAACAATGATATGTATCAACTATTTTAAGCTGATTTAAATTCTTCTAAACTGATTAAATTCCTCGGTAATGATATTTTTTATAATTCATTTTTATTTTTTTCCTCTTCTTATCAAATATTCCAAGGATTTTTTTGGTTTCTTTATGCGTAATAAAAATGTTCTATCATACAATGACATATATTTTGAGTGTTTAAAATCATTATTTATTAAAAACATGATCAATTGTATTTTAATTTTTATTAAGTTCACATGCTATGAATTTTTTATAGGTTTTCTACGAAGACATGTATTTTTTTCAAATTTTCAATTAGTTTTCGAAATCATCATCTTTTAAAATATGATTTGTTCAATTATAATCTCAGTTAAACTTAATAATTTATATGAAATGTGAAAACTTATAATAATCATTTTATTATAAATATCATCAATTGAAACATAATCTTTATGACCTTTAAATCATTCTAATATCATTATTTACTTTTTATTTTCAATTATGTATTGTATTTTTTACATTTATATTTTTTAGTTATTTTTATTTCACATGGGTGAAAGACTAGAATTTCAAGTTAATGTTATTGTGTAAATTTCCTTGCCTTCTTAATTGATCTTTTAAACTAATTTCTATGATGTTGTGATATGTTTTATTCTGAGGCATTTCTTGTTTTCTATTTTTCTATGACATTTATTTTTATTTAGTACAATTTTACCAGTATAGGTTTATTATATTTTAATATATGAGTAATAATATCTATATTCAATTATAGTGTATCAGTAATATTAAGTTCAACTTTAAGATCATCTATTTATTAAGTTTTGTTAATTAACATTAGATTCTTCAATATGAAGAATATTATAAAGAAATATATTATCATCTAATTAAAAACATGGCACAGATTCCTTCCAATAATAAATAAAGCTTCTAGGAGAGAAGGATGAAAAGAGGATTATTCCTGTCTATAGGTTTGTATAATATTAATTTTTGTTATTTTATTTCACTTTCCTATCCTCATGATCTATTTTTTAATTTCTCACTCATTATAGGTTTATCTATTACCTCAACTAATTTTCATTATTATTCATGAAAAAATTAACTTCATAGAGACAATAATGCTTTTTACTAACATAAATGAATAAATTTCAAACATCTTTCCTTTGTATAGGTTATTATCGAATGGTTTGTCAACTTATTTATATCAATTTTAACATAAAATAATTTTTCTATATTTTTATATTATTATAACTTGTTATGATTTTCTCCTATTAGTATGGTTATTTAAACATTCCAAAATGAAATATTCACTATGAGTTCAACTAAAATACTGGAAAAATGAATGAGAAGCATTCCAGGAAACATTGCACCCACATGTAGTGAACTAAATAACCATTTTTATATATAATGGTCACTATATCATTTCCATAACACATTGTTATTTTTTATTAGCCTTGTTAATTTGATTTGATAAATAATAATGGTGTTTAATCCTCTAATTTTGTTACATTGAATACTTCAAAAGTTACTAATAATGAATTTTTAGTGAAAATTTAACTAGGATCTTCACATACTCATATGTTTGAATCAACACCTCATTTATCTTTTAAAAATATATTTCCATAATGAAATATGGGAATCGGTTGTATAAAAATATCTTATTAAGATTCAATTATATGGCTATATGTGGTATCATTCAGCTTCTCATATTTCCATATATATATATATATCATTATGGATTTGTAGTGATCACTCACTACTATCAGTTATAGTAATCACTATTATAGAAAACATTCACTATTATTGCTTGTGTACCATTTTCACGATGTATATAATGTGTTATATGTACTATCAATATTTCTTTCATGAATAATGATTAATAAAATACTTATATTTGTTTTTATACTCTCTTTATATTATCATATCATTTATCTTCTCTTTTACCAACTCTTGTTTTCATATTTATGCCAATCAATTCTATACATACATTAGAACATACATCCACTTTGTGTAAATTTTACCATGAATTTAAATAAAGGATATAATGATTCTTAAAACATTTCATGACAAAAAATTATGTATTCATTAAAATACTATGTAGTGGGAAGAAAAAACAAATGGAAAACACCACTAAGAGAGAATTAAAGAGGTGGTGTTGTTGGTAGGTTTTGAAGCTGACTTGATGGAGAACTTGTTAGATTATAAAATATTTTTAGGATGTGAATGGGAGTTTCATAGAGAATTATAGATGAGAATGGAGTTCAGTTGGTTATACATTATTTTTTGATTTGTTTTTGTAAATTATATTTTCATTCTTCACAATGATTCTAATATTGATCCTGAAGTCTTAAATGAAAATATTGAAGCAAAGAATTATGAGGTGAATGAATATACCTGAATTCTTTTTTGTTGAAAATTTTAATATGCAGAAAGTAACTCAAAACTAAAAAATAAAAAGAAACATAGTTCAAAAATCATGCTTACCATTGCATAGAATTTTTGTTCGTGGAATTTTGTTTTCAAACCATAATATAAAACAACCATTCCCTCTAAAAATTGAATTGTGTTATTCCTACATGAATTAATTTATTGGGCCTACTACTTATACTTATAAAACTATAATAATTATAATTATGCAACATAATGGTGTGATAATTATATATTGTAATCATTTAAAATAATGGTGTGATATTGGAGATGCTAGTAATATGTTACAATCTTACAAAATAATTGTGTTCTCACTTTAAAAAAACTTTTAAATAATTTATTTTTTTACAAATTCATTTATTTCATTCCATTTAATGTACATTTAAGATTATAATTAGTTTTTATTTAATTATTATTATTTTTAATTTAAAAAATAAATGACTATTAAAAATTTCCTCCCCAAAATGACCTCAACTCAGAAAATACCAAAATTTTTTTATCTCATTAATTAGACAACAGTGTTTGCAATTGACTACCATAATTTTTTACTATTTGATTCCTCTCTTCCTTCTCCATCTGTTAAATTAAATTGTGAATTATTGATATTTTTCTCTGTTTTACCAAATCCCTCCCCAAATATTTTTTGGTTTGTTGGTACATTACTAATTTTGGAATTGGGTGGATCTAATTTTCATTTGGGTTATTAATTTATGAGATATTTTTATATTTTTTGTACTTATTTGGAATCAATAACTTTAAACTTGATACAAGATAAAAAAATTTTTGTTTTGATTTTAGATGTTATTTTATTTATGACATATCATTGTAACCATATTAATTTATCCACATACTGACATTGAATTAGACTATATGTGGAATTATTAAGGATGAGATTTTATTATGTTGTCTGGATGTTCATTTTTTCATTTGATTTTCTAAAGTGTTGGATAAATGTTTTGGTTTATTTTTTATAATTATTATAGATATATTTTTATGTCCATTTTTATAATATACCATGCCTTTGGATTTATCCCTACATATGCCCTCTCATTCTCATTTTTAAATTTTTATCTTATTTTTGAACTTCTATTGTACTTAGTTTAGTGATATCATAATTTTTCAGTGGAAACCCCCTTTAGAGAATGAAGAAAACATTAAAATTAACAAGTGTGTATAAGTATTTATTGTAAAAAAAATGAAAATTACATTCATGTTATCAAATTTATTTTATTCATTTTAATGAAAAATATTCTTGTATAGAGAAATTATATATTTTTTCCACCCCTCCCTCACAAAATTTCATTTATATTTGGGATTAATTTATAACTATAAATGATAAGTTCCCATTCAAAATATTCTTATGAAACTCATAAAACATCATATTTATATGTATATATTTTTTTCTACACATGATTATAATGAGATATTTATTTTATTTGTTTCTTTTTCTATGCATTATAGGAAATTTTTTTCTTTCAGAAATATATAGTATGTTATTTTATTCTATTAAATAATTTATCCCATGTTAATAAACAAATATTTTCTTAATATTACGCACATATACACCCATTTTCACATTTTCCCTTTTATTTCATGTTTTTTGAATTTTTATAACATATTTTAAGAAAAATTTTACATAATGTACTAAAATTGTAATATTTATACACTCACAACTTAGATATAGGAATATGTAACTACAATATAATTTTTTTCATTACTGTTGAAAAAATATAGAATTATATATATTCTACATTTAAATTTACCTTTGTGAGATCATTGTAAAAAATTATAATTATAATTTTAATTCTCTATACGGAAAAAATAAATCCACAAATATGAGTTATTGTAGTCACTGTATAAAAATTGTTAATGTTTTCTTGAATATTAATTCAAAAACCATATAAATTTTATGGAATGATTATTTTCATGTTTACCTATGTATATTTTATCAATATAGTTACACTAGTAAAAAATGTATTTTAAAACAACCAATTTGTCACATTTTTAATTTTTAATTGTTACGATATGATAATATTTAGATTTTGGATAATGATATTTTAGTCTACATTGATATTTACTATTATCCTTAAACATGATTGTATATATAGAAAAATGTGTTGCATGAATTTGAAAATGAAGGATCACTATAGTGTGATGTTGTTTAGGGTTCAAGTTCTGTGACATCAAGTGACTATAACAGTGAAAAACAATACTCCACCAAGACAATCATAAAAATCAATTTCGTAAACAATTACTGACATTTTATCACCCTCTTACAATTTACCGCATTATAAGTTTTCTTAATGATTATTAGATATGATATCCTGTATTTAGTTTTTCATTACTTTTCACTTTAGTATAGGAATTTCCTTGTTGTAAGTATCTTTCATTTTTCAGATCATATTCATCAAAATATAAAATGAAATTTACGGGTTAATAGACTCATGCATTTACATGGGAAAAATACTGGTGGTTTTAATAGTGTACATTGGATTTTGATCTAGTTTTGGTTTTCAAGGAGTGAGAATGAGGTTTTAAAGTGGATATTTCTTTAAAACAAGGATTTAACCATAAATTTATTTAAAATGTGTGTTTAAAATAAATTTCAAATGTTAATATGAATTTAGTGTGTGGTTTCACATTTGGTTAAAATTCCTTATCATAATTAATTATGTTTTTTGTGTAAAAAAAAGTCTTTTATTTGTAATGGATTTCAAAGATAAAGACCCATGTTCTAATGGTGGATTAGAAATGATATAAAGGAGTTTCTGATTTCCATCATTTTCTAAAGAGTGTTTGGATTTATGTTTTATGAGATGTGAAAGAGATTATAATTCCAAGCCATGTTTTGGTGCTAAAGGCCCAATTGGACATAGCTAACTAATAAAGGTTTGAATGGTTTATTTCGATTATTTTAAATTTTTTGAAAGGTTAAATATGATGAACCTTGGAAATTAGTAAATTTTGGCATGATTTTGGACATTGGACTACACTCTGTATCCATGGTTTAGTTTTTGTAAGAATTCACTAGGCACTAGTAGTATTTTACATGGTTTAGGATGTTGAACTAATTCTATGAACCCCTAATTTAGGTTTCAGGATAATGCTTTAAGAACTAGTAGTATTTAACATGGTTTAGGATGTTGGAATGATGTTATAAATCCATGTTTTAGGTGTCATATTTATGATATAGGCACTGATATTATTCATTATGTTTTAGGATATTGGACTGGCGCTCTACATCCATGGGTTAAGTATTGGACTAACTCTCCATCCACCTTTAAAATTTATACATGGTTTAGGTTATGGACTGATTCTCTAGGAACAGCATATATTTTTATATGATTTAGGTTCTATAATTATTATCTAGGAACTAATAGTATATAAAAATGGTATGGGTACTTTGGAATGATTCTTCTTGGTACCAAGAATTAAATTTTTAATGGAACACTTTCATTTACTTGAAGTATATATCACCTTATGATTTATGGCACAGACAAGATGCATTGGCTGAAGTAGTTTTCGTTGACATGAGGTTAGCCTTAAAACCCAAGGGATAATGAATTAATTAATAAATGTTTTTTTTAAATATCTTCATTTATGTGTTTTATTTTATTCCATTGTATATTTGAAGACATTTTTTCTTAGACAGGTTATAGATTTTGACACCATTGGTGGAGGCCTGGTAAGTTATACTCAGACCTTGTTCGGGTGTTCATGGAACTTGGGTACCAGACAAACCTCTCCCTTGTAGTAGGTGTAATTTGGGTAGTGTCCCGTCTTGATGTTTATGGATCCAAATGAGGTAGCTCAAGTGGGTTTGGTGACTGATAGTGAGGAGAGGCTTGAAAATGTAGTTGATCCTCATGTGATTTTATTTGGTTATTTTATTTGATATTTACCTATTTATGTAACCATCCTATTGGGAGTCCATTTATATATGGAATGGTTTTTTGGGACTTTACTAAATTTTATTTGTTATTTAGTCTTTTTTATATTTATAAGTTTCCGCTTTCAGTTTATTTTATGATGTTTTATATTTAGTAATACATCTATTTCTAGGCACTCTAAAGAATATCATTAGTATATGATACTGGGTTATTTTTTATGTTATTATGCGCCTTAATTTTGGGGGTATAATCTCTCCATGTAACTACCCAAAACCCCCACTTCTAGTTAACAGGCTTCGGAGTGTGGGGAGGGGGCCTGAGTCCATGTGGTGAATTTGTTCAGCTACTATTTGGAGTGTTCTGGGTTGGGATGTCACAAGACCCTTCCACTTATTATCTATATATATTTATTCCAACTTTTAGCTTCCTTGATATGACTTAGAATAGTTACCACTTTCATCACTATCTTCTCAACTATTTATGATCCTAAAAGATTCCTTTCACCAACTTTATCCCAAAAAGTTTTTGTATGAAATATTTTTCCGTACGATGCTTTGTTCAATTCCATTTGAATGATTGAATAGAGGATATTATTATAATTAAATTATACTGATGTTAAATTATAATCCCACATAACATTAAAGTTTCGGTATCACAAATTAATGTAAAAGTAGGGAGAGTTATGCCACATAGTTTATAGAAGACAATTAGGTAAAAAACATCAACCAGAATAAGGAAACTAATTTAAATGTATAAGGATGATATAAATTTTTTACTCCTAAATGATGGAGGAGAACTTGAAATTTTGGAGGAAGTATCTTTGATTAATGACTCTAAGTAGTGGGATTCATCCATGAATGAAGAGATGAATTCATCAAAGTTTAAAAAATGAGAGGTAGATAAGCTTATGGAGGGTAAAAACCCACTTGAAAAAAGTGGGTTTATTAAAATTCCAGAATAATAATATATAATGTAAAGATACAGTGAATGAAATGTAGTGAAAGGGGTTCAATAGAAAGAAGTAGTATATTTCATAGAAATATTCTCACCAGTAGTAAAAAATTATACCATAAGAATAGTGTTATGTATGGTGTCATGAGAAGATGTATATCTAGTGTAGATAGATTTCCAGACAACTTTCCTTCATGGTGAGTTGGAGGAGGAAATCTACATTCAACAACAAAAAATTTTATCGGTAGAATAGAATCATAAATTTTTTTTTAAGTTGAAGAAATGTTTTTATGTCTTGAAGGAAGCACTGAGATAGTGGAATAAAAAATTCAGTAGGATTGTGGAAAAATAAGGATTTGACAGATGTAGGATTGATCATTATTGTTATCAGAAGAAGTGGATTGGTGAGACTTTCATAATTTTATATGGTTTTTCAATGTTATATTTCTAGTTTGACTGAATGTTCGGAATATTTGAATATTTAAAGATAAGTTATATTTAATCCTTGAGATGAAATATTTTGGGTAGGTCAAGAAGATTTTTGGGATAAGGATAGAAAGAGATAGGAAGACCATAACATTTGTTCTATATCAAAAGGAGTGTATCTATAAAATAATTGAATGGTTCGGAATTTCTAAATGCAAGTCGGTCACTAGTCCTCCTTCCAAATACTTTAAACTATCAAAATATCAAGTACTGATATCCCCACAGGGCATATTAGGTTCCTATGGTACTATGATTTTTTTTTTATAAAACTCAACTATGCTACTCAAATTAATTAAAATGTAGTAAAGTAGTAGTTCGATATCATTCCATAGAGATGGTCATTTAGTTTGATTAGTTTTGCAAAGATTTAATTTTATTAATTTTATGAAAGAGGTGAGAAATGGATGGTTTATATTTGATTTACGAAAGTGAATGACAAAAGTAAATTATATTGATTGTATTGTTATTATATTTGGAAATTGTGATGGGGGTAATGTAATATAGGGGTTCAGGTGTAATTGGATTTTAGAAAATATATTGATTAATTGATGATTGGTTTCAAAGTAGAGATGAGGTAGACCTAATGTTCATGGTATCCACTCCTCAATGTGGTAATACCTTATTTTCCTTGGTCTGGTAATATACCATTTCACTGAATCGAGTTTTTCTCAATAATGTATTTAAATCTGATTTCCCCTAAAGTTGACAATGGTCATGCCTCCTTTGCGATTATCAATTACACAATTTTAATGCTTCTATTAATTATACAATTAATTTTTCATGATAAATAAAAATATAGCTATTGGAAGTTAATGAAAAAAATTATAAAAACCAAATACATGAATGATTAAAAGGAGTTAAATCCAATGCACCTTCCCCCATTGATTACATTTCCCTAGAACATTTTGGAAATAACCCCTCATCCCAGTGATGGGAGAATAAGAGGGAAACAGAAAATAAAACAAAAAAAATAGAGAAAGAACTCAGTGAGGCACAATAGCATTTCCCCCAAACTCTAATATATGGATGAATTGGTGTGTTCAATAGTTGGCAGGAAGGCATTCAATTTATATCCGTCCAATAAGATCTACCTGAACCATTACATGACAAGTAATGTGATTGCACGTCGTCTAATCCAGATCGAAAGTTGGTTCCAGGATTTTTGGATCTACATGAATCTCGTTTGAAGACTTTGACCATTGAATCATTTCACAATATGTAACTATGTCTTAGGACCTAAAATAGCTTCATGACTTGGAATTTTATTACCTTCATTCACAGTCTATGACATGTCATTAACTGATACTACACGTTCAGTACTGATGATTCATGATGTGTAGTTCTTTTTCCTACTTGAATTTATCATCTTTCCTTGGTTTCTTCATTTTGGTGTCTTAGAAGTGCTCCATGACTTTTCTAAAAAATCCAGTGTTGTGCCACGAGTGAAGTGAAGTGGCGTGAAGTGTCCTTTTCTCCAATATTTTCCTCTTTTCGTAAAAATTCATTGATTCATTCTATAAATCACAAAACAATTGAAATTTTCCAACATTTTAATGAATACATATTTAAATACACAAATTAATACATTAAAATAATATAAAAATATATTCCTGAGATACACTTATCAAGTTCTTGAAATGGTAGAATAACATTAGTACATGGAGAAAGTGACTTTCACTTCAACAATCATAAGTTTAATGTATGAAATGAATTGTACTCAACACGATATTGATTTTATAGTGGTATTCATTAGAAAATTTAAGTCAAACCCTTGATCCCGAACAATGGGAATTTGTTAAGCGGATCCTTTGGTATTTTAAAGGATCCTAATATCGGAATTTCTATTATGGGTAGGATGATATTTTATGAGGATTTACTAAATCATAATTTTTTTTGAGATTCATATAGTGTAAAGAGAACAAAATGGTTTGTATTTAAATATGGAGGAATAACAGTTAGTTTGATGTAGCAGCTATAGAATATTGTTACACTAAGTACAATAGAAGTAGAATATATAGAAGAAGTGGAAGCTGACAAGAGAGAGACTGGTTGATGAAATTTATAAAGGAATTAAGAAGAATTTGGGAAGGATAGTTTATTTTCTATGACAGAAAAAGTGTGATTCACTATATAATAATCTGTTATTCTATGCAAGGATAAAGCACATTCACTAGAAATACAACTTCATCAAAAAAATACTAAAGGTGAAAGTATTAAATCTATGAGAGATCAGTAGAATCCAAAATTCAGCAGAAATTTTCACTAAGACTTTAGCTAAAGAAAGTCTGAGGTTGCATCGTCACTTAGTGGTACTTGGGTGAATAGTAGAAGGAAAAGGTGGAGGAACACTACTACTATAAATGAAAGAAGTAAGTTTTTCTAATAGTTTGTTGATGGAGTTTCCTTGAAACAAGTATTGAATCATGATATTTATAGAATGTGAATCAAGGTTTTAGAGCATCGGAAATTGTAACGACCCGAAATTTTGAATAAATATTGTTTACTAATTTCATGTGTTATTTTATTTTATTTTTATACTCAAAAAAAATGTTTTATTTGATAAACATGATTATAATTAAAATGAGACCAGTGGGTTTTGACTATTATATAACCATCGGTCAATATGACCGCTGTGAACAAAATGTTTTGATTATTGTCTCTAAATATAAGTAATCTTGGTTAATTATTATAGAAATAAGATTCGATGGCCTCACCTAGTAGTCTTGGACCGATCGAAGCCCATCTAACAGAGCTTGGGAAGGAGGTAGCACCATTGGGCTTTGCTCTGGATCAAATCCAAGCCGAACTTCATCATGTGAAGCTAGAACGGAATCGCCTTCGTGAGAAGTTCAAACTGATAGAAATTACTACTCGGGCAATGTTGACTGAGCCGCCCCTAGATTCTATCACCCTAGCACACCTTACTCTTAGGTCCTATGCTGGTATTATAAGGGGCTATGTAACGAGACCGTAACTGCCTTGTGTAATCCTTGTTTTAAATAAAAATTGGGATTTCTTATTATGATGATGTTTATGAATTTTCAAATGACCGGATAAATATAGTATTTATATTTTTGATGAATTTTAGAAAAAGGATATTTTAAAAATGTTTATGTTAACCTTAAATAATTAAAAATGTGTAATGATTTTCAAAAAATGGTCTTCTATAATTATGTTCAGTATGAAATTTGGAGTCTAATAAGATCAACTTGATTTTTGATGAATAGTAAATTATGAATAGTGATTTTATGATTAGGATTAGTAATTTGACCAAATGGATTAGTAATCTCACTTAAAGAAAGTTTTAAAATAATCTAGGCACCTTGATTAAGTAATGTGATTCAATAAAATGGTTAAATAACGATTTCATAAATTATTATTCAAGTATTAGTTTTTTCAAATGAATAGTGTTTTTTAATTAAAAATGTAATTAAAAATAATTAGAAAATTATTTTTATAAAAATGACTTTATTTTTGAACTCAGAGCATCGATATTATGTTATGGTAATTTTTGGGGATTTTTCTAAAAATAATGAATTTTCGGTGAATAGTGTATTTATTTAAAAAATAAATTAAAAATATTTAGAAAATATTTTTTATAAAATGGAGTTCATTTTTGAAATCAGAGCATTGATATTTGGTTAAGGAGAAATTTTGGGATTTTTCTGAGAAAGTTGAATTTTCAGTGAATAGTAAAAATACAGTTTTAGGGTTTCGGTATGTTTAATGACATCATAACGGTGTCATGATGATGTAATGAGATCTTTTGAGGGTTGGCCGGCCAAGGGTGATGAATTATTGTTTTGGGGGCCCCATGTGGCCTAACTCCATGATAAATGCCAAGGGAGAGCACATGGGTTTGAGAAAAGCACATGTGAGGTGTCCCTTGGCCATTAATGATTTGTCCCCTCACTTTCCCTATAAATACCCACCCTTTCCTCCTTTAGTTTTCACTCCCAACTCTCCCCCAACGAATTTCTGGCCTTCTTACCTCCCAAGGAGTCCTCCCAAGGTTCCCCCAAGCCCTCAAGGTCCAAAACATTGAGTTTCAAGAGTCACATTTTAAGGTAAGGGATCCGACCCCTCTCTTTCTTTTCATGTAATCTCTTTTATGTCATTCCTCTTATGCTCCATGTTTTTATGTGAGAGGATGTTCTTTTATATTCCTCTTACTGCCCTTTAATGTTTATATGATGAGAGATCCCCTCTTACTCTCATCATTTCGTTTTATGAAAGTTTAAGTGACGTCGTTAGGCTGCCGAATTTTTAAGGGATTCTTTCACCCTTCTCATTTTTCAAGTTCGATTTTCATGTCAAGTTTTTCAAGTTCATTTTTATTATGTTGGGGGTATGATATATATATCTATCATACTGATCTCTTATGATCATATGATGAGGGACCCTATTTGATCTTGTCAATTCTTTTTTTACTGAAGTTTAAGTGACACCGTTAGGCTGCCGAATTTTTAAGGGATTCTTTCACCATTCTCATTTTTCAAGTTCGATTTTCATGTCAAGTATTTCAAGTTCCTTTTTGTTATGTTGGGGTATGATCTCTATATCTATAATACTGATATCTTATGATCATATTATGAGGGACCCTATTTGATCTTGTCAATTCTTTTTTATTTAAGTTTAAGTGACGCCGTTAGGCTGCCGAATTTTGATAAGAGAAATCTAATTTATGTCTTCCTTCCATGTTTTTCATTTCAAATGGTATGTCCTTCAAATTTCATTACCATGACCATATATCTTTCTTATTCTGTCCCCTTACTTTTTTATGTATCATTTATGAGTGGTTGACCCATGTTCCCTCTCTTTTCAATGTTTTCTAAAACCCCGAAACATAGTCGTTATGCTGCAGAATTTTCATCTCAAAATGTCTGTCTATTTTCTCAAAGTTATTTTATGTTATAAAGTGAATAATCAAAGCTCTTATTTATACAAGGGTATTCACATATATATCAAAATTTTCTATTTTGAATTCTGGGATTTACATACATGAGACCCGCTTTCCCTTTTTGTGGGTTTAAAGTGACGTAAAGATCATGTTTTTAAAGCAGTTTTTAAAATGTTATGATTATGAAATGAAACCCATTTATTTAATGCTATATGGGTTATTTATGAAATTTTTGATGATGATATATGTGGCTCACATGATAATAAAGGCAAATTTAAGGGTGCTCCCTGATAGCGCTCCAATGCATTGGGTAATGATGTAACCACTAGAGATTACAATTTTCACGATACATTGGTGAATAACCTTGGTAATTTTCAAATGACACCTTGGGGATGGACCTTGGTGATATGTTCATGATTGTCTATGTTAAATTATGTAGCCACATCTTCAAATTATGAAAAATGTTGTTTTTATTATGAAATTCCTCATGATTTCCTTCTCATGCCTTAAAGTTCTTTTCATGTCCTTATTGAAGTATATCAAGTTCACATGTAAAATGTTCCTCTTGATTCCCTTACTGGGCCTTCTGCTCACCCTTTCTTTTGATGTATGTCCCCAGGTTATGAGATGCAGTAATGAACCTAGGATGAACTTAAGGAGAAGCCTTTCAAGTGTTTAAGAAGAATGATTTATGTTTTTTTCATGTATTTTTGTTCCTGGTTTCCAAGACACTAGACCTTAAAGATCCTCAGTTATGTGTAATGTAATGAAAGTTTATGTGATAAAAAGACGGGATGCTATAGTTGGTATCAGAGGATGGTTTAGTTATTTGTGGAAATTAGGATATAAAAACTTTAGGAAGAACCCTATAGAATAGTTTAAATATAGGAAAACTTCCTGGTATTTCGGTAAGTATTGAGTAAGTGGTTTATCAAACAAATACATCCCTGTCTGGATACGAGCAGGTAGAGGCGGCTCTGGCACAGATGTACATAGGGGTAAAACCCGAAAACACCGCTTTGAGCTAGACTCGAACGGGAACTGGTACACGACAACGGGCCTTGCTGCACTCTTGGTTACGACACTCCCGGGGGATATGCTTTGGTAAATTCATAAGCTTAGTATGGACCATTGTTAAAGGAACAAAGATAAAATAAAATGAAGATTCACATAAGAATATATGATCATGGATAACCTAGATGGGAACCTAGGGGATCACAAGTTAGGGTATACTTTTCAACTAAAAGTTATCCTTATATGCTTTAAGTTTCTTTTCTTGATTATTGGCTAAGTATTTAAGCCCCTAATTATAGTTTCTTTTCTTAGTTAATTGCGGGAAATGGAAGAACATGTCTCAACAACCAATGTGATAGGAAATGCTACGATTGCCGTATTAATATGACAAGAGATGATTAGGGGATTAAAATATGATTTTTTATTTTGGAAGACGTTCACTATTTTGGGGACCCTATATGATCGAGGTGAATAGATTACAACGGTATTTTCATTGAGGAGTAAGGTTGACTTATATTTTGAAGAATCGATGAATTTAAGGTGGACTTGTAGTAATTTAGGTTACTTACTGGAATGATTAACCTATCTTGGGTAAAATATGTTTAGGTTAGCTACTTTTGTTATAAGATGTTAGGAGTGGTTGATGTTGTTTGGAGATGAACAATGAAGTTTATTTTGGAAGACTATGTTATCAAATCTTTCTTGTATTTGGGTTTCAATCTTAGTTTGGTTTATTTTGAGTAATCTTAAGGACCATTATTTACGGAATGGACTATGATGAACTTTGGGTAGTACCATGGAACTAGAAGATTTAAAAGTAGTTTCAATTCCTATGGGATTATTTATTTTTGAAGAGTTTTTTTTTACCTTACTCTTTCTGTTTTTGGGATAATGTTTAAAGATAGAAGAAATAGATAGTTGATCTTTTGTGGATTATGTGATTCTCTAGAAGATGATTCTTGTGATTTGATGAGACCAAGTAGTTTTGAATGCTCATAGTTTATAGAAAAGATTAGTTTTGGGTAGAAACTTTTTAAAGGATGAAACTCTACATGAAGGTAGATATATTTCCTTATGTTTTTGTTCTATGTTGTAAATGAATTCCTCAAAGTTTTGAAAAGGAACGTAAAACAAAAACGTTGTTGGTTTACGTTTCCTACTAGGTAATCAAAGACCGCTTTCACACATCATAATTTTGGGATTTTCTGGTGGTTAACTTCCTCCTAATCATGTTTTCTATCACTCTCCTTTAGGACGTGACCCTTTGTTTTCTCCTCCATATCCATGTTTCCTACATGGAATCCTAGTATGAGTAAACTCGGGTGGCCTTTGTACTTCCTTTTCATTCTTTTAAAGTAATAGTGTCATGGACTCTTTTTCCGATGTGGGACTTTCAATGGAATTTCAAAACCCAATTTTTTTTTTTAAAATTGCGAGGACGCAATTTCTTAAGGGGGAAAGATTGTAACGACCCGAAATTTTGAATAAATATTGTTTACTAATTTCATGTGTTATTTTATTTTATTTTTATACTCAACAAAAATGTTTTATTTGATAAACATGATTATAATTAAAATGAGACCAGTGGGTTTTGACTATTATATAACCATCGGTCAATATGACCGCTGTGAACAAAATGTTTTGATTATTGTCTCTAAATATAATTAATCTTGGTTAATTATTATAGAAAGAAGATTCGATGGCCTCACCTAGTAGTCTTGGACTGATCGAAGCCCATCTAACAGAGCTTGGGAAGGAGGTAACACCATTGGGCTTTGCTCTGGATCAAATCCAAGCCGAACTTCATCATGTGAAGCTAGAACGGAATCGCCTTCGTGAGAAGTTCAAACTGATAGAAATTACTACTCGGGCAATGTTGACTGAGCCGCCCCCAGATTCTATCACCCTAGCACACCTTACTCTTAGGTCCTATGCTGGTATTATAAGGGGCTTTGTAACGAGACCGTAACTGCCTTGTGTAATCCTTGTTTTAAATAAAAATTGGGATTTCTTATTATGATGATGTTTATGAATTTTCAAATGACCGGATAAATATAGTATTTATATTTTTGATGAATTTTAGAAAAAGGATATTTTAAAAATGTTTATGTAAACCTTAAATAATTAAAAATGTGTAATGATTTTCAAAAAATGGTCTTCTATAATTATGTTCAGTATGAAATTTGGAGTCTAATAAGATCAACTTGATTTTTGATGAATAGTAAATTATGAATAGTGATTTTATGATTAGGATTAGTAATTTGACCAAATGGATTAGTAATCTCACTTAAAGAAAGTTTTAAAATAATCTAGGCACCTTGATTAAGTAATGTGATTCAATAAAATGGTTAAATAACGATTTCATAAATTATTATTCAAGTATTAGTTTTTTCGGATGAATAGTGTTTTTTAATTAAAAATGTAATTAAAAATAATTAGAAAATTATTTTTATAAAAATGACTTTATTTTTGAACTCAGAGCATTGATATTATGTTATGGTAATTTTTGGGGATTTTTCTAAAAATAATGAATTTTCGGTGAATAGTGTATTTATTTAAAAACTAAATTAAAAATATTTAGAAAATTATTTTTATAAAATGGAGTTAATTTTTGAAATCAGAGCATTGATATTTGGTTAAGGATAAATTTTGGGATTTTTCTGAGAAAGTTGAATTTTCAGTGAATAGTAAAAATACAGTTTTAGGGTTTCGGTATGTTTAATGACATCATAACGGTGTCATGATGATGTCAGGAGATATTTTGAGTGTTGGCCGGCCAAGGGTGATGAATTATTGTTTTGGGGGCCCCATGTGGCCTAACTCCATGATAAATGCCAAGGGAGAGCACATGGGTTTGAGAAAAGCACATGTGAGGTATCCCTTGGCCATTAATGATTTGTCCCCTCACTTTCCCTATAAATACCCACCCTTTCCTCCTTTAGTTTTCACTCCCAACTCTCCCCCGACGAAGTTCTGGTATTCTTACCTCCCAAGGAGTCCTCCCAAGGTGACCCCAAGCCCTCAAGGTCCAAAACATTGAGTTTCAAGAGTCACATTTTAAGGTAAGGGATCCGACCTCTCTCTTTCTTTTCATGTAATCTCTTTTATTTCATTCCTCTTATGCTCCATGTTTTTATGTGAGAGGATGTTCATTTATATTCCTCTTACTGCCCTTTCATGTTTATATGATGATATATCCCCTCTTACTCTCATCATTTCGTTTTATGAAAGTTTAAGTGACGCCGTTAGGCTGCCGAATTTTTAAGGGATTCTTTCACCCTTCTCATTTTTCAAGTTCGATTTTCATGTCAAGTCTTTCAAGTTCCTTTTTATTATGTTGGGGGTATGATCTCTATATCTATCATACTGATATCTTATGATCATATGATGAGGGACCCTATTTGATCTTGTCAATTCTTTTTTTATTGAAGTTTAAGTGACGCCGTTAGGCTGCCGAATTTTTAAGGGATTCTTTCACCCTTCTCATTTTTCAAGTTCGATTTTCGTGTCATGTCATTCAAGTTCCTTTTTATTATGTTGGGGTATGATCTCTATATCTATCATACTGATCTCTTATGATCATATGATTAGGGACCCTATTTGATCTTGTCAATTCTTTTTTATTGAAGTTTAAGTGACGCCGTTAGGCTGCCGAATTTTGATAAGAGAAATCTAATTTTTGTCTTCCTTCCATGTTTTTCATTTCAAATGGTATGTCCTTCAAATTTTATTACCATGTCCATATATCTTTCTTATTCTGTCCCCTTACTGTTTTATGGATCATTTATGAGTGGGTGACCCATGTTCCCTCTCTTTTCAATGTTTTCTAAAACCCCGAAACATAGTCATTATGCTGTAGAATTTTCATCTCAAAATGCCTCTCTCTTTTCTCAAAGTTATTTTATGTTATAAAGTGAATAATCAAAGCTCTTATTTCTACAAGGGTATTCACATATATATCAAAATTTTCTATTTTGAATTCTGGTATTTACATACATGAGACCCTCTTTCCCTTTCCGTGGGTTTAAAGTGACGTAAAGATCATGTTTTTAAAGCAGTTTTTAAAATGTTATGATTATGAAATGAAACCCATTTATTTTATGATATATGGGTTATTTATGAAATGTTTTATGATGATATATGTGGCTCACATGATAATAAAGGCAAATTTAAGGGTGCGCCCTGATAGCGCTCCAATGCATTGGGTAATGATGTAACCACTAGAGATTACAATTTTCACGATACCTTGGTGAATAACCTTGGTAATTTTCAAATGACACCTTGGGGATGGACCTTGGTGATATGTTCATGATTTTCTATGTTAAATGATGTATCCACATCTTCAAATTATGAAAAATGTTATTTTTATTATGAAATTCCTCATGATTTCCTTCTCATGCCTTAAAGTTCTTTTCATGTCCTTATTGAAGTATATCAAGTTCACATGTAAAATGTTCCTCTTGTTTCCCTTACTGGGCCTTCTGCTCACCCTTTCATTTGATGTATGTCCCCAGGTTATGAGATGCAGTAATGAACCTAGGATGAACTTAAGGAGAAGCCTTTCAAGTGTTTAAGAAGAATGATTTATGTTGCTTTCATGTATTTTTGTTCCTTGTTTCCAAGACACTAGACCTTAAAGATCCTCAGTTATGTGTATGTAATGAAAGTTTATGTGATAAAAAGACGGGATGCTATAGAAATACAATCACATGAATTTTGTTTAGTCTAAGATGACTAGGATCAGTGTGAAAGTATTGGTATTAGATCACTTCTACAACTACAGGGTCATCATAAGTTCATATCTTTTTGTCAAATCAAGGGTGGTCTATAATATTTTTGAACTTTATAAAAGGAATTCACTCGAAATAATACTCTAGAAGTGTTTATCAGAGAAATTAGTGGATGTTGACAATTATATGAGTGATCAATAATGAAATTCCACATGGAGGATCCTCCACAAATATGGGAAGATGGTGTGACTGGATCAACCAAATAAGAGTCTTATAAAAGAAAGTGGAGTCAAATCGAGAATAGTAAATCTCACACATTGAATAGTGTATCCTGTTTATCAATAGTTTGTGGTAAATTACGTGGTGAATTAGATGTTTTACCAGGTGTTTACCATTATATATTGAATTATTTCTCATGGTTTTCTTATTTGGTTATAATCTCTTTACTTATAGTAATATAATATGACACTGTGTTTCCTATCATGAACGCTATAAAAAATTCATAAGTATGTTAATATCTTGTGACCATTTACTAGTTTATGTACTTCTATTTCATATATTAACATTTCTGTCATTTCCATTGCTTTATATGTATATGTTAAGGTGTATTTAAGGTCAACATATTGTGGAGGGTATATCATAGTGACTTCTTACTTCCAGTATTCCTAGTTTATGGGAGGAAATCAAATCGATGTTTAGTTTTCCATTTTTCCGATATTTATATTAATTCTCGGTGGATTGAAGATCATACTTCCAGTGGTTTATTAGTGGTACAATAGATTTTTTTTATTTCCACACCAAAATCCATGATGGTTGAAGCTATGACAGTATGGATATAAAGAAGGGTGGTCATGGAATGGTGGTAGTAGGTTCAACCAAAATGGAGATTGGTGGTGGTGTTTTTATGTAGTGAGGTGTCAAATAATGTATTGGGTTACCATCATGGAAATTTCAGCAAAGATGGTTGTGTATGAGATGGTCACAACCTAGTGGGAGCTGGCCATAGCAGCGACTGAAGACATAGAATAAGGAAACCATTCAGTTTGCTGTAGCCCCAAGAAAAGAGGTTAGTGGGTTCTAGGGGTTTCCTCCTATATTTTCAATCCATATAGGTTAGAGAACTCCCAACCTACCATATGGTGGGTGAGGGTTCATCTACCAAGCCATCCAAACTGATCGGGTAGGTGGATGGACCAAGTCAGGTATGAAAAACCGGACCCAAGGTGTGCAGGGAGTGATGTGTTGTATGTGAGTGATATAAACCTAGATAGATGTTCCCAAAAACTCTCTAGTGAAGCATGTGGTGTTCTTGGGGGTGGCCACATATAGAGTGTTTCCTATGAGGGGCATTCTTTCACCATTTTCTCATCAAGTGTCTATTTTGGAAAATTAAATTTACTATCTTGAATATTTTTACATGTAGAACACAATGAAATGTTAAATCAATCCCTAAAAGGTAATTTTTAAAGTGAGATATAAACATTTATAATTTGGATCTATAAGGATGATAGTGGGGTTTCAGCACAATGATCAAAGTATTCTCATCTTAAAGGTATGTTTGGTATTCCACCTTTATTAAGGCTCTGGGATCCTCTATCTGTATGTCAATTTATAGATAGTGTTTTATTCCCCCATATAACCTGGTTGAATAATCATTTATTTCATCTTATAGGTACGGTTGGTATTGTCCCATTTACCCAGGATATGAAATCATTTTTCTATGGGTCATTTTATAAGTACCGTTGGTATCCCTTCTACTTCCTCAAGGAGCAGGATCCTCTATCTATGAAGCTGGTATTCCTCTTATATAAGATCTCTTTTTGGGAATAATATCCTCTACTAGGTTTGTTACTCCCTTGAAAAGGGTGTATTTTAATGAGGAAAGGGTCCCCCACTATATTTTATTGAGGATTCATGGATTTCTAGATTGGGTAGTTCAAAATCTTAAAGTCTCATCTTAACTTCTCCAGTGGATGGCTATGAGGAATAGAGTTTTCTCAAATGTGTCATGTTCTATCCTTTATGGAACATTTGGGTGGTTATGACAGTAAGTATTTTTACCCTCTATACCGATTTTTATTCTCTATATAAAAGAGGGTTCCCTTATGAGATACTAGAATAGTGACACAGAATGGGTGGACAGTTAGGTGTAATGATTCCTCAATGGATTTTCTCATGATTCAAAAAGGATTGGGTCCTCTGTTATGCTTTTTAGTGAATGTGTGGTGGATAGACAGATCATAATAGATATTTTTAGTCTTTTAGTTCATTTGGAACTTCTTGTTTTTCTTCGAGATACGACATATTGTTAGGCTATTGACATCATATTTCATAGACTTTTTGATACTCTGAGCATCATGAGTTCTTCATGATATTAGGACCTTAATGTGTTGGGTATGAGAAAAATGGGGCTTCCTTGTGTCACTAAGAATTATAGTGGTGGATCATATCTATATCTCTTCTTTTCTTTCTCTCAGTTACTCTCTTGTACTAGGGGTTTCAAGTAGATAGACTGTTTTATCTTTCATTCACGGTTTCAGGGAATCTTACTAAGAATGTTTATAATCCCCTTATCTTGGGCATTATTCCTTCACATTTTTTGTTTTTAGAGATGATGTGGTGTTCAAATATAGTCTTGGTTGGTGTTTAAATTTTTTGGATTGATTAGATATAACACATGGGGATGCTTTGAAATGAATGGTGGAGCAAGGTGCTTCATGATAGTAGTGGCGACCATTGGAACTAGTGGTTGATCCAGTAGTATATAGAGAGATGATGATACTTTTGAGGTCTTATGCCTATCAAATTTGAAGGCTTTTTTAGTGTGTAGTTTCTTTTTTATTTTCCTATTTTGCATTGTTGTTGTATCTTTTGTCTCATGTGTGTATTGTGCATAGTTCGATTATTTATATATATAATGTAGGTGTTAATGGATACTATTATATATGGATATATGTATCTGTTATAAGTTAATATAGGGTAATGACTCCCATATTGTGTGATATTCCAACTTGGTGATAGTTAACAACCCATATATTGTTGGAGAGAAGCTTGAGGTCACTCACTCGACATACTTCTAGTCCTGATGGGGTCTCATTTGGTTGGATCGTGTCATATATTTTCAAAATATGATGTATTATGAAATTGATTTAATGTTTACTATTTTTAATTCTTAGAAAAAATTGGTAAGAGAGCGTGAATTCATGTATCATTGTCATCATGTAGTGTTCACAAGTCATTCATGTGATTTCTTTTGATTGAGTATCTTTATTATGAAATGAGGTTCAGTTATTTATCATTTCAACAACAAATTGTATAAAATATTTATATATGGATTGATAGTGACCTTCTACCTAAAAAACCCATGGTTATGTTATGTTCCTATTAAATTGATAAATTGAATCATATTTATCACTAATTATTCCCCCAATATAGAGTGGGTAGTTAGGGATAGAGAGTGTGTTAGAGGTTTGTTGACAACCCTATTATGTGAGGGCGTGTGTATATCATAGTAGTACATTCTTCAAATTTCTTTTTATCCAAGTTTTTATATCAATATTTTTTATGTATGTAATTCTCAGTTGTTCATTTGGCATTGTTGTGTAAGCCACTAACACAATTGCATGTCAGGCCCTAGGAGATCAAAGCCAAGCACGAACCACTAGTTATTGAATTAGAACCTCCAGTTATGACAGTAATCTAGTTTATTAGAATATGTATGAGAGATTAATTATTTTTATCCATTCTATATAAAATGGAGCTCTATGTGGTGATACATCCATGCCATATCTTACCTGAGATCTTCTGTTTCACCACCCCCTCTATTTAAAAAAGAGGGTGAACCTCAAGATGCATAGATGTGGGTTGATTTTATAAAAACCGTATTCAATAATCTAGATAGACCCTTTAAGAAGTGTGTAAATATTAAAGTGTATATTCTTTGAGTACCAATGATCAGTAGTATAAATGTACTTATCCAAACATATTAGCATGTAGACTATCCTAGAAGGAATTTTAGGTTGTCTTTTTCGAGCATTTTCTCTTGAGATATTGAGAGTGGTCCAAGCTCCAGATTTTATACTTTTGGTTCAGAGTATCATTTCATTTATTGACTATTATACTCATTTTACTAAGTTTATTGAATTTTCTCCCTCAATAGTTATTAATGAGACTATGGATTTTATTTTATTTGAGGATGTTATGATACATTCAATTCATTCTCAATTGAATATCTGGAATCTTAAAAAAATTATGACTGTGAATCAGGCCCTTTTTACAAAGTGTAACTTGGACGAGGATACAAATTTTGGTTAGTTGGGTTCTTATACTGGGTACAAAATTGGATCTTCAGGTATCCAAAAATTGAATTTCAAGGCTTCCCACCTTAGTGGTGATGGAATTTCCAATTATGTAGATGGTTTTTTTCTTCTCGATGTGGTTGGAATATTCTCTTCTTTTATTAGTGTAGTTGGTTGGATAAATGAAGATTACAGTGCCACCAACCTCAAATGGAGTGTTGTTATTATGGGTAGATGGGGTATCTATAGTTTCTCTTCTATATTTTTTCTCATCCTCTGAGTAGTTGTGGTGATGTCCAATCTCATGGATATATATGAAGATCAGTTTTGGTACCATATAGTGGTAGTTATATTTCCTTAATCCCGTCAAGGGGAATAGTTGATAAAGGTTCACAGGGTGATTAGAGGTAACATAGTGGTGATCTTTAAGTTGTATAGGGATCTAGATCCTAGGGAAGAGGCTATGGTGTATAAAAACCTCATGTCATTAAGGCAACACCATTTGATTGTGAGGAGGATCCTTTGACTATTAGAGGTATGATCTCAGTGGTATCTACCATAACATATTCTTTATTTAATACAGGTGAATCACATTCATTTATCTATGATCATTATGATAGAGTCCTTGGGTTGACCATATATTATCTATTTGAAGTGATTTCTATCAATATGTCCTTAAGGGTGTGATATAATGACATTCATCAATGTTCTGAGTGTGAACTCATGATCAATGGATATCAACATCCATGGTATTTATTCATGTTAGATATGTGCAATTTAGATATGAACTTAGTTATAGATTAGTTGACTTGGTATCATGTACACATTGATTGTAATCATTGATGGATATCTTTCACATCTGTTTGGGGTGATTTTTATACCCTTTCTAGGGAGTGGGATTTGTAGGTAGGCTATTCAGGACTCGACCATAAGTAGAAGGGTATGTATTCAACCAAATTTTCCTATGCTTTTCTAGATGATTAGGATATACATCCTATATTGTTTCCTATTATTGTTGAAAAGTTCTATAAAATATTACATAGCTACTTTTTAGGGATTCCACTTAAGACACTGGTTGAGTTTAAAATTGAGATTATTCCATATATAGATCCCATATCCATTACATTGTATAGGATAACTCCTGCAAATATTAGAGTACAAAATAATCAAATAGAGGGTCTGGAGATGAAGAGATTTATTCACCAGAGTAAGCCCTATTAGAGTGATCTTGTTTTGTTCACAAATAAAGAAGACATCACATTTCACTTTTGGGTCGATTGTCAGAGGTAGAACTAGGTGACCGTAATAATATGTATTCTTTTCATCATATTGACATCTAGTTTGACTAACTGAGGGAATTCGAGTAGTTCTAAAAGATCAACTTGATAATGGGTTATCATCATCTTCATGTGAGGTTATCTGATATTTCTTGTACTTCGTTCAAGAGTATTTATGATCTGTATGATTATATTGTGATAATTTTCCAATTGAAGAACTCACCATCCACGTTTATTTGCCTAATGAATTGAGTATTCCATCCAGATTTGGCTTAATTTTTTGTTATCTTCCTTGATGATATTTTGGTGTACTTCTATTTGATGGAGGACCATGATTAGTTTCTATAAATTATTCTATGAACACTGATAGAGAATTATCATAATTCAAATCTTTCAAAGTGTCAATTATATATTAGTGATCTCTGCTTCTTAGGTCACATGATATAAAAGGCATACATATTGGTAAATCCAAATAATGTTGATTCTATGGTTTATTGGGAGCATCACAAGGATGTTTTCAACATCTTTAGTTTCTTAGGGTTGGAAAGTTATTATAAGATATTTAATGAGGAATTTTACTATTTTGTAGCACCATTGATAACCCAAGACATGAAGGTGGGGGGGAAATCAAGTGGTATAATCTTTATTGGAATTCCTTATAGGATTTTAAGTTAATATTTACATCTATGATAATATTGACATGACCTAAGATGGGTAAGGAGTACATATGTGTACTCTTTATTAGATGAGGGTTAATCTTTTATCCATTCTGATACAGAAAATGTATTTTTTTTCTTATTAGATGAGATAGTTTGGTTCATATGTGTAGAATTATCTAAATTATAATTTAGATCTGGTGATTATAGTGTATGTTTTGTGATATTGGTGTCACTACCTTTTGGATGAGTGGCTTATGGTGTATAATGACTACAATAGCCTCATGTATATCTTTTCTCAGTATGAATTGAACCTTCAGTGATGAATATGTGATAAGTTATTTTATTATCTAGAAATTAATGTGTCATATACCCTTGGTAAGGGTAATGGTGAGGTTCATTCATTAAGTGGAAATACTTGGTAATAATTAGTGCTTGAGGCTTGTAGCAAGTGGTAGTTGATGAGAATGTTCACAAAGATGCAACTAAATATTTAAGAGTATTATGGATGTGGGACCCCTATGTATTTGTCTACACCTCCTCACTACTTTAGAGGGTGAATTAGAGTAATTATTTTAATCTAATTTTTTAGATATGATGGATAATATATGTGGTTTAGAGGTGCCACCTAATTGGTACCTTGATGCTGATGAGATCCATTATATATGAGGTTGAGTGGTGGTTCCCATGAAAATGTGTGAGTATCTATTATGGGATTCATACACCTTAATATTTGTTTCTCACCTAGGGATTACCATGATGTACCACGATATTTTCATGTGGTTTTCATGGCTTGGTATAAATAAAGACATAATGTTGTCTATTTCATTCTTATTTACCTATTAGAGGGTAAAGTCCAAGAACCATCAACCCAAAGGTCTTCTTCAATCACTAATAATTCAAAAGTGGAATTGGGAACATGTGAAAATGGATTTCCTGGTAGGTTGAGTCAGATAACCTCATAGAAGTTATTTGTAATGGGTGATCTTCGATCAGTTGAAGAAGGTAACACACTTTATACCAACATAAGAGACATTATTTGTTAGCAGATCGGTTTAGTTGTATATTTGGTTGAAATTAAATCTTCATGATTTGTTAAGGAGTAACATTTATAATTAGGATGCACAATTCAAGTATTTATTATGATATGGTGATCATAAGCTTCTTTATAATCAGGTGAATTTGTTCAAAGCATACCATCATCAGATCGATGCGAAATCTAAGTATACTATCCAAATTGTAGAGTAAATGTCATAAGTATGTTTTCTGGATTTAAGGGGTTCATGGGATTTCTTTCATGCATTAAATGAGTTCAATATTAATAATAGTTATCATATATTAATTTATATGTTACCTTTCACAGTCTTGTATGATGGGTTATCTTGTATTCCCCTAGCTAGATGAAAAATATTAAGTTATTATTGGATCGAGTCTGATTAAGAATATTTTAGACCATTTTCATTTGATTAATAAGTTTTTGTTGACCACTAATAGAAGTAATATATAATATTAATACCATAGGTTCCATTGAAACACTTTTCACTAGGTGGTACAAAATATTATTTATATTTTTCCTACTGTAGCATAGTGGCTGACTGATGTTGTCTCTCTTTAGGATTCTTTAGTTTCCAAATCAGTCACAAACTAGTCGAATAACTAATTGTATTTTTTATATATTTTATGAAAAATATTGAAAATTTAGGTTTTTCTTATTGAAATACAATACTATAAAAAAACATGTAGATGTAAAATGCTTACATAATGGATGAGTTAGAAATAATGAACTTGGTCATCAGGTCGGATACTCGGGTTCTCTCATTTTACATTATCATTGTCTAAATTCTATTTGATAGTCCATCCCATCATATATGAACTACTATCTACTACATTAATTTTGAAACGTATCATTCCCAGGAGACCCTTTGGGACACCAAATATTGCATCCTATAATATCCAAGAATGATGATCACACCATGGTCGAGGGTGTATAGCCTTTTCTAATATCCAGGAATAATGAACACACATCGATCGAGGGTGTGGAACCTTCTAAGACCCAGCCCTATCGTATTTCATCCCATCCCTCAAACACACCCAACTCCATCGTATGTAGAGAATTATTAAGATAATGGAGGGAATGATATTTGGTAAATAATATAATAAATTATAGAATGATATCTTGGAATGATGGAAAATCATCACATAAATTTTCAATACACCCATTTCCCAATTACAAGTAGAAAATAATATTAGAGAAATACAGTGCAAGAATTCATGAACACCAAGGAACCTATACAAGTCCATGCATTGAGATAGTCACTTGACATAATGAGTGTGGTAGATCACATTGATGTGAGTGGAAGAGAGAAAAAATGATAGATAAAAATATTTTTGAATTAATGAAAAGTGAAAATATGGAGAGAAAAAATTACAAGATGAACCTTAACTACTTTCCAAGGTGAACCCTCTAGTCTGAATCCACACCCTCTATTATAAAATGGATCTCCGTGTATTTATAAGCCTAAAATACCATAATTGGTTAAAAATTCATCTAAAAAAATCTCCCAAAAATGAAATATAAAATTTGGACTCAAATAGGTATAAATCTTTCCAAAAATCTCAGTGGTTCAAACTTTTATTTTTATTTGATCATAAGTGTTGCGTTATAATAGGTACTTTTTAGCATGAGTTAAAATCCCTTAATAATTTTTATACATTATGATATAAAAATGAACATGATTGTGAAACCCTACAACATGGAAATTATTACAAATTTTGGTATTGGTTTCAACCTTAAAAACTATCCCAATAATCCTTATGACGAAAACATGAAATCCTTATGAATATCCTTATATTTATGAAAATAATATATTATTATTACAAAGTAAATCATAATTTTACAAATAGGAGCTCATCCTTACTCAAATAAGATGTCTTTCTCACAAACTTCATGTCACGAGAAATTCAGTCATGGTATATTATCCTCAACTCGAAGACCTTTCCATGCATGGTGTGAAAAAGATACTCCTCACATTCTAGCCTCCATGCACATCCTACCTCAGTGTCCTTGATATTTTATATTTTTTTGATTTTATGATCATGAAGATATATGAATGGAGTGAAAATAATGTTTTTCTAAAATAAATAAGTTTTACAAAAGTCTCCTCTCACACCTCCCTTTCTTTCTCACACATGGATCTCTCAAGGCTCTCTCACTGGATACAATGAGCTCTCTTGGATCAGATGATGAATATATGAATCTCGATAAATTAGTCATATTATAGTAATAATGGGAGGATTCCATGTTTGATTCAACTCCCCCAACCCCACCCCCCAATACCCACCTACACCCATGGCTTCCAAAGGTACAGTTCCAACACATGATGCAACCACGGGAGACATCCCTAGTGGGTGGAGTTAGTGCACCAGCCACCAACCAAGGAAGCTGGAAAAACATTCCCTCACACATTCACTATATATATATTGGAATAAGCTCCTTAAACAAAGAGAGTATCTTAATCTATCATCAGTCTTTCATCTGATCATGTCCATGGTAGTTATGTATGCACATGTAGCTTCACAGAGGCAATGAAGGCCTTTTTTTTAGCTCCCCTACATGTCCATGGTAGTTTATGGTATCCTATGGCCCTAACAATTCAGAAAATAAGCTTCATCATTCATTCATAGATTTTCCTCATGTTTTTTCAGGTGTGGTGTATATTGTCCCTCACACAGGCAATGGCTGGCATCATCCTTGACATTCATGGAACATTATAGCCAATAGGTCCCCTTGTAGGCTCAATCAGTTCCCTTGAGATTCAAAGTGGCTAGAACATATTGAGTTAAAGCTCTATCATAATCTCCCATGGTGTTTCAGGTGGACTGTGATGTATCAGGCATGGTGAAACCATAATTCATGGAGCATAAGACCTCTATCGTGTCATCTTTTCTAGTCTGCATACACGCATTTCACTTAATTGAAAAAAAGCCATGTTTTTCTCATCCTACCTCAAAAAATAGTTTTTGAGGTGACCTAATATTAACATATGTACTTAATATGACCACCATTCAAATATATTATGGTCACATCATTCTTGGAGTCATCCATACCTCCCCCATAGAGTGGTTTTCACCTCATTATCTAGTGGTGATGCGTGATGGGTGTGTTCCCCTTGGCCTAGTTCCATCCCATTTTCGCCTTCCTTCATAATTTACCATGTCAGGTGTCGAAATCGAGATTGGTCAGCTACCTCTTGGTGGTTGGCCTAATTTCCTATGGTTTTATATCATTTGATCCTAAATTTAATGGGATATTTTCATATCAAATCTATGAAAAGTAATTTTCTTTTATTTTTTTCTCCCAAATTTAAATTTTTTCAACCTTAAAAATTCATCCATAACCCAATAACAACCTACCCTACTTGGATTTTTTTATGACACTTGTCAATCATTAGATATTAAATCTATAGTTATGCTCATACTTAGAAAATGCATGTATCACCATAGGTTTGGGAAAACTATATTATTCCACAACCTGAGACAAAAAATGTTATAAATTATGAGAAATTTACAATGTGTTTTAGTGTATAAGGGTTTGTTGGTAAAAAAATAAAAAAAATTAATGATGAAAAATGGATATTTAAATATTAAAAAAACTAAATGAATATTCACGTGAAAAATGGAAATTCCTCACTGATCCCCCTTATAAATGTACAACCCCACACTATTATTTTATGTTCATGGTATATGTGTCAAAAAATAAATGTAATTAATGATTTCATCCTAATTATCTCCTTTTTAATATATTTTTTTGAGAAAAAATGAAAACAAATGCAATGAATGAATGACAGACCATGCACTTTATTTTTGAGAGGGATACAAGTCATAGAAAAAAGCACAATAATTTAATCTCAAACCGATTTTTTATTTTCTTAATTTTCTTATTTATATTTATTTTTTCAAAGAAAAGGATGAAAATAAATGAAGTACAAGGATAAAATACAGTCCTAGCCATTCCTCTCATAATTTACCTAAATAGTAACACACCTCACACATCCATCAATGTGTTGATTACCAATAATTTTATATGAAAGGCCCTTCTCCCATACTCAAACTTCAAATTTTAATGCAATAAATATTAAGAGTTAACGTAGGTAAGGATAAATCAAATTATAATAAAAAATAATCCTATCAGTAAATTCATAGCTTCTAGGAGATAAAATGGGCAGATATAAAGGTTAGGCCTCAAGTATTAAAATATGAATATCCAAATAAGTTCCTCAATCATTTTATAATAAAATCAGAAACTCCAAAATCTATGAAATATAAAGAATCAAAATTATTGGTTCTCATTAAAAATCCAAGTTTCATTCATGTAACGGTGCGTATTAGAAAGAATAAATCAAAAATTCTTTTTTTATAACTCATAGAAGAGATAAAAAATAAATTTAATAATTTTATGTTAATATATTTCAAAAAAATTCTAAATTCATAAAAATAGTTGAAAATTGAATTCTAGGAAAAGTTTCCATATCATAAATAATTCAAAAAATCATTTTTTATAAAATATAGTCAAATCTCCCAAAATCAATTCATGTTTGAAAAATGATAATAAAAATTCAATGAAACATGAAGTTCCTAAAAAAGAAAAAAAACAAAAATAAAAAAAAAATAAAAACTCTTAAGTGTGTTAAAACTCTCCCACACTTTTAAAACTTCCCATTTTAATTAAATCACAGTCATTATACTTATAAGATATTAGGAAGGAATAAAATAAGAGGAAGAGATACAATCTAATTCTTTTTAATTTGATGGCATGAGTTAAGATCCTATGTACCAACTTCAACAACCTATGAAAATAAAATAATGGAATTACTTAAAAGTAATGAAAATGGTAATTTTTTTTTAAAAAAAGTAAAGAAAATCTTAGGTAATCACCCAAAAGGCATTTTGTTTACACTGTCTATAGATATGTAGTCTTATAGTCAATACCAAACAAAATTTAGATGATGTTTTTAAATAGGAACCACAAAAAATAAGGTTCTCTGCCTATTTTTTAGATTTCATTGATTGTGGAGAATTACACTTGTAGAGTATATCATATCCATCCCTTTAGATA